>UESW01002198.1:55336-74259 GCA_900491605.1 Calamus simplicifolius | reverse complement strand
TTGAAGAACTGGATGGGAAATCTCTTCCTCGCACTTGGAATGCGGACAACCTCCGTCGTATTACCAGTAAAGATATTAATATCATAAGCTTGAGCACGTTTACAAAAATATATTTGTTTTTCACTAATGAAAGCCTCTTCGAGCAATCTTGCTTCTTCAGCTTAGTCCCAACTCCGCATCAGCACTCAAGCCCGACTCCGTGTCGGCACTCAAAGCCCGATTCTGCATCAGCCCTCAAGCCCGACTCCGTGTCAACACCAAAGCTCGACTCCGCATCGGCACTCAAGCCCAACTCTGCGTCGGCACTCAAAGCCCGACTCCGTGTTGGCCCTCAAGCCCGACTCCATGTTGGACTCAAGCCGACTCCAGTCAGCACTCAAAGCGTCGGGCCTCAAGCCTGACTCCGCATCGGCCCTCAAGCCCAACTCTGCGTCGGCACTCAAAGCTGACTCTGCGTCGGCCCTCAAGCCCAACTCCGTATCGGCACTCAAGCCGACTCTGCATCGGCACTCAAACCCCAACTCGTTGGCCCTCAAGCCCGACTCGCATTGGCACTTAAAGCTGACTTGCAATGGCCCTCAAGTCCGACTCCGTGTTAGCACCCAAAGCCTGACTCCGCATCGACACTCAAGCCCGACTCCGTGTCGGCCCTCAAGCCCTACTCCGCGTCCGCACTAAAAGCCCTAGTCCGCGTTAGCCCTCAAGCCCGACTCCGTGTCAGCACTCAAAGTCTTACTCCACGGCCTCAAGCTCGACTCCGCGTTGGCTCAAAGCCCGACTCCGCGTCGGCCCTTAAGCCCGACTCCGCGTCGGCACTAAATCCTGACTCCATGTCGGCACTCAAGCCCGACTCCACATCGGCACTCAAAGCCCGACTCCGTGTCAGCCTTGAAGCCCGACTCTGTGTTGACACTCAAAGCCTGACTTCGCATTGGCCCTCAAGCCCGACTTCGTGTCGGCACTTAAGCCCGACTCTGTGTCGGCACTCAAAGCCAAACTCCGCATCGGCCCTCAAGCCCGACTCTGCATCGGCACTCAAAGCCTGACTCTGTCTCAGCCCTAAAGCCTAACTCCGCGTCGGCCCTCAAGCCCGACTCCGCATTGGCACTCAAAGCCCAACTCTGCGTCGGCCCTCAAGCCCGACTCCGCATTGGTACACAAGCCTGACTCCGTGTCGGCACTCAAGCCCGACTCTGCGTCGGCACTCAAGCCCAACTCCGTGTCGGCACTCAAAGCTCGGCACTCAAGCCCGACTCCGCATTGGCACTCAAAGCCCGACACTCAAGCTTGACTCTGTGTCGGCACTCAAAGCCCGACACTCAAGCCCAACTCCACATCGGCACTCAAAGTCCAACTCCACATCGGCACTCAAGCCCAACTCCGTGTCGGCACTCAAGCCCGACTCTGCGTTGGCCTCAAAGTCTGACTCCACATCAGCCCTCAAGCCTGACTCCGCATCGGTACTCAAAGCCCGACTCTGTGTCGGCCCTCAAGCCGACTCCGCATCGGCACTCAAAGCCCAACTCTGCGTCGGCCCTCAAGCCCGACTCCGTGTCGGCACTCAAGCCCAACTCCGCATCGACTCAAAGCCCGACTCCGCGTCGGCACTCAAACCTGACTCCGCATCGGCACACAAGCCTGGCTCCGTGTCGGCACTTAACCCTGCTCGGTGTT
Organism: Calamus simplicifolius; assembly: GCA_900491605.1. NCBI lineage: Eukaryota > Viridiplantae > Streptophyta > Magnoliopsida > Arecales > Arecaceae > Calamus > Calamus simplicifolius. The sequence continues at coordinate 72,585 of UESW01002198.1, read as the reverse complement.
GGCACTCTACTGACTCCATCGATGCTTAAATCTGACTTCATGTCGGCACTCTACCTCGACTCACATCAGCATTCACGTCCGACTCGACATCGATATTTATGCCCGACCCTGCATTGGCACTCAATCTCGATTAAAGGTTGGTGCTCCAACCCAGTTTCATGTCGGTACGTAAGCCTGCATTGGATCGGTGTTTAATGCATCCCGGGCTCAACTTAGCCTTAAGGCTTCGGTTTTGAATTCTGCATCTTGACTCCGGCCTCGACACTGATGTCAAGTATCAGCCATGTCCTAACTACAACGTCGGTTCCTAAAGGGGATCTACGATCTTGGCCCCGGCCTCGGTTCTAAAATGAGCAAGCAGAATCTCGAAGATTTTAAAAGTTGCTTTTCATTGATTATTAACATCTTACAAAATTACTGGCTCTTGCTGGGCCTCATTACAAAAAAAAAACTTAAGGCTCAGCCAGAGCTGGACCATCATCCTTAGGATCCTCGTCTGGTTCTAGCTCCTCGATCCTCTTGAGACCATAGAGTCTTCGTACTTTGTCCTTGCAGTCCTGGAAGCCACCGTTATATGCGAGGCAGTGGTCTCAGCCAGCTCTTCATCATAAGCGTCAGACTTCCTGAAATTCTCTACGGCCTCGGTGGCTTTCTTTTTGGCCGAGATCACCGCGCCTTCAGCTCAGCTATTTCGGCGTCGGATCGGCGGGCAATCTCCTTGGCATTCTCAGCCGCTCCTTGGCCACTTTTATTTCGATGGTGGCAGAGTGTAGTTGATTCAACAGGAATACCTCTGCCTCCGCCATCTTTTGCTTCTCCTTTGCTACCTTTTGTTTTTCCTTTGTCACCTGAGCATTATCAAGCTCATTGGCCGCCTGGCACTGAGCCACCTCAAGTGTCTCCTCTGCCCTTTTAGCCTGGGCTAGGTTCCTGAATCGGGCGGCCTCGGCTTCGGCCTTAGCCCTTTGTTCCCGGGCCACTTCTGCTTGGGCTGCCTCCAGAGCTGCCTTGGCCTTTTCTGCTCTGGCCTGCTTGATTGGCGTTTTCCTATAGCTAGCTGAGGGTAGCCTCAGCCGAGGATAAAAGGCCTCAGATGGCAGCCAAGGAGTTCATCGCCTGTACAAGCAAATTATGCGGGTTAGGTAAAAAAAATCTAAAGATTGGCTGTGAGAAAGGACACTTACCCAGAGGTGAGTCATGGACGCTTTTTCGGAAGAAGACAGAGGTCCCTTGGTTCTGAAGGACACTCTGAAGCTTAGGTACACAGACCTTAGCCATCGTCTGCTTGGCCCAACGGCCATGGTGCAGAAGAATCGATTGGAAGGAAGGCGTGTCGGCTTCGTCTTCCTCAGTCTCGGCAGGTTCTGGAACTGTGGGTGCTAGGTCAAAAGCTGGCGGCGCCCCTCCCACCGGTGCTGTTGCTTGCTCCTCGGTGGCGGGCTCTTCAGCGAGTGGAGCGGCCTTTGGAATCGGCCCTGTGGTTGGGGTGGTTGGCTCCATCTCGGAAGCAGCGGGTGATGGTGGTGGGACTTCGATCCTCTGCTCTGGAGGAGTGTTGGTCAAGTCGATGGGGGACGGGGGTGGTGTTGGTGAAGGTGATCGAGGCCGTCTCCTTTCCTTGGCCTCTTCGTTTCTTCCTGAAGCTCCTTCGGCCTTAGCTCTCTTAATGACTTTGATTTTTTGCCCTCTTCTCAGCGGGGTCTCCATCCGCTTGGGCCCTTCTTTCCTTGGTGGCAGCCTTTCTCACTACTTGAAGTGATGGTGCAATACCTGCACAAACCAATGGATTAAAAAGAGAGAGAGAGAGAGAGAGAAGAAGAGGAGAACAGATGGAAGGGGGAAAAAAGTTGTGGCTACTCACCATTGCTAGGAATAAGGCCTGCCAGCCGAAGATTCTCCTCGGCTAGCAGCTTGTTGCATTGAGGACGTCAGCAGTGATCAACTATCCGAACGCCTCTTTATCTCTTGGGAGTATTGTCGGGTTCTTGTTTGGCTCGGTGCTGGGAATTCCCCACTCTGTCCTTACCCCCTCAACCTAGGTGAAGAAAAACCTATCTTTCCACCCTTTATGGAAGTGGGAAGATACAGCTTAAGGGTTCTGGTCGGTCTAGGAGCAAAGGACCACCATACCGATTGTTTCCTAAGGGTATAGAAACTACGAAAGAGAGAAATCCTAGCCTCTATCCTGTGGATATGGCATAATACTAAGAAACTGATGACAGTCCGAATGGAATTCGGAACCAATTGTGCTAGAGATAAGGAATATTTGTCTAAAAGATTAAGTATGAAAGGGTGAATAGGAAGGCGAAGGTCGGCTTGAGGTAGGTCTCATAAAGAGCAACCCTACCAGGATAAGAGGAGGTTACCCTATCCTCGGGAGGAGGTCGGTATAAGCGGAGGTTAGTAGGGATTTGATAATGAGCCCTGAGATTATTATCTCCTGGTTGGTCATGCTAGAAGCAATCCCCTCGGGGGACCGCTTCACAGCGGAGGATGGGCCGACGACGGTCGGACGGTGCCGAATGGGGGCCCGTTCGGCGGTTGGGCGATTCCCGGCGGAAACTACCTGGTGGCTCGCCGTTGCTCCACTGGGGCACTATGGGAATTGTATCCTAAAGCCAATCATTTGATGATTGTGCTAATGTAAATTACATATAAATTGATATATTAATAAAAGTTATTTGACAGTTTATTTATTACAAGAACATCTTCTTAAAACTCTTAATAGTAATGAAGCCCTCAGGATCTTCCTTCACGATAAAGGAGGATTTATCTTTGAAGGTCCTCAAAAGAGTTCGCAAAATGATATACTATGACAGGGCCATAGTACTATCAATTATAGGACGTTGTATATCATATTTGTTGGTTATCCTCTTAACCAAGGAGTGTAGAGACACTGGTATGACATACAGGTGAAAGTGTAGGAGTACATTTCACCGAACGTGACTCATTTTTGGATACTCTGCTGTCAAGAGTTAATCCACGAAGATATAGGTATAAGTATCCTTCAGACCTAAAGATCACAACTGGTGACTTGCAAGAAACTCATGTACTTAGGTGCTGGACCACTGGATTTCTAATCCAGTTACGAAAGGTTACTGGGTGTAGTCAAGTACTTGTGGTAGTTAGTTGTGGATCAAGATGGAATTTAACCTATCCTGTTAAAAGGTGAAATACTTGTGTTTCAATTTAGCAAGACCTTGGCCAAGGCATTTCATGTGAAGGTCACATGATCACTAAAGTTGAAATCAGTTTATGGATTTGTTGTTTAGAGTTGACAGGCTCTTAAGCCATCCTTAGCATTTATGGTCAAAAGGATGAATTATACGGTAACTATTTCTTAGGGTTCTTGGAATTTGCTCGGCAACTCTTCGACCTATCCGGACGTCGGGTTCCATTGCTAGATGGGCACATCGATTAGTATAGAAAGTTATTCCTATGCTACCGGCTTAGGTTTGAATCTAGAGACTCATACGCATAGAAGTTTTCTAGGATGATCTATTTGCTGATCAACGATTGAGAATCGTATATGATTTAATTAATTAATTTGATTGATTGAATTATCTCAATTGGGTTAAGTACAAGTGAATAAGATTTAATTTAGTTTAAGTCTATTAGAAGGACTTATCAATTTCAAATATTGATTTGAAATTAGACTTGATTTGGATTTAAATAGATTCAGGACTAGACAAATTTGTTTTGGGCTAGGACCATGAAGGTTCAGTCCTATAAATTTAAATCAGCTTAAACCAAAACCCGAACCCAAACCCCTCGCATAAGGATCTTACATGATGAGATAACTTGATTAAATTCTCATGTAGAATTTAATATGTTAATTTAATCTTCTCTCCAAACCATTTTTATTGGAATTCTAAGTGTTAGAATTTATGTGGAATCTATGTACCTCTTTGAATTAACCAATGATAGAATTCTAAGCGTTAGAATTCACATCTCTTTTGTTTTCACCGAACGTCCAATTTAATAAGATGTTAGAATTCTAAGTGTTAGAATTCACAGATTTTCATCAAATGTCAGAATTAACCAAACGTTGCATCTCTTTGGTTTTCACCGAATGACAGAATTCTAAGTGTTAGAATTCAATAGGCTAAAGGCTGAATTGAGCCTATAAAACAAGGACATTCTTCACCAGATTACAACACAACATATGATATGTCGTGAATTAAAATTCTAAAGAGGTAGAACACAAAATCCTCGTGTGATTTTGGTGTTAGCAAAAGTTTGGTGGATTTTGGAGGAAGATTCAAGTGAAAGGATTCAAGATCAGCAAAGTTATTTTTTTGTGAGCTAGCACTCCCGAGAATTTGATCATTCGGGGTTTCGCGTGGACGATACTAGAGGCCGGACGATTGAACGGCTGCAGAGCACAAAGGATTTACCTACTGTTCTTAAGGTAAGTGATTTGATCCCTAGATCTTAAGGCAGGCTTCCAGATAAGTAGTATGACTTCTCATCTTGAAGATTAAGATATGATCTTGATTATTTAATTTATATGCATAATTTAGATCAAAACGATCTTATAGTATAAGGCAAAGATATGATCTTGAGGCATGTTACATAGATTAATGTTTAATCTTTAAGTTTCCACATTGATAATTGTTATCAGTTATTAAAATATGCATGCCTCAAAGATTGTTTCTCCCATATCAAAGCCCTGGTTTCATCTTGATCTAATTTATTGCATATAAATTAGTGTTCTTATTAATTGTATAATTATGGCTAAAACGATTCATCTGGCTAATAAGTCATATAGATGGATTAAAAATCCATATTACCCCATTCAACGAGGTATTCTATGACATATTGCGGTGTCGTTAAGGTCCTCTCATATTTGATGCTTAATCAAAAGATAATTTAAATTGATCTTTGGCATCAAAACACGGATTACACACACTCTCAAGAGACGTTTTATATTTGATACATATTGATGTTGTATAAAAGCATGATATTTACATGTTTAGTATAAAAATATAGATATGAGATATGATGGCTTGTTATCTATGTTACGAAACATACAAATATTTATGAGAGTCTTATTTGAATGTCAAATATTTATTCATAATCTTTTTAGATATGATCTAAATATAGGAATTATGAGTAGTTTAATAATGCAATTGATGCATGATTTGAAATATGACATGAAATATATTTAACCTTATGGGTTAGTTAAATAAGGTCCATAAAGGGTTAGACCCTAAGGTTTAAATCAAATAGACTATAAGAGTATTTGATCAAATCTAAATTGATTAGATTAGGTTAAGGATGCTCTAAATCAAACAATAGTCGTAGTTGATCATGTCCTTGTCTTTGATTAAACCAAATGGAGGTAGATTAGGCTCTGTGGTTGAGCATGAATCTCTTAGATGGTCAAATCAAAATTGGTTAACCATATGTGTCAAGGTGAGTTGGCAAGTTGCTCTAGGATCAACTATCAAATGGTTTTTAATTGGGAGCTACTCATATTGATGCATTTTTAACGAGTTAATGGCATATCCCTTCCATCGATATCACTTACCTGGTCAATATGGTGAACCATTTATGATTCAGATTATTTACCTGATTCGGGTTGACCCATGCCTATAAGGAAATCAGTCTAACTGATTTAGGTGCCACTTAACCTGACTTGATCTTGTTTCATTCTATCGATTTCATAGATTTAGTGGGAGAACTTGATTAGTCAATTTATCTTCAGATTATTAAATCCTCTAAAATTATTAGGTCCTTAAAATGAAATAGTTATATGATAACTAGATCATAGCCTCCCATTAAGGTGGGTGATAATGAGTCCGATGTCTTGATAATCATTGGAGGCACTCCATGCCCGAGGAGCCAGTCCCCCCTTTCTCAGCGCATCATGGAGGAGCCAGTCCTACCCCGGTTCCGTCTTCCCCAACTGGACCCATACGATGGCACGACGGACCCTCTGGACCACTTGGAGAGCTACAAGGTCCTCATGCAGGTCTAGGAGGCGACGGACTCTCTCCTGTGTGTTGCCTTTCCAGCTACACTTCGGAAGGCAGCGCGTGCATGGTACTCACGTCTGCCACCATGCAGCATCAACTCATTCAAGCAACTCGAGCGATCTTTCCTGGCCCACTTTGATGCTGCCAGAAGATCCCTCGAGTTGCCGATAGCTTTTTCACTATCCAACAAAGGAGCGGTGAGACTCTGAAGGACTTCATGGCTCGGTTCAAGGAGGCTGCGCTCGAAGTCTATAACTTGGAGGATTCTGTAGCCACCCTAGCACTGAAGCATGGACTTCGCCCATCCAGATTTGCGTATTCTCTATATAAAAAGCCTCCCGGCTCCTACGCCGAGCTGCTAAGCTGGGCATAGAAGTACATTCGCGCCGATGAAGCAGACTCTTCCAGAAGGGAGGCCGATAAGAGTTCCAGCAAGAAGTCAATGCCCGTGGAACCTGTTGGAGGACGGTCCAGAAAGCCTGAGCTGTCTCGTCGCTCGGATAACCAGCCCCAAACACTTGTTCCCAAGGAACATTTCACACCCCTCCTCGCTCCGATATCTCACATCTTATTAGAGATCGAGGAAGAGCCTTACTTTTGGTGCCCACCTCCTATGAAGTCAGGGGTCTCCCGCAGCAAGGAAGTCTACTGCCGATATCACATAGACTACGGCCACAACACTGAAGATTGCCGCCAACTGAAAAAAGCTATTGAAGAGCTTGTCCAGCAAGGCCATCTGGGCAAGTTCGTCCACCGAGGGAACCCTACTACCGCGAGTCCGTTAGCACTTCCCGTGCAACAGATTATCTTAGACAACACCCCAACAGAGAAGATGGTGGCCATGATCTCCTGGGGGGCAGGCAGCGGTTCTAAAAGATAGCGAGAGGAGGATGAAAATTCTGTAATTCCCTTCTCTAAAAAAGACCTAGAGGGGGTAGTGAATAAAAACAATGATAGCATCATCGTTTCTACGACGATCGCCAAACATCTTGTAAAGCGGAAGTTGGTTGATAGTGGAAGCTCAGTGAATGTTTTAAATTATGACGCTTGTGTTAGAATGAATTTACCTGCAAGTTCCCTTCTACCCATCACCACTCCATTGATGGGCTTCACTAGGGATTCAGTCCGGGTCGAAGGGAAAATTACTCTTCCTGTCACAGCCGAAACCCCGCCATGCCAGAGCACGGTTCTCATGAACTTCCTGTGGTGCGGGTCCCCTTGGCGTACAATGCTATTTTGGGGAGACCTGGCTTAAACTTGTTGGATGCTATCATCTCACCAAGAGGCTACTTGTGAAGTTCCCCACCAGCGAAGGAGTAGGAGAGATGAGGGGAGAGCAAAACCCGGTACCACTCTGCTACCACCTAGCCCCAGTCTGCAAGAGACAGCATCGACAACTGCACCTGAACCGACCGACCCCCGAGATGTGGAGAAGAGAGGGGAGCTAGCTGAGCACCTCCTGACCTTCCCCTTGGGAGAAGACCCTGCGAAGACCATCCAAGTTGGGCAATGCTTCCGAAGGAGGCCCGCGATCAGTTCCTTGCTTTCTTGCGTGCCAACTCTGATGTCTTCGCATGGTCGTCATCTGATATGCCAGGCATCCCTGAAGAGATAATCACTCACTGACTCAACCTCAAGCCAGAGTATCAACTTGTCCGACAGAAGAAGAGAAGCTTTGCTCCAGACAGGTAGAAGACTATCGACGAGGAAATCCGTAGTTGACAGCTGCATGCCATAATCGGGAGGTTCACTACCCCGACTGGTTGGCTAACATCGTGATGGTCCGCAAGGCCAACGAGAGTTGGAGGATGTGCGTAGACTTCACCGACCTCAACAAAGCCTGTCCCAAGGATAGCTTCCCATTGCCTCGGATCGATCAATTGGTGGACGCTACGTCTGGCCATGAGACCCTTAGTTTCATGGACGCTTTCTCTGGGTACAACCAAATCATGATGAACCCGGCAGATGAAGAAGCTACCTCTTTCATAACCGAGAAGGGGCTATACTGCTATAAGGTGATGCCGTTCGGACTGAAGAATGTGGGGGCCACTTACCAAAGGCTAATAAACAAAGTCTTTGGGGGCCAGATCGGGCGCAACATGGAGGTATACGTGTACGACATGTTGACAAAAAGTGTCCGCACCATCAGCCATATCGCCAACCTAACAGAGACCTTCGGTAACCTCCGCCGATACCAAATGAGGCTAAACCCACACAAATGTGCTTTTGGGATGATGGCCGATAAATTTTTGGGTTTCATGGTGACCCAATGAGGGATCGAGGCGAACCCTGATAAAGTCCGAGCCATCCTGGACATGAGACCTCCCTCCAACAAGAAGGAAGTGCAACGTTTGACGGGAAGTGTGGCAGCCTTGAGCTATTTTCTATCCAGGTCCGCTGAGAGGTGCTTGCCTTTCTTCAAGGCGCTCCGCAAAGTCAATGGATTCGAATGGACGAGGAATGCCAGAAGACCTTCGAGGCACTGAAAGAATTTCTATCCACCCCACCAATGCTATCCAAGCCAAAGGGTGGAGAAGAACTTCTTCTGTACCTCACGGCTTCTCCCGAGGCTGTTAGTTCCGTGCTGGTTTGCATAGACACTAATGGAACACAAAAGCCAGTATACTATATCAGTAAGGTGCTTCACGACGTGGAGACCAGGTATTCAAGGATTAAGAAGATTATCTTCACATTGATCGTATCTGCCCAGCGCCTACGGCCCTATTTTCAAGCTCATCCGATTGTGGTAGTCACGGACCAACCACTCAAGGCGATTCTCACTCGTCCAGACACTTCGGGCTGACTGGCGAAGTGGGCGCTTAAGCTGGAAGAATTTGACCTATCTTTCATCCCCGGTCGGCTATGAAATCCTAGGTTCTGGCAGATTTCTTGGTCGAATGCACCTAGAGTGAGGAGCAACTAGAAGACTCCCATGCAAACCCCCCGACTCTTGGAGCTGGAGAGGATGAGTGGATCCTCCATGTGGATGGAGCATCAAATTCCCAAGGGAGTGGAGCGGGCCTCATCCTGCCAACTCGGATGGAGTTGTAACCGAGTGCGCCCTCCGCTTTCTCTTTCCAGCTACCAACAACCAGGCGGAGTATGAGGCCCTACTGTTGGCGATAAGATTGGCCCGAGAGCTCGGGGTGAATGCCTTAGAGCATTCACTGACTCCAGCTAGTTATGGCCAAATCACTAGAGAATACGAGGTGCGGGATCCTACTATGTCCCGTTACTTGAGTATGGTGCAGTCACAAGCCTCTCCCTTAGCCTACTTCAACATCAGTTATATTCCTCGGGGGGAGAATGCCAGAGCTGACGCCCTATCCCGACTTGCTACCTCAATCGACGGGACATTGGGAAGAACCTACGTGGAGCATCTGAAAGCCTCAAGCATCAAAGCCGCTTAGGAGATCCTACCGGTCAAGCAAGAGCCCTCATGGATGGACGCTTACATCCGGTACCTAACTGACGGCACCCTTCCTGAGGACTCGATGGAGGCTAGGCTGCTCAAGAGGTGGGCCTCGAAGTTTTTGATGATGGACGGAAAGCTCTACCGAAGATCATTCTTGTACCCAGTCCTCAAATGCGTTGGCCCTACGGAATACATCCTGCGAGAAATACATGAAGGCATATGCGGAAGTCATCTGGGGGCAAAGCTTTGGCGTACAAAGCCTTGTGACAAGGATACTACTGGCTAACAATGAGGGAGGATGCGTCCGAGCTAGTCAAGAAGTGTGATAGTTACCAACGCCATGCCAACATCCAACGCCAACCGACCTCTCAGCTGACCCCCCTGGCTGCACCGTGGCCCTTTGCTCAGTGGGGCATGGACATCCTGGGACCATTCCCTTCAGCTTTCGGTCAGCGCAAATTCTGCTGGTGGCTATCGACCATTTCACCAAGTGGATCGAGGCCGAGGCACTCACCAAGATTACCGAGGGTAAGGTAAGATCCTTCTTTTGGAAGTCTATAATATGCCGGTTCGGGCTGCCGCATACTCTCGTCACTGACAATGGCCGGCAGTTTGATAACACGGCCTTCCGGGAGTATTGCACCGAGCTAGGCATTCATCAGCGGTTCACCTCTGTGGGGCATCCTCAGACTAACGGTGAGGCCGAGGTGACCAACCGCATCATCCTCCAAGGACTTAGGGTCTGGTTAGATGACTGCAAAGGATGATGGGTGGAAGAACTCCCAGTGTGCTATGGGCCTACCGCACAACGCCCAGACCCCTACCGGAGAGACTCCTTTCAGCCTGGTCTTCGGGTCCGAAGCTGTTATTCTGTGGAGATAGGTGTCCAAGCCCCCGTACGGAGTTGCACAGTGAGGGGGACAATCCAAATCAGCTGTGGGCCAACCTCGACATAGTAGAAGAGCTACGGGACTGAGCGTGACTCTGGATGGCGGCCTTTCGTCAGCGGGCGGCCATATACTACAATGCCCAAGTATGACCTAAGAAGTTCCGTCCCAGAGACCTAGTCCTTCGACGAGCCGAGATATCAAAGCCGATGGAAGGAGGCAAGATAGCGCCAAGATGGGAAGGACCCTATCGAGTCACAGAGGTGCTTCATCACAGAGCATACAAAGTTAAGGAGCTAGACGGGAAGCCTCTACCCCGCACATGGAATGCAGACAACCTACGTCGGTATTATCAGTAGTTTGTTAATTTTTCTAACTTGAACCTGCCCCTGGAGTACTATTCAGAATATTTTCATTGACATATTTTTGAGTGATCCTGCTATAAGCCCGGCTCCACGTCGGCACTCAAGCCCGGCTCCGCGTTGGCACTCTAAGCCTGAGTCTCCCTCGGCACTCTAAGCCCAAGTCTTCCCTCGGCACTCAAGCCCGGCTCCGCATCGGCACTCAAGCCTGGCTCCGCGTCGGCACTCTAAGCCCGAGTCTCTCCTCGGCACTCAAGCCCGGCTCCGCGTCGACACTCTAAGCCCGAGTCTTCCCTCGGCACTCAAGTTCGGCTCCGCGTCGGCACTCAAGCCCGGCTCCGCATCAGCACTCTAAGCCCTGCTCTGCATCGGCACTCTAAGCCCGAGTCTTCCTTCGGCACTCAAGTCCGGCTCCGCATTGGCACTCAAGCCCGGCTCTGCGTTGGCACTCAAGCCCGGCTCCACATCGGCACCCAAGCTTGACACCGCGTCGGCACTTTAGCTCGACACCACGTCAGTACCTTAATGCAATTCCGCGTCGACACTCCAAGTCCGAATCTCCCCTCGGTGCTCTAAGCCTCCAAACGCGATTCCGCATCGGTACCTTAACATAATTCCGATTCGGCACCTTAGCTCGACTCCGCGTCGGTACCTTAACACAATTTCACGTCGGCGTCTTAGCTCGACTCTGCATCAATATTGGAAGTTTAACCCTTTGAACGACCCTTGCCCTTCGTCTGTGTTGGCCTACCTATGCCTTGGCACCACCCGGCCTCTTGATGATAGCCCCTTAATCAACTTTGCACTGGTGCTACCCTCCGGCATTGATAACCTGCAGCGCAAGGTCATTTCTCAAGACCCCCAGGTCACACGAGCATGGTTATTAGCTATGACCGCCTATGGCCTTGATAGCGGCCACTACGGCTTATTCATATCTACTCATCGATAGTTGCTCACGGTACAAATCAAGAGGAGAATTGAGCAAGAAATTTTCATTGCTAAGGAAAGTTACAAAACTGTCGATTAAATCGGACTTAATACAATATAAAGAAAACAAAAGAAACTAAGGTTGAGCCAGAGCTAAGTCGTCATTTTCGGGAACTTCGTCCGGCTCCAGCTGTTCAATTCCTTCGAGGCTGTAGAGTTTGCGTATTTTCTCCTTGCAGTCTTGGAAGCCGCCATCGTAGGCAAATGCAGTTGATTTGGCCAGCTCCCTACTGAAAGCTTTGGCTTCCTAAAGTCCTCTACGGCCTCGAGGGCTTTCTTCTCAGCCTTGGTGGCCTTCTCCTCAGCATTAGTAGCCCTCTTCTTAGCCTCGTCAGCCTTCCTTTCGGCCTCGGTTATCGCTGCCTTCAGATGTGCTGCCTCGGCATCTTGTTTGCGGGCGATTTCCTCGGCATTCTCAGCCTTTCCTCAGCCACTTTGATCTCAATGGTGGCAGAGTGCAGCCGGTGCTGTAACAGGTAAACTTCCGCTTCAGTGGCTTTCTGACTCTTTTCAGCCACCTTTGCTTTTCCTCTACCACCTGAGCATTGTCAAGCTCATTGGCCGCTTGACGCTGAGCCACTTCAAGCGCCTCCTCCGCCTTCTCAGCCTGTGCTAGGATACAAAGTCGGGCGGCCTCGGTTTCAGCTTCGGCTTTTTGCGCCCGGGCCATCTCCGCCCGGGCCTCCTCCAGACTGCCTCGGCCCTCTCCGCTCTAGCTCGAATCTCTCGAATTTCCTCTATAGATTGATCGAGAGCGGCCTCAGCCTGGGACCAAAGGCCCCTCATAATGGTCATGGAATTCAATGCCTGATCAAATTGCTCAAATTAGATAAAGAAACATTCACAAAAGCTCTGACAATGGGACAATACTTACCCAAAGATACACCACGGATGCCTCCTGGAAGAAAGTCGATCTCCCTTGGTGTCGAAGGAATCCATGCAGCTTGGGCATCGAAGCTTGAGCCAATGTCTGCTTGGCCCAGCGGCTATGGCGTGTTAGAATGGATTGAAATGAAAAATTGATGCCATCCCCTCTGCCGGCCTCATAGCTACAGACGAGGACTCAGCTCCCGACACTGCCTCCTCTGGTGCCTTTACTGGTGGAGATGCCTCGACAGCTACCCCTTCGGGAGATACGATGGCCCCCGAAGTCAGCCTTAGAGCTGAGTTGGCCGGTTCCACTTCGGTGACCATGTGCCATGGAGACGACTCTTTAGTCCCCTTCTCCGGAGGCATATCAATTATATCAATAGGAGACAAATGCGACACTGGTAAGGACGAATAAGGGAGATCTCTTTCCCTCGCTTCGTTCTGCCCTGATACCCCTCTAGCCTCAGCCCTTGCCGCCCCCTTCCTAGGGCTCTGCCGGCTTTGGCCCTTTCCACCTTGATTCCATTGGAGGCCTCAATTACCTTTGCCTTTCCCTTAGTCTCATCCCTTTCAAAGGCCTCTCCGGCCTCGGCCCTCCTGGCAGTCTTGGTGATGGCCCTCCGTGCAGCAGGGGCCCCATTTGCCTTAACTTTCCTTTTCCTTGTGGTAGCCTATCTTATCTCGCAAGTGATGGAGCCATTTCTGTGCCAATGAAAAGGAAAGAAGAGTGTTAAAAAAAAAGAGAAGAAAAAGGAAGAGAGAAGAAAAGTGAAGAGAGGAGGATAGAAAAAACAAGGTGAGCAATTGACCACTCACCGCTGGATGGAATAAGGCCGGCAAGATGAAGGTTCTCTTCGGTTAGGAGCTGGTTGCACCGAGGGATATTGGCAGTCAGAAGCTGTCCGAATGTCATTCGATCCCTCGGAAGTATAGAAGAGTCTCTGTTTGCGTCGGTGTTGGGTGTTCCCCAGATCCCACTCACCCCCTCAACGTCAGCAAAAAAGAACCTATCTTTCTAACCTTTGATGGAGGTGGAAAGATATAGTCTAAGAATCCTAGTGGGTCTAGGAGCAAAGGACCACCACCCCGCTTGCTTGCGAAGAGTGTAGAAGCTACGGAACAAAGAGATGCTAGCTTCTATACCATAAAGGTGACAAAGTACCGTGAAGCCAATGATGGTTCGGATAGAATTTGGGACTAACTGTGCGGGTGCCAAGGAGTATCTATCTAAGAGGTTGAGGATGAAAGGATGGATGGATAACCGAAGCCTCGCCTTAAAGAAAGCTCCATACAAAGCAACCCTCCCAGGACAAGAAGAAGTTACCCTATCGTCAGGAGTAGGATAGGACAGACGAATGTTAGGAGGGAAATTATATTTGGCACTAAGGTTCAAGATGTCTTGGGCCGACATAGTAGAGGCAGCCCATTCAGGGGACTCCTGGGCAACGGTAGACGGACGGCGACGGTCGGACGGCACCGGAGTGGGGCCCGTCCGACGGTCAGACGAATCCCAGCCGCGGGTCGTCCGCTCGCTCGCCGCCGTTCCAATGGAGCATGATCGAAGGATGAAGAGGACCAGCTAAGCGTCGGGGAAGGGAAAGGCTGTGAAGGACAGGGGAATAATCCCCATGATTGGAAGAAGAACAGGAAGGTGAAGAAGCCATGACTAACCTGAAGAACTTGAACCGAGATTGAAGAAGAAAGCTCGGGAGATAAACGTAAATGGGAGATGAACGAGCTCTTGTAGACTCAAGGTGATAGAGTATAACGCAAGGAAAGGTAGGATAGGGATGATTTCCCCTTTTTATACCCCAGTTTCAAATCATCCTGCCGATGTTCGATTTGGCCATATGTTCGCTTTCTATTGAAAACCGCTCTGGCAACCACTCGGCGCGAGAAACACGAAAAACACCGCCAATAAGGAGATAGCGGTGACCTCACCGTAATGATGACGCCTACCTTTTATAACCCCTCGCTCGAGGAAAATCTTACCTAATCCCAACAGCTTGAACGAATGAAATGATGGGCACGTAGATCAGCCACCTAGTGGATATTAGCACCCCTTTCGCTGGAAACTATATGCCCGCCCATCTCAGGGGTGGGGGCATCTGATGTGGCTGATCACCCCTATAAGCGGCAACCTAACACCTTGCACAATTCCGAAGCCGGATGAGTTAATAGCTCGTTTCTGGTGACGGCATCCTCGCCTCGGCCTCTAGATTCGGCTCTGGACTCTAGCTCCGGCCTCTAGCTCCGGCCTCGCACTTTAGCCCCGGCCTCTATCTCTGGCCTCTAGCTTCAGCCTCGGACTTTAGCTCCGGCCTCTAGCTCCAGCCTCACACTTTAGCCCGGCCTCTGGCTTCGGCCTCTAGCTCTGGCCTCGGACTCTAGCTCCGGCCTCTAGCTTCGGCTTCAACGTTGCACGATTTCCACCAGTATAACGGAACTGGTCTCGAATACCATGCCTAGGATCTTGGACACTAACCGTCGCATATCTTCCTCATCGTTTTACCGAGATCACGGGCACACCCTGCAGTTGCCGATATATACGACATCCATTCAGCAACGGCTCATCTGCCCGCCATTCACGGAGCTCATCCTAACAAAGCAGATTCGACGGTTCCCGCGGAATGAGGTAAGCGTGACCCCCCGGACAGGTATAAGAAGAGGTCCCAAGCTTAAAGCGGATGGATCTCTCTCTTTTTTTAAACTCTACTCATATACCACATTCCTGTTCTATAATCCACTGACTTGAGCGTCGGAGGGTCCCTACCGGAACCACCGGTCCGAGACTTTTTACAGGCTCTCGAAGGAAGACGGTGACCTCTCTGCATTCTCGAAGGCTCGTGAAGATCTCAGCTCATCCGACGCTAATCATAAGTGATTTGGCAGCAATATCACCCACGTACGTGCTAAGAACCGAAGCATCATAATCAAGTTTGTTATGCTCGATATCTTCTAAATTTAATCCAATATCTGGCTGATCAAACATTTCTTATTTTAAATTTCTATTTCCAAAGCAGTCTAATGCATTGCTCGGAGCAAAATCTCACACTTAAAACAAATTTTATTTGAGAATAATTTAATATTTGTTAGATTGTGTTCGGATAACTGCAAAAAAAATCTCATATCTGTTGGAAGATGAGCTTAAAAATTTACAATAAATTTAAATACAATAAAATAAAATATTAATTAGAAACTATGAAGTAAAATAGGTTAGTGAATTGTGTTTGTACAAGATATTGTCCTGAACTATTTTTCATCCTTTAGTACAAGTTGTAAACGGATTATTCTTGAGATCTAATAGTCTAGTATGATTTATTTGTACCTTTTGAGCATAATTACATAAAAATGCAATTCATAATATAAAAAAATTATAAAAAACTAATAAATAAGAAAAAAAGCTTTTTTTTTTCAATAAGACCTTCAAAAAGTTAGGACTTCCAAATTTTTTCTTAGCACGGCTTCAGATTGGAGACGGAACTAGAATATGAGCTCTCGCAGGACAAACTTAGATTGCCTGCAACTTTGAATTTTGAGTCTATTTATAGACTTGATACAAGTAAAACCCCAATAACTTTGCATACCCTGCTCATGCTGGCGAGTGGCGACTGGTGAAACACAGGAATACTAAAAGAAAAAAAAAAAAAAAAACTTGAGGAAGGGAAAAATTTTTCTATAGAAAAAATTCTTTCGTTCAAAGTATCTTTGAATGCTGAAGTCAACCAAAAAAAAAAATAAAAAGAAAGTCGTAACCCAAGTAAAGAGAACAACCATATTTTACCTGTGAAGTCTTGAACTGTTTTTAGACATTTGGAAGGGTCATAAAGAAATAAGTCTTTCGTTGAATGGGTCCTATTGACCTTGATCCCAAGATGGTAGATTGTATAAGAAAAATTTCTATGATAAGTTGGTTTATTCCTTTTTGGAATTGCCATTATGAGAATCTTAGTTAGGACTAGTTGCTCATCACGATGCAGGGTTAATGAAAAGCTACGACTGCAATATTGAAATTACCTAATCTAAAGAGTTATGATTAATGAGCTAAATTAGTTGACCTAAATAGCTAAGCTAATTCAGCTCGACCTATCTAAAGAGTTTTGATTGATGATCTAAAGAGACAAGGTTGATGGTCTAAATCAGCTTACTTGAGAAGTTAAAACTGATAAGCTAAATTAATTGACCTAAATAGCTACGATTTATGAGTTTAATCAGTTGATTTAAAAAAGAGTCATGATTGATGAGCTTAATCAGTCTATCCAAAGAGCTCCGACTAATGACATAAATTAATTAATTTATAACTAATCTAATAAAAAATTAGATTAGTAGTCACATTTTTTAATATTTATCATCAAATTATTTAAAAATATTTTAAAAATAATAAAATATAATATAATCTAAATTTTTTGTGCTAATTTTTTTTTCATGAGTGTTAAATTTTTTTTTGAAGGGGTCGGGAGGTGGGGAAAACCCCCCTAGCTGTTACTTTTTTTAAAAAAAATTAAGTTGCCCATGTTTTAAAAATATATTATATTTTTTTTATATTTGTCATCAAATTATTTAAAAATATTTTTAAAATAATAAATATGATAGAATCTAATTTTTTTGTTAATTTTTTTTATGAGTGTTAATTTTTTTTAATTGAAGGGGACGGGGGTGAGGAAAAGCCTCCTAGCTGTTACTTTTTTTTTGGGTCTGGCCACCGTGGCCGGAGAAGACGAACGGGAGGGGGGGTTCCCCCCATAAC
>UESW01002198.1:0-47409 GCA_900491605.1 Calamus simplicifolius | reverse complement strand
ATCGGCCACGACCAATCTCAGACCGTTGTGATCGGTCTGATCGCCGACGATCCGACGATTGCGATCGATCCAAGCCCTGATCCCGATCGGCCACGATCGATCTCAGACTGTGGCGATTGATCCGATCGGCGATGATCCGACAATTGCGATCAATCCAAGCCCTGATCTCGATCGGCCATGACCGATCTTAAACCGTTGCGATCAATCCGATCGCCGACGATCCGACGGTTGCAACCGATCCAAGCCCTGATCCCGATCGACCACGACCGATCTTGGACCATTGCAATCGTTCTGATGGCTGATGATCCGACCGTTACGATCGATCCAAGCCCTGATCCCGATCGACTACGACCGATCTCGGATCGTTGTGATCGGTCCGATCGGCAATGATCCGATGGTTGCGTTAGATCCAAGCCCTAATTTTGATTGACCATGACCGATCTCAGACCGTTGCGATCGGTCCGATCACCTATGATCCGACGGTTGCGATCGATCCAAGCCCTGATCCCGATCGGCCACGATCGATCTCGGACTGTTGTGATCGGTCCGATCATCGATGATCTGACGGTTGCGATCAATCCAAGCCCTGATTCCGATCGGCGACGATCGATCTTCGACCGTCGTGATCAATCCGATCGGTGATGATCTGACGGTTGCGATCGATCCAAGCCCTGATCCCGAACGGCCACGACCGATCTCGGACTATTGCGATCGGTCCGATCGGCGATGATCTGATGGTTGCGATCGATCCAAGCCCTCATCCCGATCAGCCATGACCGATCTCGGACCATTGCGATCGGTCTGATCGCTGACGATCTGACTGTAGTGATCGATCAAAGCCCTGATCCCGATCGCCACGATCGATCTCGGACCGTGGCGATCGGTCCAATCGGCGACGATCCGATGGTTGCGATCGATCCAAGCCTTGATCCCGATCGGCCACGACCGATCTCGGATCATTGCGATCGGTCCGATGGCCGATGATCCGATGGTTGCGATTAATCCAAGCCCTGATCCCGATCGGCCACGACCGATCTCGGACCATGGTGATCGGTCCGATCGGTGACGATCCGATGGTTGCGATCGATCCAAGCCATGATCCCGATCGGTCGCGACCGATCTTGGACCGTGGCGATCGGTCCGATCGGCAACGATCCGACGGTTGCGATCAATCCAAGACTTGATCTCGATCGGCCACGACCGATCTTGGATCGTTGCGATCGGTCCGATGGCCGACGATCCGACGGTCGCGATCAATCCAAGCCCTGATCCCGATCGGCCATGACTGATCTTGGACCATGGCAATCGGTCCGATTGGTGATGATCCGACGGTTGCGATCGATCCAAGCCCTGATCCCGATCGGCCACGATCGATCTCGGACAGTTGCAATCGGTCCGATCGCCGATGATCCGACGGTTGCGATCAATTCAAGCATTAATCCCGATCGGCCATGACCGAACTCGGACCGTGGCAATCGATCCGATCGGCGATGATCCAACAGTTGTGATCGATCCAAGCCATTATCTCGATTACCCACGACCGATCTCGGACCGTTGCGATCAATCCGATCGCCGACGATCCGATGGTTGCAATCGATCCAAGCCCTAATCCCGATCGGCCACGACCGATCTCGGAACATTGCGATCGGTCCGATGGCCAACGATCCGACCATTGCGATCGATCTAAGCCCTGATCCCGATCGGCCACGATCGATCTTGGACCGTTGCGATCGGTCCGATCGGTGATGATCCGATGGTTGCAATCGATCCAAGCCCTGATCTCGATTGGCCATGACCGATCTCGGACCATTGCGATCGGTCCGATCGCCGACAATCCGACGGTTGCGATCGATCCAAGCCCTGATCCTGATCGACCATAACCGATCTCGGACCGTTGCGATCGGACCGATCGCCGATGATCCGACGGTTGCGATCGATCCAAGCCCTGACCCCGATCGGCCACGACCGATCTTGGACCATTGCGATCAATTCGATCGGCGATGATCCGATGGTGGCGATCGATCCAAGCCCTGATCCCGATCGGCCACGACCGATCTCCGACCGTCGGAATCGATCTGATCAGCGATGATCCGATGGTTGCGATCGATCCAAGCCCTGATCCGGATCAGCGACGACCGATAACGGACCATTGCGATCTGTTTGATCGGCAATGATCCGACGGTTGTGATCGATCCAAGTCGTGATCCCGATCGGCGATGATCGATCTCGGACAATTGCGATCGATCCGATCGGCTAGGATCCAACGGTTACGATCGATCCAAGCCATGATCCCAGTCGACGACGATCGATCTTGGACTGTTGCGTACGGTCTGATCGGGGACGATCTGACGATTGCAATCGATCCAAGCAATGATCCCAATCGGCGACGACTGATCTTCGACCGTTGCGATCGATCCGATCGGCGACGATCCGACGCTTGCGATCGATCCAAGCCCTGATCCCGATCGGCCATGACCGATCTCCGACCGTGGCATCGGTCCAATCATCGACGATCCGATGGTTGCGATCGATCCAAGCCCTGATCCCGATCGGCCATGATCAATCTCAGACCGTTGCAATCGGCCCGATCGCCAACGATCCGACGATTGCGATCAATCCAAGCCATGATCCCGATCGGCGACGATCGATATCGGACCGTGCGATCGATCCGATCGGCTAGGATTCGATGGTTGTGATCAATCCAAGCCATGATCTCGGTCGGCGACGTCCGATCTCGGACCGTTGCGATCAGTCCGATCGGCGATGATCCGACGGTTGCCATCGATCAAAGCCCTTATCCGATCGGCCACGACCGATCTCGGACCATTGCGATTGGTCCGATCGGTGATGATCCGACGGTGGCAATCGATCCAAGCCCTAATCCCGGCGGCGACGACCGATCTTGGACCGTTGCGATCGGTCCGATCGGCGACGATCGATGGTTGGGATCGATCCAAGCCCTGATCCTGATCGGCCACGACCGATCTCGGATCGTTGCGATCGGTCCGATCGATGATGATCCGATGGTTGGGATCGATCCAAGCCCTAATCCCAATTGGCCACGATCGATCTCGGACCGTTGCGATCGGTCCGATCGGCGACGTTTCGAGGGTTGCGATCGAACCAAGCCCTGATCTCGATCGGCCACGACCGATCTCGGACCGTTGCAATCGGTCTGATCGCCGATGATCCGACGGTTGCGATCGATCCAAGCCGTGATCCCGATCGGCGATGATCGATATCGGACCGTTGCGATCGATCCAATCGGCTAGGATCCGAAGGTTGCGATTGATCCAAGCCATGATCCCGGTCGGCGATGGCTGATCTTGGACCGTTGCGATCGGTCCGATCGGCAACGATCCGACGGTTGCGATTGATCAAAGCCCTGATCCGATCAGCCACGACCGATCTTTGACCGTTGCGATCGGTCCGATCGCCGACGATCCGACTGTTGTGATCGATCCAAGCCCTGATCCCGATCGGCCACGACCGATCTCAGACCATGGATCGGTTCGATCGGTGACGATCTGCCGGTTGCAATCGATCCAAGTCCTGATTATGGTCGGCCATGACCGATCTCGGACCGTTGCGATCGGTCCGATCGATGACGATCCGAC
This sequence comes from Calamus simplicifolius, assembly GCA_900491605.1. NCBI lineage: Eukaryota > Viridiplantae > Streptophyta > Magnoliopsida > Arecales > Arecaceae > Calamus > Calamus simplicifolius. The sequence continues at coordinate 43,792 of UESW01002198.1, read as the reverse complement.
GGTTGAGATCGATCCAAGCTCTGATCCCGATCGACCACGACCGATCTCGGACCGTTGCGATCGGTTCGATCGGCGATGATCCGATGGTTGGGATCGATCCAAGCCCCGATCCCAATCGGCCATGACCGATCTTGTACCGTTGTGATTGGTCCGATCGGTGATGTTCCGATGGTTGCGATCGAACCAAGCCCTGATCCCGATCGGCCACGACCGATCTCAGACCATGGTGATTGGTCCGATCGGCGACGATCCGATCGGCGACGATCCGACGGTTGCGATCGATCCAAGCCCTAATCCCGATCGGCCACAACCGATCCAGACCGTTGCGATCGGTCCGATCGCCGACGATCCGATGGTTGCGATTATCCAAGCCGTGACCTCGATCGGCCATGACCGATCTCGGACCGTTGCGATCGGTCCGATCGGCGATGATCCGACAGTGGCGATCGATCCAAGCCCTGATCTCGATCAGCCATGATCGATCTTCGACCATCGGAATCGATTCGATCGGCGACGATCTGATGGTTGCGATCGATTTAAGCCCTGATCCGGATCAGCGACGACCGATCTCACCGTTGCAATCTGTTCGATCGGCAATGATCCGACGGTTGCGATCAATCCAAGCCGTGATCCCGGTCGACGATGACCGATCTCGAACTGTTGTGTATGGTCCGATCGGTGATGATCTGACGGTTGCGATCGATCCAAGCCCTAATCTCGATCAGCGACGACCGATCTTCGACCGTTGCGATCGATCCGATAGGCGATGATCCGACGGTTGCGATCGATCCAAGCCTGATCCCGATCAGCCACGACCGATCTCTGACCATGGTGATCGGTTCGATCGCCGACGATCCAACAGTTGTGATCGATCCAGGCCCTGATCCCGATCGGCCACGACTGATCTTAGACCATTGCGATCGGTCCGATCGCCGACGATCCGATGGTTGCAATCGATCCAGCCCTGATCCTGATCGGCAACGATCGATCTTGAACCGTTGTGATCGGTTCGATCGGTGACGATCCAACGGTTGCGACGATTCAAGCCCTGATCCCGATCGGCGACGTCCGATCTCCGACCGTCGGGATCGATCCGATCGGCGATGATCCGATGGTTGCGATCGATCCAAGCCCTGATCTCGATCGACGATGACCGATCTCCGATCGCCGCGATCGATCCGATCGGCGACAATCCGATGGTTGTGATCGATCCAAGCCCTGATCCAGATCGGCGACGATCGATCTCGGACCATTGTGATCGGTTCGATCGGTGATGATCTGACAGTTGCGATCGATCTGCCATGATCCTGATCGGCGAGGATCGATCTCGGACCATTGCGATCGATCTGATTGGCTTGGATTCGACGGTTTGCGATCGATCCAAGCCATGATCCTGGTCGGCGACGACCGATCTCAGACCGTTGCGATCGGTTCGATCGGCGACGATCTGACAGTTGCGATCGATCCAAGCCCTGATCCTGATCGGCGATGACCGATCTTTGACCGTCACGATCGATCCGATCAGCGATGATCCGATGGTTGCAATCGATCCAAGCCCTAATCCCGATCGGCCATGATCGATCTCGGATCGTTGCGATCGGTCCGATTGGCGATGATCCTGCGGTTGCAATCGATCCAAGCCCTGATCCCGATCTGCCACGATCGATCTCGAACCGTTAGGATCAGTCCGATCACCGACGATCCGACGGTTGTGATCGATCCAAGCTCTAATCCCGATCGGCCACAGCCGATCTTGAACAGTGGCGATCGATCTGATCGCCAATGATCCGATGGTTGCGATCGATCCAAGCCTCGATCCCGATCGGCAATGACCGATCTTGGACCGTTGCGATCGGTCCGATGGTCGACGATTCGACGGTTGCGATCAATCTAAGCCCTGATCCCGATCGGCCACGATCGATCTTGGACCGTTGCGATCGGTCCGATCGCCGACGATGCAATGGTTTCGATCGATCCAAGCCCTGATACCGATCGGCCACGACTGATCTTGGACTGTTGCGATCGGTCCGATCGGCGACGATCCGATGGTTACGATTGATCCAAGCCATGATCCCGATCGGCGACGATCGATCTCCGACCGTCATGATCGATCCAATCAGCGACGATGCGATGGTTGCGATCGATCCAAGCCCTGATCCCGATCGACGACGACCGATCTTCGACCATCGCTATCGATCCGATCGGCGACGATCCGATGGTTGCGATCCATCCAAGCCCTGATCCAGATCGGCGACTATCGATCTTGGACCGTTGCGATTAGTTCGATCAGTGACGATCCAACGGTTGCGATCGATCCAAGCCGTGATCCTGATCGGCGACGATCGATCTCGGACCATTGCGATCGATCCGATCGGCTAGGATCCGACGGTTGCGATCGATCCAAGCCATGATCCTGGTCGGACTATCGATCTCGGACCATTGCGATCGGTCTGATCGGTGATGATCTGACTGTTGTGATTGATCCAAGCCCTGATCCCGATCGGCGACAACCGATCTCCGACCGTCGCGATCGATCCGATCGGCTAGGATCCGACGGTTGCGATCGATCCAAGCCATGATCCCGGTCGGCGACGACCGATCTCGAACCGTTGCGTACGGTCCGATCGGCAACGATCTGATGATTGCGATTGATCCAAGCCCTTATCCCAATCGGCGATGATCGATCTCGGACCGTTGCGATCAGTTCAATCGGCGACGATCCAACGGTTGCGATCGATCCAAGCCCTAATCCCTATCGGCGACGACCGATCTCCGACCGTTGGGATCGATCTAATCGTCGACGATCGATGGTTTGATCGATCCAAGCCCTGATCCCGATCGACGATGACCGATCTCTGACCGCCATGATCGATTCGATCGGCGATGATTCGACGGTTGAGATCGATCCAAGCCCTCATCCAGATGGGCGACGACCGATCTCGGACCATTGCGATCGATTCAATCGGCGACGATCCAATGGTTGCGATCGCCAAGCCGTGATCCCGATCGGCGACGATCGATCTCGGACCATTGCGATCGATCGGATCAGCTAGGATCTGATGGTTGCGATCGATCCAAGACATGAACCCGATCGACGACGACCGATCTTCGACCGCCGCTATCGATCCGATCGGCAACGATCCGACGGTTGTGATCGATCCAAGCCCTGATCCAGATCGGCGACTACCGATCTCGGACCGTTGCGATCGGTTCGATCGGCGACGATCCGATGGTTGCGATCGATCCAAGCCGTGATCCTGATCAGCGACGATCGATCTCGGACCATTGCGATTGATCCAATCGGCTAGGATCCGACGGTTGCGATCGATCCAAGCCATGATCCTGGTCGGCAACTACCGATCTCGGACCGTTGCGATCGGTCTGATCGGCGACGATCCGATAGTTGTGATCGATCCAAGCCCTGATCCCGATCGGCGACGACCGATCTCCGACCGTCGCGATCGATCCGATCAGCGATGATCCGAGGGTTGCAATCGATCCAAGCCCTGATCCTGATCGGCCACGACCGATCTCGGACCGTTGCGATCGGTCCGATCGGCGACGATCCGATGGTTGCGATCGATCCAAGCCCTGATCCCGACCGGCCACAACCGATCTTCGACCGTCGGGATCGATCCGATCGGCGACGATCCGACGGTTGCGATCGATCCAAGCCTTGATCCAGATTGGCGACGACCGAACTCGAACCATTGCAATCTGTTCGATCGGCAATGATCCGACGGTTGCGATCTATCCAAGCTGTGATCCCAATCGGCGATGATCGATCTTGTACAATTGCGATCGATCCAACGGTTGCGATCGATCCAAGCCCTGATCCCGATCGACGACGACCGATCTTCGACCGCCGCTATCGATCCGATCGGCAACGATCTAATGGTTGCGATCGATCCAAGCCCTGATCCAGATCGGCGACTACCGATCTCGGACTGTTGCGATCGGTTCGATCGGCGATGATCCAACGGTTGCGATCGATCCAAGCCGTGATCCTGATCGACGACGATCGATCTCGGGCCATTGCGATCGATCCAATCGGCTAGGATCCGATGGTTGCGATCGATCCAAGCCATGATCCTGGTCGACGACTACCGATCTCGGACCGTTGCGATCGGTCTGATCGGCAATGATCCGATAGTGCGATCGATCCAAGCCCTGATCCCGATTGGCGACGACAGATCTCCGACAATCGCGATCGATCCGATCAGCTATGATCCGAGGGTTGCGATCGATCCAAGCCTGATCCCGATCGGCCACGATCGATCTCGGATCATGGTGATCGGTCTGATCGTCGATGATCCTATGGTTGTGATCGATCTAAGCCCTAATCCCGATCGGTGAAGACCGATCTCAAACCATTACGATCGATCCGATCGCTGATGATCCGACGGTTGTGATCGATCCAAGCCGTGATCCCGATCGGCCACGACCGATCTTGGACCGTTGCGATCGATCCGATCGGCAACGATCCGATGTGCAATCGATCCATGCCCTAATCCTGATCGGCCACGATCGATCTTCGACCATTGCGTTCGGTTCGATCGCCGACGATCCGACGGTTGCGATCGATCCAGCATTGATCCCGATCGGCCACGACCGATCTCGGACCGTTGCGATCGGTCCGATCGGTGATGATCCGATGGTTGCGATCGATCCAAGCCCTGGTCCCGATCGCCATGACCGATCTCCGACTGTCGGGATCGTTTCGATCGGCGACGATCCGACGGTTGCGATCGATCCAAGCCCTGATCCGGATCGCGATGACCGATCTTGAACCGTTGCAATCTGTTCGATCGGCAACGATCCAACGGTTGCGATCGATCCAAGCCGCGATCCCGATCGGTGACGATCGATCTCGGACAATTGCGATCGATCGATCGGCTAGGATCTGACGGTTGCGATCGATCCAAGCCATGATCCCGATCGGCGACGACCGATCTCGGACCGTTGCATACGGTCCGATCGGCAACGATCCGATGATTGCGATCGATCCAAGCCCTTATCCTGATCGGCGATGACCGATCTCGGACCTTTGCGATCAGTCCGATCAGCGATGATCCGATGGTTGCGATCGATCCAAGCCCTGATCCCTATCGACGACGACCGATCTTCGACCGTCGGGATCGATCCGATCATCGACGATCCGATGGTTGTGGTCGATCCAAGCCCTGATCCCGATCGACGACGATCGATCTCTGACCGCCGCGATCAAACCAATCGGCGATGATCCGACGGTTGAGATCGATCCAAGCCCTCATCCAGATGGCGGACGACCGATCTCGGACCGTTGCGATCGGTTCGATCGGTGACGATCCAACGGTTGCGATCGATCCAAGCCATGATTCCGATCGGCGACGATCGATCTCGGACTATTGCAATCGATCGGATCAAGTAGGATATGATGGTTGCGATCGATCCAAGCCATGATCCCGTTCGACGACAACGATCTCGGACCGTTGCGATCAGTCCGATCGGCGACGATCTGATGGTTGCGATCGATCCAAGCCCTAATCCCGATCGGCCACGACCGATCTCGGATCGTGGCGATCGGTCCGATCGCTGATGATCCGACGGTTGCGATCGATCAAAGCCCTGATCCCGATCGGCCACGACCGATCTCGAACCATTGCAATCGGTCCGATCACCAATGATCCGACGGTTACGATCGATCCAAGCCCTGATCCCGATCGGCCACGACCGATCTCGGACCATTGCGATCGGTCCAATCGGCGATGATACGACGGTTGCAATCGATCCAAGCCCTGATCCCGATTGGCCACGACCGATCTCGGACCATTGCAATCGGTCCAATCGCCGATAATCCGATCGTTGCGATTGATCCAAGCCCTGATCCGGATCGACCACGACCGATCTCGGACCGTTTTGATTGGTCCGATCACCAACGATCCGATGGTTGCGATCGATCCAAGCCCTGATCCCGATCGGCCACTACCGATCTTGGACCGTGGCGATCGGTCCGATCGGTGACGATCCGATGGTTGCGATCGATCCAAGCCTTGACCCCGATCTGCCATGATCGATCTTGGACCATTGCGATCGGTCCGATGGCCGACGATCCGACGGTTGCGATTAATCCAAGCCCTGATCCCGATCGGCCACGACCAATCTTGGACCATTGCGATCGGTCCGATCGGCAATGATCTGATGGTTGCGATCGATCCAAGCCCTGATCCCGATCAGCCATGACCGATCTTGGACCGCTGCGATTGGTTCGACCGCCGACGATCCGACGGTTGCGATTGATCCAAGCCCTGATCCCGATCGGCCACGACCGATCTCAGACTATGGCGATTGGTCCGATCGGCGATGATCCGACAGTTGCGATCGATCCAAGCCCTGATCTCGATCGGCCATGACCGATCTCGGACCGTTGTGATCAATCCGATCGCCGACGATCCGATGGTTGCGATCGATCCAAGCCCTGATCCCGATCGGCCATGACCGATCTTGGACCGTTGCAATCGGTCCGATGGCTAATGATCCGATCGTTGTGATCGATCCAAGCCCTGATCCCAATCGGCCACGATCGATCTCGGACCATTGCGATCGGTCCGATCGACGACGATCTGACTGTTGCGATCGATCCAAGCCCTGATCCCGATCGGCCACGACCGATCTCAGACCGTGCGATCGGTCCGATCGTCGATGATTCGATGGTTGCGATCGATCCAAGCCCTGATCCCGATCGGCCATGACCGATCTCGGACTGTTGCGATCGGTCCGATCACCGATGATCCAACGGTTGCGATCGATCCAAGCCCTGATCTCGATCGGTGATGACCGATCTTCGACCATCGCGATCGATCCGATCGGCAATGATCCGACGGTCACGATCGATCCAAGACGTGATCCCGATCAGCCACGACCGATCTTGGACTATTGCGATCGGTCCGATCGGTGATGATCCGACAGTTGCGATCGATCCAAGCCCTGATCTCGATCGGCCACGACCGATCTCGAACCATGACGATCGGTCCGATCGGTGACGATCCGACGGTTGTGATCGATCCAAGCCTTGATCCTGAACGGCCATGACCGATCTCGAATCATTGCGATCGGTCCGATGGCCAACGATCTGATGGTTGCGATCAATCCAAGCCCTGATCTCGATCGGCCACAACCGATCTCAGACCATGGCGATCGATCCGATCGGCGACGATCCGATGGTTACGATCGATCCAAGCCCTGATCCCGATCGGCCACGACCGATCTCGGTCCATGGCGATCGGTCCGATCGGCGATGATCCTACAGTTGCGATCGATCCAAGCCTTGATCCCGATCGGCCATGATCGATCTCGGATCGTTGCGATCGGTCCGATGGCCGACGATCCAATGGTTGCGATCAATCCAAGCCCTGATCCCGATCGACCACGACCGAACTCGGACCGTAGTGATCGGTACGATCGGCGATGATCCGACGGTTGCGATCAATCCAAGCCCAGATCCCGATCGGCCATGATCGATCTCGGACCGTTACGATCAGTCCGATCACCGACGATCCGATGGTTGCGATCGATTCAAGCACTGATCCGATCGGCCAAGACCGAACTCGGACCGTGGCGATCGGTCCGATCGGCGATGATCCGATGGTTGCGATCGATCCAAGCCCTGATCTCGATCGGCCACGACCGATATCGGACCGTTGCGATCAATCCGATCGCCGACAATCCGATGGTTGCGATCGATCCAAGCCCTAATCCCAATCAGCCATGACCGATCTCGGACCGTTGGATCGGTCCGAAGGCCGACGATCCGACCGTTGCGATCAATCCAAGCCCTGATCCTGATCGGCCACGACCAATCTCGAACCATTGCGATCGGTCCGATCGGTGATGATCCGACGGTTGCGATCGATCCAAGCCCTGATCCCGATTGGCCACGACCGATCTTGGACTGTTACGATCAGTTCGATCGCCGACGATCCGACGGTTGCGATCAATCCAAGCCCTAATCCCGATCGTCCACGACCGATCTTGGACCGTTGCGATCGGTCTAATCGCCGATGATTCGACGGTTGTGATCGTTTCAAGCCATGATCCCGATCGACCACGACCGATCTCGGACCATTGCGATCGGTCCGATCGCCGACGATCCGACGGTTGCGATCGATCCAAGCTCTGACCCCGATCGGCCACGACCGATCTCGGACCATTGCGATCGATCCGATCGGCGATGATCCGATGGTGGCGATCGATCCAAGCCCTAATTTGGATCGGCGATGACCGATCTCGGACCGTTGTGATATGTTTGATCGACAACGATCCGACGGTTGCGATCGATCCAAGCTGTGATCACGATCGGCGACGATCGATCTCGGACAATTGCGATCGATCCGATCAGCTAGGATCCGATGGTTGCGATCGATCCAAGCCATGATCCCAGTCGACGACGATCGATCTCGGACTGTTGCGTATGGTCCGATCGGCGACGATCTGACGGTTGCAATCGATCCAAGCCTTGATCCCGATCGGCGATGACTGATCTCCGACCATTGCGATCGACCCGATCGGCGACGATCCGACGGTTGCGATCGATCCAAGCCCTAATCCCGATCGGCCACGATCGATCTCGGACCGTGGTGATCGGTCCGATCGCCGACGATCCGACGGTTGCGATCGATCCAAGCCCTGAACCCGATCGGCCATGACCGATCTCGTACCGTTGCGATCGGTCCGATCACCGACGATCCGATGGTTGCGATCGATCCAAGCCGTGATCCCGATAGGCGGCGATCGATATTGGACCGTTGCGATCGATCCGATCGGCTAGGATCCGATGGTTGCGATCGATCCAAGCCATGATCCCGGTTGGCAATGACCGATCTCGGACCGTTGCGATCGGTTCGATCAGCGATGATCTGACGGTTGCGATCGATCTAAGCCCTGATCCGATCGGCCATGACCGATCTTGGACCATTGCGATTGGTCCGATCACCGACGATCCGATGGTTGTGATTGATCCAAGCCCTGATCCCGATCAGCCACGACCGATCTCGGACCGTGGTGATCGGTCCGATCGGCGACGATCCGACGGTTGCAATCGATCTAAGCCCTGATCCCGGTCGGCCTCGACCGATCTTGGACTGTTGCGATCGGTCCGATCGGCGATGATTCGACGGTTGGGATCGATCCAAGCCCTGATCCCGATTGGCCATGACCGATCTCGGACCATTGCGATCGGTCCAATCGGCGACGATCCAATGGTTGCGATCGATCCAAGCCCTGACCCCGATCGGCCATGACCGATCTCGGACCGTTGCGATTGGTCCGATCGGCGATGATCCGATGGTGGCGATCAATCCAAGCCCTGATCCCGATTGGCCACGACCGATCTCGGACCGTTGCGATCGGTCCGAGCACCGATGATCCGACGGTTGCGATCGATCCAAGCCCTGATCCCGATCGGCAATGACCGATCTCGAACCGTTGCGATCGGTCCGATCGGTGATGATCTGACGGTTGCGATCGATCCAAGCCCTGATCCCGATCGGTGACGACCGATCTCCGACCGTTGTGATCGGTTCAATCGGTGACGATTTGACGGTTGTAATCGATCCGAGCCGTGATCCTGATCGGCGACGATCGATCTCGGACCGTTGCGATCGATCCGATCGGCTTGGATCCAACGGTTGCGATCGATACAAGCCATGATCCCGGTCGGCGACGACCGATCTCAGAGCATTGCGATCGGTCCGATCGGCGACGATCCAACAGTTGCGATCGATCCAAGCCCTAATCCCGATCGGCGATGACCGATCTTCGACCATCATGATCGATCCGATCAGCGATGATCCGATGGTTGCGATCAATCCAAGTCTCGATCCCAATCGGCCACGACCGATCTTGGACCGTTGCGATCGGTCCGATCACCGATGATCCGATGGATGCGATCAATCCAAGCCCTGATCCCGATCAGCCACAGCCGAGCTCGGACCGTGGCGATCGGTCCGATCGCCGACGATCCGACGGTTGCGATCGATCCAAGCCCTGATCTCGATTGGCCACTGATACGGTCGCCCATTTCCTCTAGGTGGTATTATCTTTTGCACAGTTTTTGAAAGCAATGATGTGACAGCAAAACCCCTTTTCGCGGGGCATCCAGCGTCGGCCACCAGCGTCGGCCTTCAGCGTCGGCCCCAGCGCTAAGACTGGCTCCAGCCTCCAGTGCTGGCATCCAGCGTCGGCCACCAGCGTCGGCCTTCAGCGTTGGCCCCAGCGCTAAGACTGGCTCCGGCCTCCAGCGCTGGCATCCAGCGTCGGCCACCAGCGTCGGCCTTCAGCATCGGCCCCAGCGCTAAGACTGGCTCCGGCCTCCAGCGTTGGCATCCAGCGTCGGCTACCAGCGTCGGCCTTCAGCGTCGGCCCCAGCGCTATGACTTTAGCTCTGGCCTCTAGCCCCGACTCCCAGCGTCGGCCTTCGGTATCTTCCACATACACAATGACCAGTCTCATGCAACGGATCCCGTGATCTAAGGTCTGCTGCCAAGCACCTTGCTCACCAAAATCATGGGCAAGTGTTAGCTTGATCGGCAGTTACCGCCATAAGCGGCCCTTATCCAGCAACAACCCAACGGCTTGTCGTTCGATGAAACCTCACAACGGGAAAGATTCGACGGTTCCAACAGAACGAGGTAAACGGGATCCCAGACAGGTATAAAAAGAGGACCCGAGCTCCATGCGAGGGGACTCTCTCTGGCTTCCTCTTTAAGAATTCTACACAGAAATCCTATCCCTGTTCTACGACTCACTGACTTGAGCATCGGAGGGTCTCCGCCGGAACCACCGGTCCAGGACTTTTTGCAGGTTCTAGAAGAAAGATGGCGACCTTTCTGCGCATGCTGCAATCCTAGCCTACCCGACGTTCATCACACGTGATTTGGCAGCAACAGATTAGCGCGCCAGGAAGGGGGAGACCGGGTCGAAAGTTCTCCCTGGAACCCCTCCGATCTTGCAAAGGAAACGATGGTGACCACGCGAGCACAAGAGGCTTCCTCCAGTCAGGCAGCCGAACGCATCCCACGAGCTGAGCATTCAGAGGCCAATCTCCATGCTCCGCCCCCTGCACTGACAAGCCAACCCGATCGGCTTGAAGTTCTAGCCCATCAGGTCTAGGATCTGACGACGATGGTCCGGGGGCTGCAAGAACATTACTTGGCTACTGTAACTCAACCCCCTACGCTGGACGAAGGGGTGCGGGGAATAGTCCAGTCTCACCAAGGAGGGACCCCGCCTGAGGTCTCTCACCGCTCACCCCCCGAACCTCATCACCAAGGGACCTCGAAGCGGCGGCGGTCTCCCTCTCGCGACTTCGGTCGTTCCCACCACCGGCTGGAGAAAAGAGAATCCAGGTGGGCGCGTTCTTCGCACCAGAGATCTTCTTCAGCTCCTTCCTCTGATTCATCCCAAGATGGCACTCTCCGGAAAACCACCCGTTGGGCTGAGCAAAGGCTCGACGAGTATAACCGACGGTTGGACGAGCTCAGCCGCCGGATCACCGACCCTTACGGGACGGCTTATGAACGTCGTCCCCCGCTTTCTCGTCATATCATGAAGGAGCCAGTCCCGCCACGGTTCCGTCTCCCCCAACTGGATCCATATGATGGAACGACGGACCCCCTGGACCATCTGGAAAGCTACAAGGTCCTCATGCAGGTCCAGGGAGCGACGGACTCCCTTTTATGCGTCGCCTTTCCGGCCACACTCCGCAAGGCGGCACGCGCGTGGTACTCCCGTCTGCCCCCGCGCAGCATCAACTCATTTCGGCAGCTTGAGCGATCTTTCCTAGCTCACTTTGATGCCTGTCGAAAGATCCCGCGAGTGGCAGATAGCCTCTTTGCTGTTCAGCAAAGGAGTGGCGAGACCTTGAAAGATTTCGTTGCTCGATTTAAGGAGGCGGCGTTGGAGGTGTACAACCTGGAAGATTCCGTAGCCACTTTGGCCCTGAAACGAGGACTTCGCCCATCCAGGTTTGCGTATTCCCTGGATAAGAAGCCTCCAAGTTCTTATGCTGAGCTTCTGAGCCGAGCCCAAAACTACATCCACGCCGACGAGGCGGATTCTTCCAGGAGGGAAGTTGACAAGAACACCAGTAATAAACCACCGCCCACTGATCACGCCGGCGCACGACCTCGAAAGCCCGAGCCTCCACGCTGCTCAGATCGCCGACCACAGACACTGGTACCCAAGGAGCAATTCACCCCCCCTCATGGCTCCCATCTCCCACATCCTGCTGGAGATCGAGGAGGAACCTTATTTCAAGCGTCCGGCTCCCTTAAAGTCTGGGGGCCCCCGCAACAAGGAGCTTTACTACCGGTACCATCGAGACTACGGTCACGACACCGAGGACTGCCGCCATCTAAAAAAGGCCATCGAGGAGCTGGTTCAGCAAGGCCATCTGGGTAAATTTGTTCGAAGGGGAAATCCCCCCACGCCGGGCCCCCCGGTGCCTTCGAGTCGCCCGACTGGTGTAGATAATGCTCCAACTGAAAAGACCATAGCTATGATTTTCTGGGGAGCGGAGGGTGGTTCGAAGAGGCAGCGAGAGGGAGTAGACTCTGTAATTTCTTTCTTCGGGAAGGATCTAGATGGGGTAATTAATAAACATGACGACAGCGTCGTGGTGTCCATGACTATAGCCAAGCATCCTGTAAAAAGAATTTTAATTGATAGTGGAAGCTCGGTGGATGTCTTGAGTTATGAGGCTTTTGTTCGGATGAACTTGTCAAGATCTTTGCTCCAGCCCATTGCTGCACCGCTAATGGGCTTCACTGGAGATTCGGTGAATGTCGAGGGCGAAATTGCCCTCTCGGTCATGGATGGAACCCCTCCGTGTCAGAGCACCATGGTTATAAACTTTTTGGTGGTCCGGGTCCCGCTGGCTTATAACACCATCTTGGGAAGACCAGGGTTGAATCTGCTGGATGCCGTAATCTTCACTAAGAGGTTATTGGTAAGGTTCCCCACCAATGAAGGGGTCGGAGAAATGAAGGGGGAGCAAAGCCCATGTTGACCCAATTGATGATTTTGATGATCAACAAAACTATTTGAGTATAATTTTTGAAGGCTCTGATGATTTTGATTTAGTGTTTCAGCCTATAAGATTATTGAAAGATCAAAATCAGGAGTTACATAGGGTTCTGGATCGAATCTAATGTCTAGGTAAGAATTGCAGACATTAGAGTTGACTCCGAGAATCACAGAGCCGACTCCGGAACTGGCACGGTCATTAGAGTCGACTCCGAGACTGTTAGAGTCAACTCTCACAGAAGAAGCAGAAAGTTGATTTTTCTGGCCCCGACCTAGAGTCGACTCCAGGTAAGTTAGAGTCGACTCCGGAAAAGTTTCTTGTCGACCCCAGAAAAGCCAGAGACGACTCCGGAAATATCATTTTAAAACGCCTCGAGCTAGAGCCGACTCCAGAAAAGTTAGAGTCAACTCCAACTCACCTGGAACGAAAAATAAAGTTGCCAAATCAGCTCTAACGGTAATATTTCTATTTTACCTCATTTCTAACGGATATATTTTGATACAAGGTACATTCCAACGGATAGTTTTCTTCCAAAAATGGTGTAAAAGAAATCTATAAAAAGGGGAGTCTATTGTTCAAAAAAAAGAACGAAAAAATAGAAAGAAAAATAGAGAAAATCTGAGATAGACAAATTCCATTTCAAAAATCTGTGAGCTTGAATCTTGAGAGGAAAACCTTCTAGCTCAAATCCACTCCACTCCAAAAAGGCTCAAGAGGAATCCAAAGCGTTCAAATCGAAGTCTTGGCGGATTTCCCAACTTGGAGAAAGGAAATTCATTTCTTGCTTTTCAACCCTTTTCAACTGCTTCAACCACGAAGAATCGGAGCTGAGGCTTGATTCAATCCAGCAAGGAGAAGAAGAAAAGAAGAAAAAGAAGAAAAGATCAAAAGCCAACCTATCTTCAAATCAGGCTTTTCTAAACCTTATTATTCTTAATTTGTATATTTGCTCATTGAGGAGCTTTGTATTCACACACAATACTTATCTTGTTTTTGCCTAGTTCAATCTGGGGATTGAACTAGAGGAGGTAGTTTTACCTCGGTTTAAGCTTGTTTAAGCTTGGGTTAGTTGTGAGCCCGTGAAAAACAACGTGTAGGGTTTTGTGCTGGTAAGCTCGTGTAAAACCGGATGGGTTCGTTGTGAACCCGGAAAAACAACAAGTTTGAGTTGTGAGCTTGGAAAACAACTCGGCTGTAATCTAGAGAGATTATAGTGTGGACCCAAGTGAATCTTGGGAGTGAACGTAGGTGCTGGTTGCACCGAACCACTATAAAATCTTTTGTGTTTGCAGTGTCTCATTGTCTCTTCCTCTATCTCTATCTTATTCACTGCACTTTATAGTTACCTTGCATTTGCCTTCGTTAATCTCAAGCAAACTATTTTAAAAAGGGCTAATTTTTTAAAGAACCCAATTCATCCCCCCCTCTTGGGTTGCCATCTGGGCCAACAATTGGTATCAGAGCAAGTGCTCATTTAGAATTTGATCTCACGATCAAGGGCTAAAGATCCTTATGGCAACACAAAGTGGTTCATGTTTTGCTGAAGGTCATTCTACGAATAGACCTCCTTTATTTAATGGAACCAACTATTCATATTGGAAAGCTAGAATGAGAATATTCATTCAAGCTTCTGACTATGAATTGTGGGGAGTAATAATAAATGGACCTAGTACACCCACACACTTAATTGATGGCACTATTGTTCCTAAGCCCGAAAGGGATTGGAATGATAATGATAGGAGAATGGCACAATTAAATGCTAAAGCCATTAACATTTTATATGTTCCTTAGACTCTAATGAATTCAACCGTATCTCAACATGTAATTCCGCAAAAGAAATTTGGGATAGGTTGGAAATAACACATGAAGGAATAAACCAAGTTAAGGAATCAAAAATAAATATTTTGGTTCATAAATATGAATTATTTACTATGGAACAAAATGAAACCATCACATGCATGTTCACTAGATTCACTGATATTGTGAATGGTTTAAAGAGCCTTGGTAGAACTTATTCTAATGCTGACCTTGTGCGCAAAATTCTTAGGTCACTACCAAGATCGTGGGAAGCGAAAGTCACTGCTATCCAAGAAGCAAAGGACCTCAATGCATTACCTTTAGAGGAGCTTCTAGGATCCCTAATGACCCACGAGCTGACATTGAAGCAGCATGTTGAGGAGAAAACAAAAAGAAAGAAAACACTTGCCCTCAAAACTGCAGAAATGGAAGAGAGCAGCAGTGAAAGTAATGATGAAGATGATGATGAAACTGCTCTCTTGGCCAAAAAATTCAGAAAGTTTATGAGAAAAAGGCCCTTCCATAAAAAGAAGTTTGGAGCAAGAATTGATGAAGAAAAAGAAAAGAGAAAGGACAAGGAGAAAGAAAAAGAGAAAGAGCCCTTAGTATGTTATGAATGCAAAAAGCCAGGGCACTTTAGATATGATTGTCCTTTGCTGAAAAAGGCCTTCAAGAAAAAGAAGAAAGCTTACATGGCAACATGGTCTGATGAATCTTCCTCGTCGGAAGAAGAAGAACAAAAGGAAGTTGCCAATATCTGCTTCATGGCCAACAACGACGACAACGACAATGAGGTAAGTTCTGAAAACTTAAATGATGAATTCACTTTTGATGAAATGTTTGAGGCTTTCAATGAACTTATGATTGATTTTAAATCTTTGAAAAAGAAGTATAAGTTTTTGAAAAATAACAATATTAGCTTAGCTAAAAGTAAAAATGAATTAGCTTTAGAAGTTAAGAACTTAACTAATGAAAAAGAAGAACTTAGCAAAGAAAGAGATAATTTTAATCAAGAAATAGATTTGTTGAAATCTGAAACTAAAAACTCAACAAAAGATTTAAAAGATCAATTAGAAACCTTAGCTTTAGAAAAAGAACAGCAAGTTAAAGACAATGATTCATTAAAGAAAGAAGTTAAAAAGTATAAAGACATTGTTGAGAAATTTACTCTAAGCTCTACTAAACTAAATATGATCTTAGATAGTCAAAAAGTAGTTTTTGATAAAGCAGGTTTAGGGTATAACACATTTAGGAAACAAAAATCTTTAAAGAATATTTTTGTAAAAGCCAATCAAAGTAATATAACTTGTTTTAAATGCAATGAAAAAGGTCATAAATCATTTGAATGCAAAACATTAAATAATAACAACAAGTTAAATGTTAAAGCAAAGAAAATATGGGTTCCGAAAGGAACAATTTTTGTTGCTACTAACCATGAAGGACCCAAGAAAGCTTGGGTACCTAAACATAAAGTTTAAATTATGTTGCAGGAATGTCTTGTAGCCAAAAGATCAAAGAAAAAGTGGTACCTTGATAGTGGCTGCTCAAGACATATGATGGGTGACAAAGATGAATTCATCACCCTGGAAGAAAAGAAAGGTGGAGTTGTTACGTTTGACGATAACGGTAAAGGTCAAATTATGGGCCTTGGTAAAGTCCGTATAACTCCATCTATATTTATTGATAATGTACTTTATGTTGATGGTTTAAAGCACAATTTAATTAGTATAAGCCAACTATGTGATAAGAACTTTAATGTTTCATTTAAATCTTCTATATGCACTGTAACTAATTCTATTGATGATAGCATTGTATTTACTGGTTATAGACATGGCAATGTTTACTTGGTTGACTTAGAAAAATTATCCTTGAGTAATCATTGCTTAATTGCTGACAATGCTGACATAAATGTAATTAGTTGGTTGTGGCATCGTAGATTAGGTCATGCAAGCACACACCTTATTTCAAAATTAATTAAAATGGATTTAGTTAAAGGCTTACCTAAACTAGTTTTTGAAAATAACAAAATATGTGATGCATGTCAATTTGGAAAACAAACTAGAAGTTCTTTCAAATCTAAAAATGTTGTTTCAACATCTAGGGCATTAGAGCTACTTCACATGGACCTTTTTGGATCAACTAGAACCACAAGTCTAGGAGGAAAGAAATATGGTCTAGTGATTGTAGATGATTATTTCAGATATACTTGGGTAATGTTTTTAGCTCACAAAGATGAGACTTTCTCGATATTCCTGAAATTCTTCAAGAAAGTCACAAATGAGAAAAACACTACCATAGTATCTCTAAGAAATGATCATGGAACAAATTTGAAAATCACTTATTTGAAAGTTTTTGCATTGAAAATGGTATCAATCATAATTTTTCAGCCCCTAGGACTCCACAGCAAAATGGTGTAGTTGAAAGGAAAAATAGGACTCTAGAAGACATGGCCCGTACCATGCTATGCGAAAGTAACCTACCAAAGTACTTTTGGGCGGAAGCTATTAACACAGCATGCTACATCTTAAATCGAGCCCTAATAAGACCAATCTTAAAGAAAACACCTTATGAATTATGGAATGAAAGAAAACCCAATATAAAATACTTTCATACATTTGGATGTAAATGTTTTATTCATAATAATGGTAAAAACAATTTAGAAAAATTTGATGCTAAATCTGATGAAGGAATCTTTTTAGGATATTCAACATCAAGTAAAGCTTATAGAATATTTAACAAGAAAACCTTAGTAGTTGAAGAATCCATTCATATAGTTTTCGATGAGTTTTTAGCATCTAGTTCTGAAAAGCTTGATGATGAGGAAGATACAAACATAATTGAAAAAGATCTTGAAAAACTTAATATTGAAGTATCTTCAGATCATGAGCAAGAAGCTAAAGATGATGATTCACATAAGGACGATGATGTCAATATTGATCATAATGATATAGATCTTCCAAGAGACTGGAGATATGCTCATAGTCATCCCAAGGAATTGATTATAGGTGATCCATCTCAAGGAATAAGAACTAGATCATATATGAGAAATATTAGTAATCATCTTGCATTTGTTTCACAAATTGAACCTAAAACCATTGAAGAAGCTGAAAAAGATAATAATTGGATGCTAGCTATGCAAGAAGAATTAAATCAATTCACTAGAAATAATGTATGGACATTAGTTGAAAGACCTAAAAATCATACAGTAATAGGATCAAAATGGGTTTTTAGAAATAAACTAGATGAAAATGGCATAGTAATTAGAAACAAAGCTAGATTAGTTGCAAAAGGATATAATCAAAAAGAAGGTATTGATTTTGATGAAACTTTTGCACCTGTAGCTAGATTAGAAGCTATTAGGCTATTACTAGCATTTGCATGTCACATGAACATTAATTTATTTCAAATGGATGTCAAAAGCGCATTTTTAAATGGATTAATAAATGAAGAAGTATATGTAGAACAACCACCTGGTTTTATAGATCACGAATTTTCAAATCACATTTTTAAATTGCACAAAGCTCTATATGGTTTGAAACAAGCACCTAGAGCTTGGTATGATAGACTAAGTAAATTTTTAATTGAAAATGATTTCACAAGAGGAAATATTGATAAAACATTATTTTTGAAAAGAAAAAGTAAAAATTTACTTGTAGTACAAATATACGTTAATGACATTGTTTTTGGTGCTACTCACGATTCTCTATGTCAAGAATTTGCCAAGTTAATGCAGGGAGAATTCGAGATGAGCATGATGGGAGAACTCAACTTCTTCCTTGGACTTCAAATCAAACAAAGCAAAGAGGGTATCTTTATCAACCAAACAAAGTACACAAGAGAGATTTTAAAGAAATTTGGTATGGAATCAATTAAACCCCTCGGAACCCCAATGAGTCCTTCATGCAAGCTGGACAAAGATGAAGAAGGTAAGAAGGTTGACCAAAAGTATTATCGAGGTATTATCGGATCCCTTCTTTATTTAACCGCAAGTAGACCAGATATTATGTTTTCTGTATATTTATGTGCTAGATTTCAATCAGAACCTAAAGAATCACACTTAATAGCTGTTAAAAGAATACTAAGATACTTAAGTGGAACAAAAAATGTAGGTTTATGGTATTCTAGAGACTCCACATTAAATCTGATTGCATATTCTGATTCTGATTATGTCGGATGCAAATTAGATAGAAAAAGCACAAGTGGTGCATGCCAATTTTTAGGAAGTAACTTAATCTCATGGTTTAGCAAAAAGCAAAATTCGGTTGCATTATCAACTGCGGAAGCAGAATATGTTGCAGCAGGAAATTGCTGTGCTCAAATCCTATGGATTAAGAGACAACTTGAAGACTATGGTATCACACTTAATAAGACACCTATAAGATGTGATAATACAAGTGCAATAAATCTAACTAAAAATCCAATTCAACATTCAAGAACAAAGCACATTGAAATAAGATATCACTTTATAAGAGAACATGTAGCCAATAATGAAATTTGTCTTGATTATGTGAATACTGAAGAACAACTTGCAGATATATTAACAAAACCCTTAAGTGAAGAGAGATTTTGTTATCTTAGAGGAGAATTAGGAGTTTGTGATCCTTTGGAATAGTTTTCTGAAACTCTTAAGGACATCTATCTAAATTTCATCATTTTTTGAAAAATCTTGATATTTCAATAAGGAAATCTATCTAGATCTTGATTCATTGTTTCCCCAATTGCTAAAGAACATTAATCTATAATTTGATGATCGATTTGAATAGTTTCAAATTCTTGAAACTTAATTTTTTATCTCTGAAACTGTTAGAGTCGACTCTGACAGTTTGTGGAGTCGACACCTGAGTTTTTGATGTTCTCTCTAAGTGATTAGAGCCGACTCTGGCTTTTGTGGAGCCGACTCTAATACGAGCACTGACAGATTTTCTGGTTCGGAGCCGACACCCAGTTTTCGGGAGTCGACTCTAAGTCGAGCTAGGTCAAAAATAAAAAGGCGGAGTCGACCCCCAATCATTCCAATCGTCTCCTAAACCTATCCAAAGAACTCCAAAACCTTTCCAACTTTCCCAAATCTTCTCAAAACCCTTGATTAATCTTCCAATCTTCTCAATGGCACCAAAGAGGTGCGGATTCGTCGGTGGAGCATCTGTTCCAACGAAGAGACGCACCGTTCGGAGGCAACCCTCACCTTCTTCCTCTTCGGCCACTCAAGAGGATTCACCACCATCACCCTCATCTCCTAAGGTTGATCATTTAGCTGGTAAGACCATTACCACTGGGAGAAAAGTTAACTTTGATTTATTTGAATCGGAAGGTTTCTTTATTGGAAGAAATTTAAGGGATATGGGATGGGAGAAAGTGTGCTCACTAGATTTACCCACATATCCAGCATTAGTAAGGGAGTTTTATAATGGATTAAGCAGAGGAGAAGGAGGATTGATAAGCACAGTAAGAGGAACTAGGGTTACGGTAACAACTGAGATTCTTGGAACCCTATTAGAAATGCCCACTGTTGGTTTAATGGAATGTCAACTTAATGACAGAAGTGGTGCACTGACAAGGATGCTGGGAGAGATGTGACTGAGTTTGAAGAAATCTTTGCAAATCAGTTGAACCTAGAACTCAGATTGCTTCATAATATTGTGGAAGAATCTTATTTCCAAAAATTGGTCGATTCGAGTATGTCTCGGAGCGAGACGTGTTATTAATGGACTGTATAATTACTGGGAGGCCAGTCAATTTAGCTGGCATGATGATTGGATACATGGCAGAGGCAGCTACAAAGAAAAGATCAACACTGCCATACGGTATGATTCTGACACTTATCTTTAGAAGCCAAGGTGTGCTCATAATGAGAATGAACCTTTAAGAAAACTGAGACACACTGATTATTACAGCATATCAACTATTCATAGAATGGGATTCAAGAAGGTAAATGGTGTTTGGATGAAGGGAGGGAGAGAGGAAAGAGCAGATAGGGATGGAGCAGAGGAAACCAGAGTAGAAGAAATCCCGGGACCATCTACTGCGGGACCATCAGTCCCTGATTCATCTTTTGCGGGACCTTCTTCAGCTGGACCTTCAGAGGCCGGACCGAGTTCTATTCCATCACCTCCACATCAGCCTATAACAAATTCTGGAAGATTTTCTAATGAACAACTTGATCAGTTAAGAAGCTTACTTGCTGAGTATGACAGTCACAGGTCAAATGAAATTAATCAATTGAAAGAAGACTTTAATCAGTTAAAGGATGAACTAAATTCGAGACTGGACATGCTATCCTTTACCTTAGGCAATTCTGTAGAATCCTTTGGAGCTGAGCTTCACAAGATCTTCGAAAGGATGGAAGGCATTGCCGATGGATCAGGATCATATGTTCATGCAACGGGTCAATTGAAGAAGGACATTGACCTTGCAGTCTCTCAAATCGAAGCCTGCCTTGAAAACTTTAAGAAATCACAAAAGGATGATGTAATGGAAATTATAGGTCATCTAAAGAAAATTGTATTCAAGCACATCTGACCTTGTTTTTGAGTTTGATAGTTTGTACTTAGGAAGTTTTGAATATCTAATGTATTTCATTTTGAAATGTATATGAATCAACTGATGTAATGGTTCTTGCTTATGAAATGCAATTTCACATTTTTAAAATTTGATTGATTGGATTCCTATGCTTTATTGAGATTATAAATTTTTATATACTCTCCTTATTGCTATAACAAAAAAGGGGGAGAGATAGTTGTGTATATGCAAAGAAAGATTGAATAGAATAGATTGAATAGGAATATTGAATAATATATGCATAAAGAAAGAAAGAAAGGGGGAGAATTAATTGTTTATGCAAAATGAATTGAAATGATTATCAGTTACAATTTGATGTTTATATATAGAGGAGCTACTCAATGCAGGGGGAGCTTAACAAAAAGCTCATTTGCAATTTTATGCACATTAAGTTTAACAATTCAATATTGATGGATTATATTGAACTCATGTACAATTTTAAAGTTTACATTGAACATTGGCATCAAAACCTTAATTTCAATGGTTTAAAGTTAAAATGACTATAATCCTTAGTTTGATTGAATTTTTGAATGCATATACTCAAAGTTTTTGTTATCATCAAAAAGGGGGAGATTGTTGACCCAATTGATGATTTTGATGATTAACAAAACTATTTGAGTATAATTTTTGAAGGCTCTGATGATTTTGATTTAGTGTTTCAGCCTATAAGACTATTGAAAGATCAAAATCAGGAGTTACATAGGGTTCTGGATCGAATCTAATGTCTAGGTAAGAATTGCAGACATTAGAGTCGACTCCGAGAATCACAGAGCCGACTCCGGAACTGGCACGGTCATTAGAGTCGACTCCGAGACTGTTAGAGTCGACTCTCACAGAAGAAGCAGAAAGTTGATTTTTCTGGCCCCGACCTAGAGTCGACTCCAGGTAAGTTAGAGTCGACTCCGGAAAAGTTTCTTGTCGACCCCAGAAAAGCCAGAGACGACTCCGAAAATATCATTTTAAAACGCCTCGAGCTAGAGCCGACTCCAGAAAAGTTAGAGTCGACTCCAACCCACCTGGAACGAAAAATAAAGTTGCCAGATCAGCTCTAACGGTAATATTTCTATTTTACTCATTTCTAACGGATATATTTTGATACAAGGTACACTCCAACGATAGTTTTCTTCAAAAATGGTGTAAAAGAAATCTATAAAAAGGGGAGTCTATTGTTCAAAAAAAGAAAAAAAAAAAAAGAAAAAGAGAGAAAATTTGAGATAGACAAATCCCATTTCAAAAATCCGTGAGCTTGAATCTTGAGAGGAAAACCTTCTAGCTCAAATCCACTCCACTCCAAAAAGGCTCAAGAGGAATCCAAAGCGTTCAAATCTAAGTCTTGGCGGATTTCCCAACTTGGAGAAAGGAGATTCATTTCTTGCTTTTCAACCCTTCTCAACTGCTTCAACCACGAAGAATCGGAGCTGAGGCTTGATTCAATCCAGCAAGGAGAAGAAGAAAAGAAGAAAAGATCAAAAGCCAACCTATCTTCAAATCAGGCTTTTCTAAACCTTATTATTCTTAATTTGTATATTTGCTCATTGAGGAGCTTTGTATTCACACACAATACTTATCTTGTTTTTCCCTAGTTCAATCTGGGGATTGAACTAGAGGAGGTAGTTTTACCTCGGTTTAAGCTTGTTTAAACTTGGGTTAGTTGTGAGCCCGTGAAAAACAACGTGTAGGGTTTTGTGCTGGTAAGCCCGTGTAAAACCGGCTGGGTTCGTTGTGATCCCGGAAAAATAACAAGTTTGAGTTGTGAGCTTGGAAAACAACTCGGATGTAATCTAGAGAGATTATAGTGTGGACCCAAGTGAATCTTGGGAGTGGACGTAGGTGTTGGTTGCACCGAACCACTATAAAATCTTTTGTGTTTGCAGTGTCTCATTGTCTCTTCCTCTATCTCTATCTTATTCACTGCACTTTATAGCTACCTTGCATTTGCCTTCGTTAATCTTAAGCAAACTATTTTAAAAAGGGCTAATTTTTTAAAGAACCTAATTCACCCCTCCCTCTTGGGTTGCCATCTGGGCCAACAGCCCACTTCCGCCTTGCTACCATTTGTCTCCCAGCCCACTGAATGCAGCGTCAGCGACAGCCTCTGAGTCACTCGACCCTAGGGAGTTGGGAAGAAGGGGAGAGCCGGCAGAGCACCTTCTAACCCTTCCCTTGGGTGATGACCCGGCAAGGACTGTTCAGGTGGGGGCATCGCTCCCAGAGGAAGCACGCCATCAACTACTTACTTTCCTGCGTGCCAACACTGACGTCTTCGCATGGTCGTCCTCAGACATGCCGGGCGTCCCTGAAGAAGTAATCACCCATCGACTTAACCTCAAGCCAGGGTGTCGGCCAATCCGATAGAAAAAGAGAAATTTTGCTCCAGACAGACAGAAAGCTATCGACGAGGAGATCCGCAAGTTATTAGCTGCGGGCCATATTCGGGAGGTCCACTACCCCGAATGGTTGGCTAATGTGGTGCTAGTCCGCAAGACCAATGGGAGCTGAAGAATGTGCGTAGACTTCACCGACCTCAACAAGGCATGCCCTAAAGATAGCTTTCCCCTGCCTTGAATCGATCAACTGGTGGACGCCACATCCAGCCATGAGGTCCTTAGCTTCATGGATGCTTTCTCTGGATACAACCAGATCCGGATGAATCCGGCGGATGAAGAAGCTACCTCCTTCATAACTGAAAAGGGGCTATATTGCTACAAGGTAATGCCTTTTGGGTTAAAGAACGTGGGAGCCACTTACCAGAGGCTGATGAACAAGGTCTTTGAAGGTCAGATAGGACGTAACATGGAAGTGTACGTGGATGACATGTTGACAAAAAGCGTCCATGCCATCGACCACATCGCGGACCTAGCGGAAACTTTTGACAGCCTGCGTCGGTACCAGATGAAGCTAAACCCTCGCAAGTGTGCATTTGGGGTAACAGCTGGGAAGTTCTTGGGTTTCATGGTGACCCGGAGGGAGATTGAAGCGAACCCGAACAAAGTCCATGCCATCTTGGACATGAGGCCTCCTGCCAATAAGAAGGAGATACAGCGCCTGACGGGGAGAGTAGCCGCCCTAAATCGCTTCCTATCCAAGTCCGCTGAAAGGTGTTTACCTTTCTTCAAGGCGCTTCGCAGAGTCAACGAGTTTGAATGGACGAAAGAATGCCAGGAGGCGTTTGAAGGGTTGAAGGAATTCTTATCTACCCCGCCGCTGCTAGCCAAGCCGACAGGTGGAGAAGAACTCCTTCTGTACCTCGCGGCCTCTCCTGAAGCTGTTAGCTCTGTGCTAGTCCGTGTGGACGCTGATGGCACACAAAGGTCGGTATACTATACGAGTAAGGTGCTTCATGATGCAGAGACCCGATATTCAAACATGGAAAAAATCATCTTTGCATTGATCATGTCTGCCCAGCGTCTGCGGCCGTACTTTCAAGCCCACCCGATCGCGGTGATCACAGACCAGCCTCTGAAGACAGTTCTAGCTCGCCCAGATACTTCCGGCCGGCTGGCAAGATGGGCCCTCAAGTTGGGGGAGTTCGATCTATCTTTCCACCCTCGTTCGGCCATGAAGTCTCAAGTCCTGGCAGATTTCTTGGTTGAATGTACCTGGGGAATGGAACCACCTAAAGAACATCCTACGGACACTCAGCCCCTTGGAACCAGTGATGATGAGTGGGTCCTTCATGTGGATGGGGCATCAAATTCTCAAGGGAGCGAAGCAGGCCTCATCTTGGCCAACTCGGATGGGGTTGTGACCGAATGTGCACTTCGCTTCCTCTTTCCAGCCACTAATAATCAGGCGGAATATGAAGCTTTGTTATCCGGCGTAAGGTTGGCTCGAGAGCTTGGGGTGAAACGCCTCAGGGCGTTCACCGACTCCCAACTGGTTGCCGGCCAGATTACAAAGGAATACGAGGCAAGGGATCCCATCATGGCCCGCTACTTAGAAATGGTGCACTCGCTGGTTTCCCCCTTCACTCACTTCAGCGTCAGCTACATTCCTCGATAGGAGAATGCTAGAGCCGACGCCTTATCCCGTTTGGCCGCCTCAGCTGATGGGATGTTGGAAAAGGCTTATGTGGAGCACTTAGAAGCCCCCAGTATTGATATACCAAGAGAAACTTTACCAGTGGAGCAGGAGCCCTCTTGGATGGACGCCTATGTCCGGTACTTTATCGAGCGCACCCTTCCAGAAGACCCTGCCGAAGCTAGGAAACTGAAGAGACGGGCCCCAAAGTTTTTCATTATGAAGGGAAAGCTCTATCAAAGGTCGTTCTCATACCCTATTCTCAGGTGTGTCGGTCCCACCGACGCCAATTATATCCTGCGGGAGATACACGAAGGGATATGCGGAAGCCATCTGGGGGGTAGGGCTCTTGCATATAAAGCTCTACGTCAGGGGTATTATTGGCTGACAATGAAGGAGGATGCATCCGAACTCGTTAAGAGATGTGACAGCTGCTAGCGTCATGCCAACATCCAACATCAACCGGCGTCTCAGCTGACCCCCCTAGCTGCACCGTGGCCCTTCGCACAATGGGGCATGGATATCCTGGGACCGTTCCCTCCTGCCTCCGGACAACGTAAGTTTCTAGTGGTGGCCGTCGACCATTTTACTAAGTGGATCGAGGCGGAAGCTCTTGCTAAGATCACGGAAACCAAAGTAAGGGCTTTCTTCTAGAAATCTGTGGTGTGCCGGTTCGGGTTACCGCACACCCTCGTTACAGACAACGGCCGATAGTTTGATAATACAGCCTTCTAGGAATTTTGCGATGGCCTGGGCATCCATCATCGATTCACCTCAGTAGGGCATCCCCAAACCAACGGCGCAGCCGAGGTGACCAATCGCATCATCCTCCAAGGACTTAGTGCTCGGCTAGATAGCTGCAAAGGGCGCTGGGTGGAAGAACTTTCCAGTGTGCTATGGGCCTACCACACGACGCCGCGAGCACCTACTGGGGAAACCCCTTTCAGCTTGGTCTTTGGGACCGAGGCGGTCATCCCCGTACAAAATTATACCGTAAAGAAAGCAACTCAAACCAGCTGAGGGCCGATCTGGATTTGGTGGAAGAATTGCGAGATCAAGCACAGCTTCGCATGGCAGCGTTCCATCAGCGAGTGGCCAAGCACTACAACTCTCGGGTGCAACCCAAGACATTTCGTCCGGGAGATCTCGTTCTGCGAAGAGCTAAAGTATCAAAGCCGACAGAGGGGGGCAAGCTGGCACCAAAATGGGAAGGACCATACCGTGTCAAGGAGATACTCCACCATGGGGCGTACAAAGTCGAAGAACTAGACGGGAAACCGCTCCCTCGCACCTGGAACGCCGACAACTTACGCTGGTACTATCAATAGAACTCTATTTGTCATTAATTCGAATTGGTTTGATACATGAATGATACACATGGTCTTGTTTTCGAACGAGTATGTTTAATAATAAAGACCGGCGCCCAGCGTCGACAACAAAGACCAACTCCGCGTTGGCAACAAAGACCGGCGCCCAGCGTCGGCAACAAAGACCAACTCCGCGTTGGCACCAAAGACCGGCGCCCAGCGTCGGCAACAAAGACCAACTCCGCGTTGGCACCAAAGACCAGCGCCCAGCATCGGCAACAAAGACCAACTCCGCGTTGGCACCAAAGACCGGTGCCCAGCGTCGGCACACTAAAGACCTACTCCGCATTGGTAACAAAGACCGGCGCCTAGCGTTGGCAACAAAGACCAACTCCGCGTTGGCAACAAAGACCGGCGCCCAGCGTCGGCAACAAAGACCAACTTCGCATTGGCACCAAAGACCGGCGCCCAGCGTCGGCAACAAAGACCAACTCCGCGTTGGCACCAAAGACCGGCGCCCAGCGTCGGCACACTAAAGACCAACTCCGCGTTGGCAACAAAGACCGGCGCCCAGCATCGGCAACAAAGACCAACTCCGCGTTGGCACCAAAGACCGGCGCCTAGTGTTGGTAACAAAGACCAACTCCGCGTTGGCACCAAAGACCGGCGCCCAGCGTCGGCAACAAAGACCAACTCCGCATTGGCAACAAAGACTGGCGCTCAGCGTCGGCAACAAAGACCAACTCAGCGTTGGCACCAAAGATCGGCGCCCAGCGTCGGCAACAAAAACCAACTCCACGTTGGCAACAAGGACCGGCGCCCAGCGTCGGTAACAAAGACCAACTCCGCGTTGGCAACAAAGACCAACTCCGTGTTGGCACCAAAGACTGGCGCCCAGCGTTGGTAACAAAGACCAACTCCGCGTTGGCAAAGCTAATCATAACCAAAGGCATGAAATAGGGATTAAAACATTCATTGATTGCTAAAATTTACAAAATTGCCGGACTGAGTCGGACTTAGAGCGGTACAAAAAGAGAAAAACCAAAGCTATTAATGGTCATCTGAAGCCGGGACATCATCCTCCGGAACGTCATCAGGCTTCAGTCCCTCGATATCCTCTAGGTCGTAGAGCTCCTGGATCTTATCTTTGCAGTCTTGAAAGCCGGCGTCATAAGCAAGCGCCGCTGACTGGCCACCTCCTTGTCGAAGGCTTTGGACTTTTTAAAATCTTCTACGGCCTTGGCAACCCTTTTTTCAGCCTCGAGAGCTTTTTTCTCGGACTCAAGGGCCCTCCTCTGAGCCTCTGTCACTGCCGCCTCCAGATCTGCAATTTTGGTTATGTACTGGCGGGTGGCTTCTTTGGCTGCATTTGTCTCAGCGGCGGCAGAACTTAATTGGGTCTTCAAAACACACACCTCCAATTCTGTCGCCTTCAGCTTCTCTTCGGCTGCCCTTTGGTTCTCCTCGGCCGCTTTCTATTTTTTCTCGGCCACCTGAGCATTATCTAGCTCATTGGCTGCGTGGCGCTGAGCAACCTCTAGCGCGTACTCAGCCTTTTCGGCTCTTAGCCGGGTGACATCGATTTCACCCTTCAGGGTGGCCCGAGTATCCTCCAGAGCCATTGCCGCCTTCTCCGCCTTGACTTGGAGGGACAACATCTCCTCCCGCGCTTGTTCGATGGCGGTATCGCTCAAGGTCCAGAGGTTCTTCAGGGCGACTAGAGAATTCAATGCCTGGAGGAAATGTCACGATGAGAAAAAAAAAAGAGAAGGGAGGAAGGAAAGAGATGATAATGGAGCAGAAGCTTACCCAGAGATGCGCCACTGAGGCTTCACGGAAGAAGGTGACTCTCCCCTGACCCCGGAGAAATTCTTGCACCTCAACTACCGTGGCTTCCTCCAAGGTCCGTTCAGCCCAGCGGCCGTGGTTGGCCAACAACGACTGGAAGGAAGGATCGACGCCCCTCTCTTCCCTTGGCATTGGCCCTGTAGAGGCAGATTCCGCCTCTGAGCCTGCCGCCTCCGACTCCTTGACCGGCGGAGGCACTTCGGCTGTTGCCCCCGTGGGGGGCAGGGTAGCGGCTGGAGTTGTCACTATTGCCGCCGGAATTTCATCCGTCTTTAAGACTTTGGGCAAGGGCGACGGCGCCTCCCCCTCGGGAGAAAGGTCGAGCAGGATAATGGGAGGAGCTGAAGCTGAAGATCCTCTCTCCGGCTGGCTCCGTTCCACCTCCCTGCCGGTCTCGGCCCTTCCCGCGTCTGCCATAACAGGTTCGTCGGCTTGGGCTTGGGCCGCCTCGCCTGCGTGCGAGGATTCCACAATTTTGGCCCCCTTGGCCTCGACCTGCCCAGCGTCGGCCCTTTTAGGGCCGCCCTTCTTCAAAACCTTTGCACGCAGGGGCTTCACGACTTTAGCCCTTCCAGTGTCGGCCTTTCTCGCGTCGGCCCTCTCAGCATCAACCCTCCCCGGGTCGGCCCTCCTTGGGACTTTAGCAACGGCCCTTCTTTCGGCAGGGGGCAAATCCCCTGTATTCTTCCTCTTTCTAGTGACCGCCTGCTTAAGTTCGTGAAGCATCAGCGCCATCCCTATACAGGCAAAGGATAGTTAAAAAAGAGAGAGAAGATTATATATATATATATATATATATAAAAAGAAGAAGAAAAGCAAAGGGAGGTGAAGAGAGGCGAGTGATCAAGTGCTCACCCCTCGGGGGAATTAAACCAGCACGATGAAGATTCTCCTCAGCTAAAACCATATTACACTGAGGGATGTCGGCAGTCAGAAGCTGCCCAAACGCCATCCGATCTCGTGGAAGGATGGAGGGATCCCTATTAGCGTCAATGTTGGGTATCCCCCAGCTTCCACGAACCCCACTGATGTCAGCAAAGAAGAACTTATCCTTCCACCCTTTGACGGAAGTAGGAAGGCATAATTTGAGAATCCTATTAGACCTAGGGGTGAAAGACCACCAACCCGATTGTTTGCGAAGGGTGTAAAAGCTGCGGAATAAAGAGATACTGGCCTCAATGCCTTGCAAGTGGCAGAGTACCAAAAAACTGACGATGGTTCGAATTGAGTTGGGAACTAACTGAGAGGGAGTCAAGGAGTATCGGTCTAGGAGATTAAGAATAAAAGGGTGGATAGGCAACCGAAGCCTAGCCTTAAAAAAGGCTCCGTACAAAGCAACCCTCCCAGAACGGGAAGAAGTTACCCTATCATTGGGGGTAGGGAAGAACAAATGAAGGTCCGACGGGAAGCTATACCTGACTTTTAGGTTTACTATGTCTTGAGCAGACATAGTAGATGCAGTCCCTTCGGGGGACTCCTTGGCAACCCTGGAAGGACCGGCAGCCATCGACTGGCTCCGGACGGAAATCCGTCCACCGGCCGGACGACTCCCGGTTAGGGGACGACTGACTGGCCGCTGCTCTGGTGAAGAATGGTTAGAAGAAGGGGTGGACCATTGGCTTAACAAGGAATCGGAAGTCTGAGAAGGGTTGTGGGAACCCCCCCAGGAACCAGAGATGAAGCAAGAAGGTGAGGAAACCATAGGAACTAACCTGGAAAACTCGAGCCAAAAACAGAGCACGGGGAGAAGATGAACACGGGAAACAGAGGAACGCTGGCGGACTCGAAAGGGGGCAGCGGCGGAAGAAATGGGGAAGATGGGAAGATAAGGGCTATTTGTCCTCATAACGCCATCTCAGGACACCCCACAATCGTCCGATCTGACCACGCGTCCATCTTCAATTGGGAGGCGTTTCGACGGCCTGCCAACGTGAAAAACTCGAAAAGACCACCGATAAAAAGGGAGGCATTAACCTTATCGCAATGATACCGCTCGCCTTTTCGTAACGCTGCCCGAGGGAAATCCTCTCTAATCCCAACAAAGGCAAAATAATGATGCGAAAACCGGCCGCCTAGAGGATATTCGCACCCCTTTCACGGGTAAGTGAACGCTCACCCATCTCAGGGGCGGGGGGGCATCTGATATGGCCGCCCATTTCCTCTGGATGGTATTATCTTTTGCACAGTTTTTGAAAGCAATGATGTGATAGCAAAACCCCTTTTTGCGGGGCATCCAGCGTCGGCCACCAGCGTCGGCCTTCAGCATCGGCCCCAGCGCTAAGACTGGCTCCGGCCTCCAGCGCTGGCATCCAGCGTCTGCCACCAGCGTCGGCCTTCAGCGTCGGCCCCAGCGCTAAGACTGGCTCCGGCCTCCAGCGCTGGCATCCAGCGTCGGCCACCAACGTCGGCCTTCAGCGTCGGCCCCAGTGCTAAGACTGGCTCCGGCCTCTAGCGCTGGCATCCAGCGTCGACCACCAGCGTCGGCCTTCAGCGTCGGCCCCAGCGCTATGACTTTAGCTCTGGCCTCCAGCCCCGACTCCCAGCGTCGGCCTTCGGTATCTTCCACATACACAATGACCAGTCTCATGCAATGGATCCCGTGATCTAAGGTCTGCTGCCAAGCACCTCGCTCATCAAAATCACGGGCAAGTGTTAGCTTGATCGGCAGTTACCGCCATAAGCGGCCCTTATCCAGCAACAGCCCAACGGCTTGTCGTTCGATGAAACATCACAACGGGAAAGATTTGACGGTTTCAACAGAACGAGGTAAACGGGATCCCAGACAGGTATAAAAAGAGGACCCGAGCTCCATGCGAGGGGACTCTCTCTGGCTTCCTCTTTAAGAATTCTACACAGAAATCCTATCCCGGTTCTACGACTCACTGACTTGAGCATCAGAGGGTCCCCACCGGAACCACTGGTCCGGGACTTTTTGCAGGTTCTAGAAGAAAGACGGCGACCTTTCTACGCACGCTGCAATCCTAGCCTACCCGACGTTCATCGCACGTGATTTGGCAGCGACGATCGATCTTGTACCGTTGCGATCGATCCGATCGGCTTGGATCCGACGGTTGCGATCGATACAAGCCAAGATCCCGGTCGGCGATGACCGATCTCAGACCATTGCGATAGGTTCGATCGGCGACGATCCGACAGTTGTGATCGATCCAAGCCCTGATCCCGATCGGCGATGACCGATCTCCGACCATCACGATCGATCCAATCAGTGATGATCCGATGGTTGCGATCGATCCAAGCCCTAATCCCGATCGGCCACGATCGATCTCGGATCGTTGCGATCGGTCCGATTGGCAATGATCCTATGGTTGCGATCGATCCAAGCCCCGATCCCAATCTGCCACGACTGATCTCGGACCATTGCGATCGGTTCGATCATCGATGATCCGATGGTTGCGATCAATCCAAGCCCTAATCCCGATCGGCCACGACCGATCTCGGACCGTGGCGATCGGTCCGATCGCCAACGATCCAACGGTTGCGATCGATCCAAGCCCTGATCTCGATCGACCACGATCGATCTCGGACCGTTGCGATCGGTTCAATCACCGACGATCCGATGGTTGCGATCGATCCAAGCCCTGATACCAAACGGCCATGACTGATCTTGGACCGTTGCGATCGATTCGATCGGCGATGATCCGATGGTTGCGATCGATCCAAGCCATGATCCCGATCAGTGATGATCGATCTCCGACCGCTATGATTGATCTGATCGATCTGACGGTTGCGATCGATCCAAGCCCTGATCCCGATCGACGACGACATATCTCCGACCGCCGCTACCGATCCGACGGTTGCGATCGATCCAAGCCTGATCCAGATCGGCGACTATCGATCTTGGACCGTTGCGATCGGTTCGATCGGCAATGATCCGACGGTTGCGATCGATCCAAGCCATGATCCTGATCGGCGATGATCGATCTAGGACCATTGCGATCGATCCGATCGGCTAGGATCCGACGATTGTGATCGATCCAAGCCATGATCCTGGTCGGCCACTACCAATCTCGGACCGTTGCGATCTGTCCGATCGGCGACGATCCGACTATTGCGATCGATCCAAGCCCTGATCCCGATCAGCGACGATCGATCTCCGACCATCGCAATCGATCCGATCAGTGATGATCCGAGGGTTGCGATCGATCCAAGCCCTGATCCCGATCGGCCACGACCGATCTTGGATCGTGGTGATCGGTCCAATCGCCGATGATCCTATTGTTGCGATCAATCCAAGCCCTGATCCTGATCGACGAAGACCGATCTCGAACTATTGCGATCGTTCCGATCGCCGACGATCCAACGGTTGTGATCGATCCAAGCCCTAATCCTGATCGGCCACGACCGATCTTGGACCGTTGCGATCAATCTGATCGGCGACGATCCGATGGTTGCAATTGATCCAAGCCCTGATCCCGGTCGGCCACGACCGATCTTCGACCGTTGCGATCGGTTCGATCGCCGATGATCCGACGGTTGCGATCGATCCAAGCCCTTATCCCGATCGGCGATGACCGATCTTGGACCATTCGATCAGTCCGATCTGCGACGATCCGACGATTGCTATCGATCCAAGCCCTGATCCCTATCGGCAATGACCAATCTTCGACCATCGGGATCGATCCGATTATCGACGATCCGATGGTTGTGATCAATCCAAGCCATGATCCCGATCGACGACGACCGATCTTTGACTGCCGCGATCGATCCGATCGGCGACAATTCGACGGTTGAGATCGATCCAAACCCTCATCCAGATCGGCGACGACCGATCTTGGACCATTGCGATTGGTTAGATCGGTGACAATCCGACAGTTGCAATCGATCCAAGCCGTGATCCCGATTGGCGACGATCGATCTCGGACCATTGCGATCGATCCGATCAGCTGGGATCTGATGGTTGCGATCGATCCAAGCCATGATCCTGTTCGGCGATGACCGATCTCGGACCGTTGCAATCGGTCCGATCGGCAACGATCCGATGGTTGCGATCGATTCAAGCCCTGATCCCGATCGGCGATGACCGATCTCCGACCGTTGCGATCGATCCGATCAGCGATGATTCGATGGTTACGATCGATCCAAGCCTTGATCCCGATCGGCCACGACCGATCTCGGATCGTGGCGATCGGTCCGATCACCGACGATCCGATGGTTGCGATCGATCAAAGCCCTGATCCCGATCGGCCACGATCGATCTTGAACCGTTGCGATCGATCCGATCGCCGATGATCCGATGGTTGCAATCGATCAAAGCCCTGATCCCGATCGGCCATGACCGATCTTGGACCGTTGCGATTGGTCCAATCGGTGATGATCCGATGGTTACAACCGATCCGAGCCTTGATCCCGATCGGCCACGATCGATCTCGGACCATTGCAATCGGTCCGATCGCCGATGATCCAACCATTGCGATCGATCCAAGCCCTGATCCCGATCGACCACGACCGATCTCGGACCGTTTCAATCGGTCCGATTACCGACGATCTGACGGTTGCGATCGATCCAAGCCCTGATCCCGATCGGCCACTACCGATCTCGGACCGTGGCGATCGGTCCGATCGGTGACGATCCAATGGTTGCGATCGATCCAAGCCTTGATCCCGATCGACCACGACTGATCTCGGACCATTGCGATCGGTCCGATGGCCGACGATCCGACGATTGCGATCAATCCAAGCCCTGATCCCGATCGGCCACGACCGATCTTGGACCATTGCGATCGGTCCGATCGGCGATGATCTGACGGTTGCGATCGATCCAAGCCCTGATCCTGATCGGCCACGACCGATCTCGGACAGTTGCGATCGGTTCGATCGCCGACGATCCGACGGTTGCGATCGATTCAAGCCCTGATCCCGATCGGCCACGATTGATCTCAGACCGTGGCGATTGGTCCGATCGGCGATGATCCGACAGTTGCGATCAATCCAAGCCCTGATCTTGATCGGCCATGACCGATCTCGGACCGTTGCGATCAATCCGATCGCTGACGATCCGACGGTTGCGACCGATCCAAGCCTTGATCCCTATAGGCCATAACCGATCTCAGACCGTTGCAATCGTTCCGATGGCCGATGATCCGACCGTTGCGATCGATCCAAGCCCTGATCCCGATCGGCCACGACCGATCTCGGACCATTGCGATCGGTCCGATCGGCGACGATCCGATGGTTGCGATCGATCCA
The DNA here is from genome assembly GCA_900491605.1 of Calamus simplicifolius. Classification (NCBI taxonomy): domain Eukaryota; kingdom Viridiplantae; phylum Streptophyta; class Magnoliopsida; order Arecales; family Arecaceae; genus Calamus; species Calamus simplicifolius. The sequence goes on along the minus strand of UESW01002198.1, from coordinate 8,992 downwards.
AGCCCTGATCCCGATCGGCCATGACCGATCTCAGACCGTTGCGATCGGTCTGATCACCGATGATCCGATGGTTGCGATCGATCCAAGCCCTGATCCCGATCGGCCACGACCGATCTTGGACTATTGCGATCGGTCCGATCGCCGATGATCCGATGATTGCGATCGATACAAGCCCTGATCACGATCGGCCATGACTGATCTCAGACTATTGCGATCGGTTCGATCGGTGATGATCTGACGGTTGCGATCGATCCAAGTCCTGATCCTGATCGGCCACGACCAATCTCGGACCGTTGCGATCGGTCCGATCGCTGACGATCTGACTATTGCGATCTATCCAAGCCCTGATCCCGATCGGCCACGACCGATCTTGGACCGTGGCGATCGGTCCGATCGGCGACGATCCAACGGTTATGATCAATCCAAGCCTTGATCCCGATCGGCCACGACCGATCTCGGATCATTGCGATCGGTCCGATGTCCGATGATCCGATGGTTGCGATCAATCCAAGCCCTGATCCCAATCGGCCACGACCAATCTTGGACCGTGGCGATCGGTTCGATCGGCGATGATCCGATGGTTGCGATCGATCCAAGCCCTGATCCTGATCGGCCATGACCGATCTTGGACGATGGCGATCGGTCCAATCGGCAACGATCCGACGGTTGCGATCGATCCAAGCCTTGATCCCGATCAGCCACGATCGATCTCGGATCATTGTGATCGATCCCGGATCGTTGTGATCGATCCGATGGCCGACGATCCGACGGTTGCGATCAATCCAAGTCCTGATCCCGATCGGCTATGACCGATCTCGGACTGTGGCGATCGGTCCGATCGGCGATGATCCGATGGTTGCGATCGATCCAAGCCCTGATCCCGATCGGCCATGACCGATCTTGGACCGTTTCAATCGGTCCGATCACTGACGATCCGATGGTTGCGATCGATTCAAGCACTGATCCCGATCGGCCACGACCGAACTTGGACCGTTGCGATCGGTCCGATCGGTGACGATCCGATGGTTGCGATCGATCCAAGCCCTGATCCCGATTGGCCATGACCGATCTCGGACCGTTGCGATCGGTCCGATCGCCGACGATCCGACGGTTGCGATCAATCCAAGCCCTGATCCCGATCGGCCACGACCGATCTCTGACCATTGAGATCGGTCCGATCGCCGACGATCCGATGGTTGCGATCGTTCCATGCCCTGATCCCGATCGACCTTGACCGAACTCAGACCATTGCGATCGGTCCGATCGTCGACGTTCCGACGGTTTTGATCGATCCAAACCCTGACCCCGATCGGCCATGATCGATCTTGAACCATTGGGATCGATCCGATCGACGATGATCCGATGGTGGCGATCAATCCAAGCCCTGATCCCGATCGGCCACGACCGATCTTTGACCGTCAGAATCGATCTGATCGGCTACGATCTGATGGTTATGATCGATCCAAGCCCTGATCTGGATCGGCCACGACTGATCTCGGACCGTTGCGATCTTTTGATCGGTAATGATCCGATGGTTGCGATCGATCCAAGACATGATCCCGATCGGCGAAGATCGTTCTCGGAGAATTGTGATCGATCCGATCGGCTAGGATCCGATGGTTGCGATCGATCCAAGCCATGATCCTGGTCGACGATGACCGATCTCAGACTATTGCATATGGTCCGATCGGCGACGATCTGAAGGTTGCAATCGATCCAAGCCCTGATCCCGATCGGCGATGACTGATCTCCGACCATTGCGATCGATCCGATCAACGATGATCCGATGGTTGCGATCATCCAAGCCCTGATCCTGATCGGCCACGACCGATCTCGGACCGTGGAGATCGGTCCGATCGCCGATGATCCAACGGTTGCGATCGATCCAAGCCGTGATCCCGATCGGCGATGATCGATATCGAACCGTTGCAATCGATCCGATCGGCTAGGATCCGATGGTTGCGATCGATCCAAGCCATGATCTCAATTGGCGACGACCGATCTCGGACCATTGCGATCGGTCCGATCGGTGACGATCCGACTGTTGCGATCGATCTAAGCCCTGATCCGATCGGCCACGACCAATCTCGGACCGTTGCGATCGGTTCGATCGCCGACGATCCGACGGTTGTCATCGATCCAAGCCCTTATCCCGATCGGCCACAACCGATCTCGAACAGTGGCGATCAGTCTGATCGGCCATGATCCGATGGTTGCAATCGATCCAAGCCCTGATCCCGATCAGCCACGACCGATCTCGGACCGTTGCGATCGGTCCGATCAACGATGATCCGACGGTTAGGATCGATCCAAGCCCTGATCCCAATCGACCATGACCGATCTCAGACCATTCTGATCAGTCCGATCGGTGACAATCTGATAGTTGGGATCGATCCAAGCCCTGATCCCAATCGGCCACGATCGATCTCGGATCGTTGCGATCGGTCCGATCGGCGACGTTTCGACGGTTGCGATCGAACCAAGCCCTGATAACGATCGGCCATGACTGATCTCGGACTGTGTAGATCGATCCGATCGGCGATGATCCGATGGTTGCGATCGATCCAAGCCCTGATCCCGATTGACCACGATCGATCTTGGACCGTTGCGATCAGTCCGATCACCGATGATCCGACGGTTGCGATCGATCCAAGCCCTGACCCCCATCGGCCACGACCGATCTTGGACCGTTGTGATCGGTCCGATTGGCGATGATTTGATGGTGGCGATCGATCCAAGCCCTGATCCCGATCGGCCACGACCGATCTTCGACCATCGGAATCGATTCGATCGGCGACGATCCGACGGTTGCGATCGATCCAAGCCCTGATCCGGATCGGCGACGACCGATCTCGGACCGTTACGATCTGTTTGATCGGCAACGATCCGACGGTTGCGATCGATCCAATCCGTGATCCCGATCGGCTATGATCGATCTCGGACAATTGCTATCGATCCGATCGGCTAGGATCCGACGGTTGTGATCGATCCAAGCCATGATCCCGGTCGGCGACGACCGATCTCGGACAGTTGCGTACGGTCAGATCGGTGATAATCTGACGGTTGCAATCGATCCAATCCCTGATCCCGATCGGCGACGATCGATCTTTGACCGTTGCGATCGATCCGATTGGCGATGATCCGATGGTTGCGATCGATCCAAGCCCTGATCCCGATCGGCCACGACCGATCTCTGACTGTGGCGATCGGTTTGATCGCCGATGATCCAATAGTTGTGATCAATCCAAGCCCTGATCCCGATCGGCCCCAATCGATCTCGGACCGTTGCGATCGGTCCGATCACCAACGATCCGATGATTACGATCGATCCATGCCCTGATCCCGATCGGCCACGACCGATCTCGGACCGTTGCGATCGGTCCGATCGCCGATGATCCAACAGTTACGATCGATCCAAGCCCTCATCCTGATCGGTAACGACCGATCTCGATCCATTGTGATTGGTCCGATCGGCGATAATCCGATGGTTGCGATCGATCCAAGCCCTGATCCTGATCGGTGACGTCCAATCTCCGACCGTCGGGATCGATCCGATCGGTGACGATCCGATGGTGGCGATCAATCCAAGCCCTAATCTCGATCGACGATGATCGATCTCTGACCGCCTCGACCTATCCGATCGGTGACGATCCGACGGTTGCGATCGATCCAAGCCCTGATCCAGATCGGTGACGACCGATCTCGAACCATTGCGATCGGTTCGATCGGCGATGATCCGACGGTTGCGATCGATCCTAGCCGTGATCCCGATTGGCGATGATCGATCTCGGACCATTGCGATTGATCCGATCGGCTTGGATCCGACGGTTGCGATCGATCCAAGCCATGATCTCGGTCGGCGATGACCAATCTCAGACCGTTTCGATTGGTCCGATCGGCTATGATCCGACTGTTGCGATCGATCCAAGCCTTGATCCCGATCGGTGATGACCAATCTCCAACCGTCACGATCGATCCGATCAGCGACGATCCGATGGTTGCGATCGATCCAAACCCTAATCCCGATCGGCCACGACCAATCTCGGATCGTTACGATCGATCCGATCGGTGATGATCTAACGATTGCAATCGATCCAAGCCCTGATCCCGGTCGGCCACGACCGATCTCGGACTGTTGCGATCGGTCCGATCGGCGACGATCCGATGCTTGGGATCGATCCAAGCCCTGATCCCGATCGGCCACGACCGATCTCGGAACGTTGCGATCGGTCCGATCGGCGATGATCCGATGGTTGGGATCGATCCAAGCCCTGATCCCAATCGGCCACGACCAATCTCGGACCGTTGCGATCAGTCCAATCGGCGACATTCCGATGGTTGCGATCGAACCAAGCCCTGATCCCAATCGGCCACAACCGATCTTGGACCGTGGCGATCGGTCCGATCGGCGACGATCCGATGGTTGCGATCGATCCAAGCCCTGATCCCGATCGGCCGCGACCGATCTCGAACTGTTGCGATCGGTCTGATCACCGATGATCTGACGGTTGCGATCGATCCAAGCCCTGACCCCGATCAGCCACGACCGATGTCGGACCATTGCGTTGGTCCGATCGGCGATGATCCGACGGTGGTGATCAATCCAAGCCCTGATCCCGATCAACCACGATCGATCTCGGACTGTTGCGATCGGTCCGATCGCCAACGATCCGACGGTTGCGATCAATCCAAGCCTTGATCATGATTGGCAACGACCGATCTCGAACCATTGCGATCGGTCCGATCGGCGATGATCCGACGGTTGCGATCGATCCAAGCTCTGATCTCGATCAGCGACATCCAATCTCTGACCATCGGGATCGATCCGATCGGCGAGGATCCGATGGTTGCGATTGATCCAAGCCCTGATCTCGATCGATGACGACCGATCTCCAACTGCCACGATCGATCCGATTGGCGACGATTCGATGGTTGCGATCGATCCAAGTCCTGATCCAGATCGGCGACGACCGATCTTGGATTATTGTGATTGGTTCGATCGGCGACGATCCGACGGTTGCGATCGATCCGAGCCGTGATCCCGATCGGCGACGATCGATCTCGAACCGTTGCGATCGATCCGATCAGCTTGGATCCGACGGTTGCGATCGATACAAGCCATGATCCCGATCGGCGATGACCGATCTTAGACCGTTGCAATCGGTCCGATCGGCGACGATCCGACAGTTGCGATCGATCCAAGCCCTGATCCCGTCGGCGACGACCAATCTCAGACCGTTGCGATCAGTCCGATCAGCGACGATCCGACAGTTGCGATCGATCCGATCGCTGATGATCCGACGGTTGCGATCGATCCAAGCCCTAATCCCGATCAGCCATGACCGATTTCGGACCGTTGCGATCGGTCCGATGGCCGACGATCCGACGGTTGCGATCGATCCAAGCCTCGATCCTGATCGGCCACGATCGATCTCGGACAGTTGCGATCGGTCCGATCTCCGATGATCCGATGGTTGCGATTGATCCAAGCCCTGATGCCGATCGGCCATGACTAATCTTGGACCATTGCGATCGGTCCGATCGGCAACGATCCGACGATTGCGATCGATCCAAGCCATGATCCCGATCAGCGATGATCGATCTCCGACCATCGTGATCGATCCGATCGGTGACGATCCGACAGTTGCGATCGATCCAAGCCCTGATCCCGATCGACGACGATCGATCTCCGACCGGCGCTATCGATCCGATCAGCGACGATCCGATGGTTGCGATCGATCCAAACCCTGATCCAGATCGGCGACTACCGATCTCGGACCATTGCGATCAGTTCGATCGGCGATGATCTGACGATTGCGTTCGATCCAAGCCATGATCCTGATCGGCAACGATCGATCTCGGACCATTGCGATCGATCTGATCGGCTAGGATCCGACGGTTGCGATCGATCCAAGCCATGATCCCGGTCGGCGACTACCAATCTCGGACCGCTGCGATCTGTCCAATCGGCGACGATCCTACTGTTGCGATCGATCCAAGCCCTGATCCCGATTAGCAACGACCGATCTCTGACCAAAGAAGGTTTATAGTGATTTGGTTCCAAACCCAGCACCTACGTTCACTCCCCAAAAAATCCTTTGGAAATTTCACTCCAATTGTAACAAACAATTACAACCTCTAGCCTTTCCGACTAGCCCCACACGGTCAAGAGCTTTTCCCAAAAAGTAGTTAGCTCCTTAGCTAACTTAATTTTGAATCCATACTGTTTGAGGAGAAATCTGCAAAAAGTAGTTAGCTGATAAAACAATTTAGTTAGCTTAGAAAGATAATCAGCTAGCTCCCCAGTTAACTAGATCCAAACATGGTTCAGCCCGCTCATAGCAGGGAAAAAGTAGTTAACTAAAGAGGGAATCCAGCTAGCTAAGAAGGAAGACAAGCTAGCTAACCAGCTAGCTATTTTAAGCATGAACTAGCTAGGCTTAGAATATAATAAAAAGTAGCTAGCTAGCAATGGAAACAAGCTAGCTAAGAGAGGGAATAAGTTAGCTAATCAGTTAGCTATTTTCATGAAGCATTCGGCCAGCACTATAGCATGAGAAAAGTAGTTAGCTAAGAAAGAAATTTAGCTAGCTAGGAGAAGAGACAAGCTAGTTAACTAGCTAACTATTTTTATCATGCATTCGGCTAGGCCTATGGCAAGAGAAAAGTAGTTGGCTAACAAATACATTCAGCTAGCTAGGAGAGGAGATAAGTTAGCTAACCATATACTATTTCTATCATCCATTCGGCTAGGCACAATGCAAGAGGAAAATAGCTAACTAAAGAGGGAACTCAGCTAGCTAAGAAGGAAGACAAGCTAGCTGCCCAATTAGCTAGTTTTATGCATGGTTCGGCCAGGAGGAAATGGACAAACCAGCTAGCTATCAAACAAAAGAAATTAACTCCTAGGTGGCTTATAACAAGAAGAAAACGGCTGGGGCATTCTTCCATGAATTTTGTTTGATAAGGCTCATTTGTAAGGCACATGTACTTTCTGTATTTATCTTAGTTTCACAATAAACAAATATTAGTCCTTACTTATTGTTTTGTAATCATCAAAATCAATTTAGGACCAACAACTTAAAACCCAAACCCGAAAACCCTAAAGCCCTAAAACCCTAAATGCTAAACCCTAAACCCTTAAAACCCTAAACCCTAAACCCTAAAACCTAAACCCTAAACCCTTAAACCCTAAAACCCTAAACCCTAAACCCTAAAACCCCCAAACCCTAAACCCTAAACCCTAAAACCCTAAAACCCTAAAAAAACATAAACCCTAAAATCCTAAAAACCTAAAAACCGAAAATCCTATACCCTAAAACCCTAAACACTAAATCCATAAACCCTAAAACCTAAACCCTAAGCCCCAAAAACCCAAAACCCAAAAACCAAAAACCCTTGTTGCTCAGATGTAGCAACCCAAGAGGGGGATAAATTGGGTATTTTAAAAAATTAATTGCGCAGATATGTGCTTATCACTAATCAAAATTTAATTGGCAGCGATGTAGTGAAATGCACACAACAATATCTCAAAGACAAGGCAAACAATCAAACATAAGGATTTTTATAGTGGTTCAGTGCTAACCCAGCACCAACGTCCACTCCCCAAAAATCCTTTGGGAATTTATACTCCAATCGTATCACAACGATTACAACCCCTAGCCTTCCCTGGCTAGTCCTATTATTTCACGGCACAAGGAAGCCAAACCGCTAGCCTTACCTAGCTAGTCCTCTTGTTTACAGCACAAGAAAGCCAAACAATAACCAAGGGTTAAATCTAAGCCCTGATCCCGATCGACCACGACCGATCTCGGACCGTGGTGATCAATCCGATCGGCGACAATCCGACGGTTGCGATCGATCCAAGCCCTGATCCCGATCGGCCACGATCGATCTCGGACCGTGGCGATCGGTCCGATCGGCGATGATCCGACGGTTGCGATCGATCCAAGCCTTGATCCCGATCGGCCACGACCGATCTCGGATAGTTGCGATCGATCGGATGGCCAACGATCCGACGATCACGATCAATCCAAGCCCTGATCCCGATCGGCCACGACTGATCTTGGACCGTGGCGATCGGTCCGATCGGCGACGATCCGATGGTTGCAATCGATCCAAGCCCTGATCCCGATCGGCCACGACCGATCTCGGACCGTTGCAATCGGTCCGATCGCCGACGATCCGATGGTTGCGATCGATTCAAACACTGATCCCGATCGGCCACGACCGAACTCGAACCGTGGCGATCGATCCAATCAGCGATGATCCGATGGTTGCGATCGATCCAAGCCCTGATCTCGATCGACCACGACCGATCTCGGACCGTTGCGATCAATCCGATCGCCGACGATCCGACGGTTGCGATCGATCTAAGCCCTAATCTCGATCGGCCACGATCGATCTCATACCATTGTGATCGGTCCGATGGCTGACGATTCGACCATTGCGATCGATCCAAGCCCTGATCCTGATCGGCCATGACCGATCTCGGACCATTGCGATCGGTCCGATCGGTGACGATCCGATGGTGCGATTGATCCAAGACCTGATCCCGATTGGCCACGATCGATCTCGGACCATTGCGATCGGTCCGATCGCCGACGATCCGACGGTTGCGATCGATCCAAGCCCTGATCCCGATCGGCCATGACCGATCTCAGACCGTTGCGATCGGACCGATCGCCGATGATCCGACGGTTGCGATCGTTCCAAGCCCTGATCCTGATCGACTACGACCGATCTCGGACCATTGCGATCGGTCCGATCGCCGACGATCCGACGGTTGCGATCGATCCAAGCCCTGACCCCGATCGGCCACGACCGATCTCGGACCATTGCGATCATCCGATCGGCGATGATCCGATGGTGGCGATCGATCCAAGCCCTGATCCCGATCGGCCACGACTGATCTCTGACCGTCGGAATCGATCTGATCGACGATGATCCGACAGTTGCGATCGATCCAAGCCCTGATCCGGATCGGCGATGG
>UESW01002197.1:167056-264917 GCA_900491605.1 Calamus simplicifolius | reverse complement strand
GGGGGGAGGGGAGGAAACCCCCCCCCCCCTTTTTTCATGTCCGGCCACGGCCGTGGCCGCGGCCGGACAAGGCGGCCACGGCCGCTGCCGTGGCCGTCTTCTCCGGCCACGGCCGCTGCCGTGGCCGGCAGTGGCCTGGCCAGGTGGCCAGGCCACTGTTAATAAAAAAATTTTTTTTTTAAACAGGGGGAGGGGAGGAAACCCCCCCCCCCCCCTTTGTTTCATGTCCGGCCACGGCCGTGGCCGTGGCCGGACGCCGGCCACGGCCGCTGCCGTGGCCGGCAGTGGCCTGGCCAGGTGGCCAGGCCACTGTTAAAAAAAAAATTTTTTTTTTAAACAGGGGGGAGGGGAGGAAACCCCCCCCCCCCCTTTTTTTTCATGTCCGGCCACGGCCGTGGCCGCGGCCGGACAAGGCGGCCACGGCCGCTGCCGTGGCCGTCTTCTCCGGCCACGGCCGCTGCCGTGGCCGGCAGTGGCCTGGCCAGGTGGCCAGGCCACTATAAAAAAAAAAAATTTTTTTTTTAAACAGGGGGGAGGGGAGGAACCCCCCCCCCCCCTTTGTTTTCTTGTCCGGCCACGGCCGCTGCCGTGGCCGGCAGTGGCCTGGCCACGGTGGCCAGGCCACTGTAAAAAAAAAAATTTTTTTTTAACAGGGGGGAGGGGAGGAAACCCCCCCCCCCTTTTTTCATGTCCGGCCACGGCCGTGGCCGCGGCCGGACAAGGCGGCCACGGCCGCTGCCGTGGCCGCGGCCACGGCCGCTGCCGTGGCCGGCAGTGGCCTGGCCAGGTGGCCAGGCCACTGTAAAAAAAAAAAAAAAATTTTTTAACAGGGGGGAGGGGGGAAACCCCCCCCCCCCTTTTTTCTTGTCCGGCCACGGCCGCTGCCGTGGCCGGCAGTGGCCTGGCCACGGTGGCCAGGCCACTGTAAAAAAAAAAAAATTTTTTTAACAGGGGGGAGGGGAGGAAACCCCCCCCCCCCTTTTTTCTTGTCCGGCCACGGCCGCTGCCGTGGCCGGCAGTGGCCTGGCCACGGTGGCCAGGCCACTGTGAAAAAAAAAAAAAAAATAACAGGGGGAGGGGGGAAACCCCCCCCCCCCCCTTTCTTTTCTTGTCCGGCCACGGCCGTTGCCGTGGCCGGCAGTGGCCTGGCCACGGTGGCCAGGCCACTGTGAAAAAAAAAAAAAAAAACAGGGGGGAGGGGGGACCCCCCCCCCTGTGAAAAAAAAAAATAAACCTTAATTTAAGCAGAATGTTTATTTTATTTAATTTATAATATTTATGCAATAATTAATTTAAGCAGAATGTTTATGACAATAGTATTTGTGCATTTATACTCATTTACATTTGTTATGTTTTGATTATTTATATTTGCTGCAAACTAATGATGCATTACATTTGAAATATAAATAAAATGTTGTTGTATATTATTTAATTTCCAGCAACAAATTACTAGTTTCAATGATTTACATTTTAGTATTCGCAAACCTTTGTATTTGACACAATAATCTTAAAAAAGTTAGTGATTACATGTATAATTCACAAGATGTTAAGAATAACAAGCATAAGTTCGATTGTCTTCGGACTTTCATAATCACAGCACTTTAATTAACCTTTAGACCCGTTTGAGAATTTGTAAGCCTTAGTCTTGCAAATTCTCAAATTGTCCTGGTGGACAGTTTGGGAATATTTCTTGTGACATGTTAGTCTGCTAGTAATCATCGTGGGGTGAGATTTCGGTTTGCATTTGCTCATACGTTCTCCTAGTGTGGCTTATATACCACACATGTAGGAGAACATATGGGGAAATGCTGCCGAAATTTCAATATTGCCGATCGATGATAATTAATAGCAGAATAACATATCACAAAAAATATTCTTGAATGGGATAGGGCCTTACCTTGTAGACATGGAGTGAAGGTAGAATTATTTAAGACACTTGAATTCTTGTGAAGTCTAATGACTAAACGCATCGCCTTATGGCCCGACACAAACTCAAGCCCTCTCTTTAGCCATTAACCTATGCATCGGTCCTTCCTAGCAATTGGTTGTATTATATTAGTATAAATATATCTAAAATTATTTGCGTACTTATAAATGATTTAATTGGTTGTAATTAACCTTAATTAGTTGTGCCCAAGAAATAATTTAGATATATATGTATTAATACTAATATAGTTTTATTTTTTGGTTTTAATTAATGCTTTACCAGACTTTGTATAAGTCGGACAAAAATGAGCGGGACTCGCTCATGGATGTATGCAAGGATAAAAGATGGCTTGCTGAATCCAGATTTTCTGAATGGATTGGAAGAGTTTATCGCATTTGCATGTAGCCAACCTGAATGGATGGATGGGCCTAGGATTAGGTGCCCATGCAACTTCCACAGGTGTCAGAATAAAGCCTACAGAGATGTGGAAACTGTTAAGGTGCATTTGTGTAAGAAGGGTTTTGTGCCTGATTACTATGTTTGGTACTGTCATGGTGAACCAGAGGATATTCCAGCAGTTGTTATAGGCGAACAAGAGTCAATTCCCGTAGAAGAACCATTTGTGAATTTAAACACATATGAACAAATGGTTATGAATGCATCGGGTAATGACTTCAATCAGAATACATTTATGGAAGAACCAAACCCAGAAGCACAACAATTTTACGATATGTTGAGTGCTGCCAATCAAGAATTGTATCCTGGGTGTGAGGGTCATTCCCAGTTCTCTACAGCTGCTCGAATGTTGAATATTAAGGCAGAACATCGATTATCAGAAAAGGCGTTCAATTCTGTAGCTGAGTTAATCAAAGAAATTCTGCCAAATGATAATGTTGCCGCAGACAGTTTTTACGCAACAAAGAAGTTGTTGCGTGGGCTTGGGCTTCCAGTTAATAAGATCGATTGTTGCTTGAACAATTGTATGATATTTTGGGGTGAAGACTCAGAGCTGAGATGGTGTAAGATTTGTGGGCAATCGAGGTTCAAAAACACCGAAGGAGGAGCCGGTACAAGTAGGAGGAAAAGTGTGCCTTACAAGAGGATGCATTACTTTCCTCTTACCCCACGCCTGCAGAGATTATATAGATCTGAGGCAACAGCTGCTGATATGAGATGGCATGCCGAACATGAATCTAAAGAGGATGAAATGCGGCATCCATCAGATTCAAAGGCTTGGAAGCAGTTCAATGAAAATCATCCTGTTTTCGCTGAAGATATAAGGAATGTGAGATTAGGTCTTTGTACCGATGGCTTCCAACCATTTGGTCAAGCGGGGCAACAGTATTCATGTTGGCCTGTGATACTGACTGTATATAACCTTCCTCCGTGGAAGTGCATGAAAGATCCTGCAATGTTTTTAACCGTTTTGGTTCCAGGACCATCAAATCCTAAGGAAAAGATTGATGTCTTTCTGCAACCGTTGGTGGCCGAATTGAAAATGTTGTGGGAAACAGGAGTGGTAGCCTACGACATTTCTATGAAACAAAATTTCTTAATGAGAGCTGCTTTGATGTGGACAATAAGTGATTTTCCGGCATATGCAATGTTGTCTGGTTGGAGCACTGCTGGACGTCTGGCATGCCCTCATTGCATGTATGATTCGGATGCATTTACATTGCAGAAGAGTGGTAAGCAGTCATGGTTTGATAACCATAGGAAGTTCTTGCCACCAAATCATCCTTACAGGCGTAACTTGATCGCCTTCCGGAAGAACAAAGCAGTCACAAAATTTGCCGAACCGGTTAGGTCCGGCACGGATCTATTTGATTCTATAGAGAATTTGGGGTTGATGTATGCATGGGAACCAGATGCAGATAGAATAAATAGCCGTATATGTAAAGAACATAACTGGAAGAAGCGAAGTATATTTTGGGATTTGCCTTATTGGAGCACAAATCTCATCCGGCACAACTTGGATGTCATGCATATAGAGAAAAATTTCTTTGATAACATATTTAACACGGTGCTAAACATCCCGGGAAAAACAAAAGATACTGCAAAGTCAAGAGAAGAACTTAATCAGTACTGTAGAAGAGGTGATTTGAGAAGGAGTGCCGATGGGACCTATCCTAAAGCATGTTACACTCTTGACAGAAATTCACGAGAAGTTTTATGTAACTGGCTAAGAGGGTTAAAATTTCCAGATGGTTATGCCTCAAATATCGGTAGGTGTGTGGACATGCATAAGCTCAAGTTGTTCGGCATGAAGAGCCATGACTGCCATGTTTTCATGCAACGATTATTACCTATAGCTTTTCGTGAGTTGCTTCCGCAACATGTCTGGAAGGCAATTACGGAGCTCAGCTTATTCTTCAAGGAGTTATCTGCCGCAGTCATTACTTCTGCATCAATGGCAAGGCTTGAGGAGGAAATTCCAATTATTTTATGCAAGCTTGAGCGAATATTTCCTCCCAGTTTTTTTGACTCAATGGAGCATTTACCGGTTCACTTGCCATACGAAGCGAGCATAGCTGGTCCTGTGCAGTATCGCTGGATGTATCCATTCGAGAGGTAAATATATACATCATTAAGATATGTTGACATTTGAAATATTATTTCATTGCTTGAAAAATTCGTTAATTTTTTGTTGCAACTTTACATATAGGTATCTTAAGAAGTTAAAAAATAATGTGCGTAATAAGGCAAGGGTTGAAGGTTCTATATGCAATGCACACTTGGTCGAAGAAGTTTCAGCTTTTGCCTCGCATTACTTTGAGGGTCACGTCCACACGAGGAGCCGAAATCATGGTCGTAACGATGACGTATGTGTGGACGAAGCAGAAGCTAATGACGGTAGAATATCAATTTTTAAAGCTATCGGCCGTTCATTTGGTGGGCAGAAGTCAAGAAATCTTAGCGATATGGAGTATAATGCAGCACATTATTACATCCTAATGAACTGTCGAGAAGTCGATCCATATATTGAGTAAGTGTATACTTCAATGCTAAATTGAAAATTTAAATTTATATAATAATATACCATAATATTTAATTTCTAACAGTAGTTTTCATCCTTTTCATCCCATAAGGATGTTTTGTGATAGACAACGACAGATGAATCCCGACATCAGTCAAGTTGCAATTGGGCAGAAATTAGAAACGGAGTTTGCTTACTGGTTTTATGAATTTGTGAGTAGTATCACTCAATCAATTTCGATAATGGCAATTATTTTTTGAATTGGATGTCAATAGCTTATTAATTTATAGGTCAACGGTCCATGGTCGACAACCGAATATTTTCATTAAATGTCTATCGCAATGGCCATTGAAGACCGTAACAACCTCTACTGGCTATTTTGTAAATGGGTACAAATTTCAGATTGAACGATTAGCAGCTTCAAGAGGCACTCAGAACTGGGGCGTGTGTGTAAAAGGAGAAAGTGTTGGAGCAAATATGCAGGATTATTATGGAAAGTTAGTAGAGGTGGTTGAAGTTGAATATCCCGGTTGGCCTTTAAAACGAACCGTATTGTTTCGTTGTGATTGGTTCGATCCGATAATTCCTGTGGGCAAAAGGGTTCATAACGACTATAATTTGGTTGAAGTGAACCATCGACGAAGATTACAGAAATATGACCCATTCATCCTTGCATCCCAAGCTCAGCAAGTCTTTTACTGCGGATATCCAAGTTTGCGCAACGACAAGCGAGATTGGTGGGCCGTTTCTAAAATCGTCCCACGTTCAACAATCGTATTAGAGGAGAGTTCATCAAGTCAATCAGCCGAGTGCCCTGCATTTCAAGAGGATGAGATGGAACTGCATGCAATTGAGGACGACACAAGAGCTCCTGAAACATCACTTAGAGATCCAAGTGGTGATGTCCAAGAAATTGCGGATGCAAATGTTCGGTTTCCTTCCGATAATGAAACTGATTCGCAATCCGATACGGCATCGGATGTTGAACCAACATTTCACGAACAAATGACACCGATTAAACATAAAGGTTTTTTAAAATTTAACTTTTTTTTATAAGTGTTAAATTCTTACATAGTCAATCATTAATCGTAATTTAATTGTGTGAATCCTTAGTATTTTCAGTATGAGGGGCAGAGGTAGATCTACCGACGTGAGCAGAGACGTAGTTTGGATCCTTCGACATCAGATCACATGAGCGTCGGAGATGGAGAGTTTGGATCTCCAGCAGAGGCGCAGCCTTCGACCTCTGCAGCAGTATTACCATCTACCCGATCGGCACAGACCTCCGAGAGTTCTTCCCATCGGCCGCACTTTACTTCGACTTGATGCTCAGGGGATGTAAGTATATATTAATTACAAATATTTTGTTAATGTTTTTAAGTCATTAACTTATAAACTTGCATTTTTTTAACAGATTCATTGAGCAGCATCATGTCTCCAGCCACATCAGCGCCGTTTTTCAGAGGCGTGCAGATCCCAGTGGCTACGATTGGCGCCACGTATCGCCGGCCACGAGGGAGTTTTATTTTTCCGAGTTTCAGGTAAACTTATTAAATACAATTTAGCAGTGATATATAATTCTTTAAAGTTAATAAATTCAGAAACTAACTGTTTATTTTAATGCAGAAAAAATTTACGTGGGATCCTGCCACCCATGATGCCATTAGGGCAGCATGGGAGGCTCTGACGCGACGCCGATACTCCGACATGCTTCATCGTTGGAGGTCGTCGGGTCAGCGTCCTGCGCACGTGCCAGAGGGTATTTGGCACGAGTGGCAGCAGGCCTGGGAGTCCGATGGCTGGCGCAGGAGGTCCGCATCAGCCAGCACGAACCGCCGATCTGAGAAGGGCGGTCGTGGCACGGGTCTCTCCTGTCATACATCGGGCTCCATTTCGATTCAGGAGCACAGACGGCGTATGGTAAGAAAACATAAATATTTTAATTACTATTTTAGTTCTTTACAAATATTTTTATTAATATCATTTTTTTTATTGTTATAGACTGAGCAGGAGGGCGGAGATCCTGGTGAGTTTCGTCTATTCAGGGCGACACACACCAGGAGGGACGGCTCCTGGGTCGATACGCGATCACGGGAGGTTGCGGTAAGAAATTAGATTTATGTAGTATCTGTTTAATTTTTAAAATTTTATTTCTAGAAATTTATTAACTCATTTATTATTGATTTCATAATTTCAAGGCACGAGTCGAGGAGCTTCGATCCCAGGCATCACAGGTCGACTCTACTGATGGGGAGACGCCCGTCGAACTCTCAGCAGATGAGAGTCGACGTGTGTTTTTGGAGGCTGTTGGTGCCCAGCCACGAGACCGCAGGGTCTATGGTATGGGCACTAGAGCTTCTACATTTTTTCCCCATCAGGCCTCCAGCTCGCGAGTTCCTGTTGATCTTCCTCCCGAGCGTTTAGAGGAGCTTCGCAGATCTATTGCAGAGGAGCTTCGCCAGGATTACGAGCAGGATTTTGAGGATCGTATGCGAGGCCGGGATCAGGAGGTTGCTGACATGCGAGATGAGATGCAGTATTTGCGGGATATGGTTAGACGCTTGTCGCAGAGTCTTCAGCCTCCACAGCCTCCACAGCCTTCACGTGATCATTCAGATTCTTGATGTATTTTTTTTTTTATGTTGTAAAAACTTTAAATTTTAATATATAAATTATTTTTTGAAATTTATTATTGTTTGGATTGAGTGAAAAATGTTTGTATCAATATTTAGATTTAGCGAAATTTTATTAACCGTTTTAATTTTTAATCATTTAAATATTTTTAAAAAAAAATTTCGACGCATTAGCGACTGATATTGGATCGCTAATATTTTTAAAATATTATTATTAAATATTGCGACGCAATGACCTGGCATCGCAATAATTTAAAAATAATTTATTAGCGAAAATTGAGTCGCTATTTTATCTTAAAATTATTTTAAATATTGCGACGCAATTACCTTGCGTCGCAATATTTTAAAATTTTTATTTGCGACGCATTAGCGCGTCGCTATTATAAAAATTATTATTAAATATTTGACGCACGCAATATTGCGACGCAATTTATTGCGTCGCAATATTTAATAATAATTTTTTTTAAAAAATTTTTTTAAATTTAGCGACATTTGCATGCGTCGCAATATTGCGATGCAAGCGTCGCAGAGCGTCGCAGAGAGTCGCAATATTGCGACGCAATTGCGACAAAAGGGTATTGCGACGGACAGTTGAGCGACGCCATCATTGCGTCGCAATTGCGTCGCAATATCATGTTTAGCGACGCAATTGCGATGCATTTGGGCGTCGCAATATTTAAAATCTCTTGTAGTGTCGTCACTAATTTAGTGATGGAAGAGCAATCCGTCACTAATTTAGTGATGGATTTCTCCATCATTACTAATTTAGTGACATATTGCCCTTCCGTCACTAATCCATCACAAAATTAGTGACAGAAGAGCAATCCGTCATTATATTAGTAACGAACTAGAAACGGATTGCCCATCTATCACTAAATTAATACTCTTAATTTTTTTTTAAAAAAATTATGATGAAAAAAGCTGCATCCCACATGCCTGTTATGTGCGCGTTCTCCCATACGCGTTCTAGCCAAGAAAATAGTGATAAAAATTTTTGTCACTAAATTGTGATGGTTTAGTAATAAAATAGTAACTAAAATTAAAATTAGTGATAGATTACTTTATTCGTCACTAAACCATCACTAAATTAGTGATGGACAAGTTAATCTGTTACTAATTTAGTGACGAATTGCCTTTCTATCACTAATTTATTACAAAAGTAGTGACGGATTGCCCCATCCGTCACTAATTTAGTGACGGATTAGTTTTTCGTTACTAATCCGTCACTAAATTAGTGACGGATTGGCAATCCATCACAAATTTAGTGATGTATTATCCTTTCGTCACTAATTTAGTGATAAATTGCTCTTCCATCACTAATCCATCATAAAATTAATGATGGAAGAGCACTCCATCATTATATTAGTGACGAATTAGTGACGGATTGCCCTTCCGTCACCAAATTTATACTTTTAATTTTTTTTTGTTTGAATGAGAAGAAAGAAAATAAAATAAAAAATTTAAAATTTATAATAATAATAATATTTTTATTATAAATAATTGCATGTCTAATATTTTTTTAAAGAATTAATATTAAAAAAAAAATAATAAATATTTTTAAATTTTTTCTTCATAATCGCTTTAATTTTTTAAAAAAATTAGATGAAATCTAACATTTTTTTAATTTTATTTTTTCTTCTATTTCTTTCTAATTTTTTAATAATCCCTAATTTATATCAAATTCTCCCTAGTACCCCCCCCCTTGCGAGCGTTCTGATAACCCCCACCCCCCCCTGGCCGATGCTAGGTTCCTCCCACGAGCGTTTTGATACCCCCCGCGAGCATTCTGATCAAGGCTCCTTCTCTAATCCGTTCTGATTCTAGGTTTAATCCCCCGTTCTGATCCTTCTGATGCCCTAGCGGAGCTCTTTTTCTCCCCTCCCAGCCGATCCTTATCAGTGGCGGAGCAGATCCGGCCAATCCTTCTCTAATCAATGCCCTAGCTGAGCAGATCCGGCCTTGTAGCTAAGTGTGACCTCGGTGGAGAGCAACATCTCCTCTTAGAAGACATTCTTCTTCTCTAAGGAGGCATAGATCACCTGCACGGTTAGTAATGTTTGCCATGTACTCTCTTAGCTTTTGTTCTTGTCAATTACCATATTGATAACATTAATGTTTAATAGGGTTTCTCCACGAAGGGGTCGTGGTAGTCCGGTCCGCAAGCGCTCCCCAATTCCTCCTAGGCAGCGGTAAGTTAGTCTTTGCAGCTTCTGATCTTGTCTTACAGTGACTCATCTAAGCTAGAAATAATAAAAGGTCTGAGAGATCGTTGAAGATTAAGACAATATTTACCCTGTTCTGATCTTATCATACAGCTTCTGATCACTCTCCATGGTTCAGAGCTCAATATTTACCCTATTGAACATTAAGATATGTTAAGAATAATTTCTTTGTTCGTGCAGTTATTTTTTTTTAGTGGTGGTGGTGATCTGAGAGACTGGGGTTTGATTTTATACTGTAGTCATGAACAAAGGTTCGGAGTCACTGGATTTGATTTTATACTGTACTCTTTTATGACCTTGACATTTCATGGCTTATACACCATCTGCTGAATTGCATCTGATTATATTATTTCTTCATTGTTTTGAGTTTAGAAATGTTTTACCATTTCTAGTTGGTTAATTGGGAACCAGTCCATTCCAACAATTAGATACTTCCAAGGCCTTATATGTTAGAGACTGGTGTAATCACTACTTCTGTGGCATAGGCTTTTGTATCCACCCTTTACTGATTGATTATGCAAGAGAAAGGATGATATATTTGTCCTAGAAGGCTATTTTAGAAAGCAAAGCAGTGCTTGTTACAGTGCATAAATTGTGCATGCTCATGGAGCTAATTTATTTAGATCTTGTGGCAAAGATTGTAAGTCCTTTCACCTAAGTTTGTTTAGGTGTCTATATATCAAGCCTTTAATGATTGATTATGCAGGAGAAAGAATGACATTTTTGTTGTACTATGGTGTCTAAGAAAACAAAGATGCTGATAGTGTCTATTACTTAAGTGTTATAGTTGGAAGAATAAAACTATAAGGTTTGAAATCTTTCAATTGAAATTGTTAACTCTGTATTCTCTTGTTAAGTGTGTAGTGCAATCATTTACTGTCATGAATCTTGGATGGCTTCTTGACTTTGTTTTTAGTGAGACCTAGATATGGGCCCTTATTCTCCTTTCTTCTTTTTCTTTCCCAAGTGCAACAGCACAGCAGCTGGTGCAGCTTTCAAGAAGGCTAGGGTTCAAGGCCCCTCTTCAGCACAACCTATTTTTAAGGTTTATATATCTTCTTTTAGTGGATCCCCCCCACCATACACTAAAAAGGAACAGAGAAAATGTTTTAGATTTGATGCTCTTACAATGATTACCCTGTCATTCAGGCATGTATGATTGGTAGAATGACTTGCCCGCACAGTTGGCTTTGCTCTCAAAGTCTGCAGCTCCTTCCATTCTCACAAGAGAATGAGCATGCTTAGCAGATCCAATTTATTCACTATACTTGTTGCATGAAATACCTATGTTTCCACAGCTAGAAGATGGAAATTTATGTTTCTGCTCTGCTTCTTGCCTCAGGACTACCGAGGAGGCAATAGAGAAAGCCAACACCACTAAGTATGGACTCGTGGCAGGAATTGTGACGAAAGACCTAAACATTGCTAACAGGGTCTCAAGGTCGGTTCGTGCAGGCACCATTTGGATCAACTGTTACTTCTCTTTCGATGCTGACTGTCCATTTGGTGGCTACAAGATGAGTGGTTTTGGAAGGGAAGTGGGATTGGATGCTGACTCTCAAACTTTCAATTGGATGGAAATAATATACTAAATTTCTGGAAGATGACAAATCTAGCTCCACAGGAACTGTTTTCTTTAGGATTTAATCAAATTTGATGAGAGGGGTTCAGAGCTAAATAGAGGAAAAATGTAGGAGATTAATCTTAATATGAAGTTGAGGAAGATGAAATCTTTTTCTTTTTCTTTTTTGTCAGAACTATTTTGGTCTTGCTAATCAGCATCAAGTGCAGCTTGCTTGTGTGAGAACTATTTATAAATATACGTACATGTAATTAGACCTTGCCATGTGGTCTGAAAGCTATGTCAAAGAAGCCATGTGTCATGCGTTGGATTTGGGAGGCCATGTCGTGCAGCTCAGGTCACTTTAGACACACGCTACTGAGGCTGGGTGCAGTGCTCCAGTGACATTCATAGCTTAGACAGCTTTCTTGTGGGGAATTTCTTCTGTCTTTTTGTGTGTGTGTGTGGGGGGGGGGGGGGGGGGGGGGGGGGGTAGCTAGCTAGCAGGTGAAACAAAGCCAAAGGAGAAGTGGTTTGAAAGCACGCAGCTAAAGTTGGAGCAGACCAGCATTGTTGTTTTATGTAGTATCTTTTAGTTATTGGTGTCTAGTATTGGCATGTGTCTAGTTATTGTTTTATGTAGTATCTTTTATGAACTACCCTGCACTTAATTCTTTGGTATATTTTGTGTAAAGTTTCATTCATGATTATTTTCATATTCCAAATATAAGACCTATTGCTTCTATCTTAGATTAGTAAGCTATTTCTGTTCATAAACCTTTTATCCTATTCTTGTTTTAAAGGGACTTTGGGATAGGACCTTGGAGCTCCGGTTCTTACTGCAAAAACCATTTTCAATTCAAATAGATTACCACTACATGAAACTTCACTTTAAAAAAAACCTCTTAAGCATTTTTGAGGTTGGCATTTTGGCATTTAGGTGGCTATTAGATGATAGCTATTGTAATACCAAACCTATAACGTACATAAAGCAGCACAACAAGAGGTGTGAAGGAAAACCATTATGGCCATTCTCAGTTATTGCAGTGGCTAGAATGTTGAATATTAAGGCTGAACACCATATCTCTGAAAGGTGTTATGATGAAATTTGTAAGTTGAATATTAAGAGCCTGCAGATTTCTTTCTTGGCTTTTTTCATCCAGTGGTAAAAGCTTAGAACTTTTCAATGATTTTCTTAGACTCTTTTCTTTAGACTCTTCTTGCTTGTCTTAAATTTATAAATGCTCTAGGAGATGTCTAAACTTTGATGAAAATGCATGTGCTGATAATCAAGCATCTTAATCTATTCTTGTTGATTCCTATTATAGAATTAATGTGTTCTAGTTTGGTTATGTAAGAAATGTGTAACTGCATCAATGGTTGAATTGCTTATTGGTTTCGTTGTTTGTATGTGCTACTATTCTCATTGAACATCCGTGGACTTGGCTCACTTGTTTAGTGTATGGTAAGTTCCTGAAACTATGTGCCTCTTGCCTATCTGCCATATGCTAATCTCATTATGATTGCAGGTTAATGAGGAAGCAAGTGATAAAGTTTCAGAGGCTATTTGTGCCATCCTCCTAATATTGGGTTTGTGAATCATTGGACTGCCCCAATCATCCCATCCCCTCATCATTTGGTTGCAATTCTATGGAAGGGCACCATCCCTGCATTGGTTATCCCGTACTGCCATCCAAACAGGCCATGGACCATAGGCCAATAATTTGGGTAAGTTAACCAGAACTTAGAATTATATGTGCTAAAACTCTTTACCAATTACTGTTAATGCAAGACTTGGAAATTTTAAGAATGGAATACACAATATCTAAGTTGGTCCAACTGGGACCCAAAAATCATGGATTGAAGGTTATAACCCAGTCAATTTGAGGTTTCTAATGGCTTGAAGATCTATTCAAGGATACATTGCTGGTAATTTCAACCAAGATCCTGAATATCGTAGTCCTTGATATATATATCCATTTTATTTAAGGCTAATAGCAAAATTTGTAGAATCATGAGTCCAGTACTAACATATTTTTAGTATCTATGTTTTCGGGCTCTGTGTAATTTCCATCAATATTTATGATTTTTTTCACTTCTAGTTTAGTTTAAATAAAAATTCCGATGACATCATTTTTTTTGGCCAAATCTAGAGCCCTAAATATGATGAGCCAGCTGCTGTACAAGAAGAAGAACAAGAAGAAGAAGAATGCAACCATTCCCCCTTGCTTCAGGATGATCTGGGAATTGTCTGTTGTACCTGTGGAGTTATTCAGAGAAGTATAGACACAATATTTGACTACCAATGGACAAAGGTACTAAACTGCTTTATTTTTATGCATGCATTTTACAGTTACTCCTTACATGTGAATATTTGGTTGATGCTTAATATAGAAATTTATCTTGTTTATTGACCTCACAATATCCTTAATTGTACTGTTACTTAGACCTCTCTAGAGAGCAAGTGCATTGTTGCTCACTGTTAGTGACATGTCCAAAATGTTTGTCACAATGAAATTTCTGAAAGACTGCATTTTTTTTGCTCATGTTATTGTATTTTGATTGGATTTGTCCACTACTATACATGTAGAAAGAATGAAGTGATGTTTATCTTAGACAAAAATGATAAGAAAATGACATGTCATGGAAGCTTTAGAGTTTTCTCCACACAAGATAGCTAAGGTAAAAAATGAAAGCAGAGGGAAAAAAACTGTAGGAATGAGTATATAGTTCCCCTCTGAGGGGTGTAAGAGGTCTTATTTGATATTCCTCCACTTTGATCCATGCATGAACAATTTTTGCTGTTTTTGGGTTATGGATCCAAACTACTCCGTTCTTGTGATTTAGAAGATGGTCCTACAAGGTCCATCAGGTCAAAGGAGAAAACTTGGAACCATGATCTAACTGGTGATAATTGATAGGTTGAGTCAAAGTCATGTGAGCTCATGTTTTAGATGGACCTATTGAATCATGGGGTCAGGTATCAACTTGTAGAACTGATATCCGACAAACAAGTGGCATGTCGAAAGTATATAATCTCATCATTGATATCTTTGTCCATGTTTAGGGAGAGGTGTTAGTGGCAGTAGTCGATATCATTATTGTTTAGTTGGTGCCTTTTCTTGGAATCTCTTGTTGTTTTACATTATAAATTGCACCAAGTATGTAACTCGACTTTGTGTTTATAAATTTGCAATTGGATATTCGAGCAAAGGAAGCCTGTTCAATATTTACCTTCCCATCTATAGTCTGCTTGTTTATTATATCATGTTTGCTTGTTTACTCAACTGATTTTTTTTGGTTCATATCTTGTGTTCACCAATATATGTTTTTGAGCACTAATGCTGCTTTTTTTACCTATTGCCTAGTTCCTAAGGTTTTATGTCACATGCCATTTGATTTGATGTTTTATGCAAGAAGACCTTGTATATAAAAGAGACTTGTTTTGCTTAACTGTTCCTGTTTATCTATTCTTAATTGTTATAGTAATCAGTCAGCTTATTAAACATTGATTGTAAAGGATTTTATACTTCTTATGTTCATGAATGCATATCATCAATTTGACTGTTGCTCTTTTGTATTTTCAGGCTCACGGCCAGCAAGGACTCACTTGTCCGGATCACGAAACACCAGGGATGATATGTTTCAATACTCTGCACCTAAAGTTTCAGAAGATTTTATAGCAGCTGAAATTTCTATCCATCCAAGGCATTTGAAGCAAATGAAGCCCCATCAGTTAGAAGGTTTTAATTTCTTGGTTAGAAATTTAGTAAATGATAAACCAGGGGGTTGCATTCTGGCTCATGCCCCAGGATCTGGTACAACTTTTATGCTCATTAGTTTTATCCAGAGCTAAATGTGAATAAATAAATATAATAAAAATAGCCATGCGAGTTGCACCCACGTGGGGCCGTAGCGAAGAGGCGAAGCTTCTTGTTTAGAAAGCGAGTGATTCTAACTTGAGATTAGTGCTGTGCTCATACCAAGGGTTCATGTGTGGAAATGTCTATAATGGCTTTAATGAAGTCGGCTACTCGGCTGGCCCGTTTTAATTAATGAAGTTGGTGGTGGCTCACCGTTTCAATGAATTTATTCAAAGTTCCACAGTTGACTATGGACTTTTCTGACTCAGTACTGCATTAATTAGATATATTGGAAATGATTCAGAATCTACTGCTCGACGCTGGCTTCTTTTTTGATGAAATTTTATTAGGTTAATGATGGATTAGTGATGGATTTCTGATAAAAATAATAGTGATGGATTAGTGATGAAAATATTAGTGATTGATTAGTGATGGAACAATAACGAATGACTAATGGATTCTTTCGTCACTAATCCATCAGCAAATTGTGATGGCATAGTGATGGAGCTATTAGTGACATGCATTCCAAACAATCTATCACTAAACCGTGATGGAATATTTGTGACGAACTAGCGACGAAAGTTTTAGTGACTAAATTTTTTGTCAATAATCCGTCACTAAATTGTGATGGAATAATGATGAAAATATTTGTGATATAATAGTGACGGATGGTTCGTCACTAATCATCACAATTTAGTGACGAAAATATGTTCCGTCATAAATTTTTGATGAATATTCGTCGAATATTTCATCACAAATTTGTGATGGAATATTTCATCACAAATTTGTGACAGAATATTTTGTCACAAATCCATCACTATTATTTTGTGATGGACGCTCTTTCCGTCACTAAATTTAGTGATGGCAAAAAAGGTGACGATAATATTTTCATCACTAATCCGTCACTAAACCCAGTTTGTGATGGAATAGTGATGAAAATTTTTGTCACTATTATACTATTTTCTTGTAGTGGGGATTCACGGTGAAGACGTGGGAAGGGCTTCTCTCATTTTCGTGAACATCAGTCTTCACGACAAGAAGGAAATTCACGTGAAGAATTCCCTGGATTAATTCACGTGAAGAATTCCATGGATTGAGGGATTATTGTTCAATTATAAAGAAAAAAGATAAATAATAAAAGTGAGCACGAGGCACATGCATATGACATATTTATTTATATATTATTTGAAAGGATATGTCATGATTCAAAAGGATATATCACTCGAAAGGTATACGTTCTTTCATGAAAATGTACCTTTTAAAGTCAACCGTTATAATTCAAACGGATATCACTTAAAAGGATATTTATGTTATGATTCAAATGGATATATCACTTGAAAGAGATACGTCCTCTCATGAAAAGATGCCTTCGTGTCTATAAAACTAACGACAAATAGAATTGAGAAAATAATAAAATCTCTATTATCTTATCTCTTCTCCAAAAATATGTGTTCTAATTCCTTAGAGATTTTTCTCTCAAGGCTTATCATATCCTAAAAGCTATTTGCAAGAATTAATCCCACAAGCAACTCCGAAAAGAGGGGGAGGGCAAATAACACTTTAAGAAAGCGTATACATACGTGTTTCAAGTCTTCTCTTATCTCTAACATTTCAGTCTTATCCAATCCAAAAATGATTATCTCTTCACAACATTCTTAAAGCGTTATCCTACGGTTATGGAGATTGATACTGAAAACACCACCATCAAAGTGATGAACCATGACCTTGTTGGTTTGGATCGTTTTGATGGGACTAAAATGGCAAGATAAATTGAAGTTTCTGTTGACAGCCCTGAAGATTTTCTATATTCTTGATCCCGATCTTGAAGCAATTCCAGAACCTTCTGACAAGAACTCTGAAGAGAGAAAGGCAGCACGTAAGAAACGACAAAAGGATGAACTCATATGTCGTGGTCATATTTTGAATCCCTATCAGATCGTCTCTATGATCTATACATTGATAATCCATCTGCAAGAGATATCTGGAAAGCATTAGAATTCAAATATAAGGCTGAGGAGAAAGGTATAAAGAAATTTTTGATCTCTAAATATTTTGCTTTCAAAATGCTTGATGAAAAACCTATTTTGCCTCAAGTACATGAATTGCAAGTTATTGTAAACAAGCTGAGGGCTATGAAGATTGAACTTCCTGAATCTTTCCAAGTTGGTGCCATTATAGCAAAATTATCATCTTTCTGGAAAGGCTATAGAAAAAAGTTACCTCATAATTCTGAAGATTTTTCTTTGAAAAATATTCAGAAACACCTACGAATCGAAGAAGAATCGAGAGAAAGAGATAAGAATGAAAATTCTTATGAAGCCCTTACTAAGGCAAATGCAGTGAGTAAGCTCTCATAGGCCAATAAAGGCAACCAATATAAAGGAAATTTTTGGGTCCTAAAAAGGATCAAAAAGTTCAAGAAATCTAAAAACCAAAAGTTGACCAAGGGAGCATGCTTTGTCTATGGCAAATATGGGCATTATGCTCATGGTTGTAGGTTTAAGAAGAAAGCTAACTAAGAGGCAAAGGTGAACTCCATGAAGGATAGTGAAGAGATTATTGCTGTTGTGAGTGAGATCAACGTTGTTCAAGGTAAGATTCCTGGCTGATGGTATGATACGTGTGCCACAGTCCATGTTTGTTATGATAGGTCACTGTTTAAAACCTATTATGAAGAAATTGATAGGACATGAGATTTAAATGGAAAATGAAGGCTGATCCAAGGCAAAGGAACTGTAGAACTTTTCTTCACTTTTGGAAAGAAAGTTACCTTAACTAATATTCTTCATGTCCCTGATATGAATAGGAATCTAGCTAGTGGGGATCTTTTGGAAAACCTGGAATAAAATCTATGTATGAAGCGGGAAAACTGATTTTATCCCGTAATGGTGTCTTTGTTCGAAAAATGCTATTCATGTGATGGAATGGTCAAATTATGTATTGCTGATAATGCTATTAATAATAATGATGCTTCTGCTTATATGGTTGATTCTGTTTCTTTATGGCATGGTAGATTAGCACATGTAGGAATTAGCACTATGAAGAGAATGATTAAATGTGGTTTAATTTTCTGTGATAATGTTGATAAATTTGAAAAATATAAAATATGTGTTAAATCAAAGATGGTAAAGAAATCTTTTAGTAATGTTGAAAGAAATTCTCAATTATTAGATCTCATACATTCAGATATATGTAAACTAAATGGTATGTTAACTAGAGATGGTAATAGATATTTTATCACATTTATAGATGATTTCTCAAGATTTATTTATGTTTATTTATTGAAACATAAAGATGAGGCTTTTAAAATGTTTAAAGTTTATAAGGCTGAAGTAGAAAATAATTAAGAAGAAAAATCAAAGTTCTTAGAAGTGATAGAGGAGGAGAATATTTTTCAAATGATTTTAATATATTTTGTGAAGAAAATGGTATTATTCATGAATGTTCTGTACCTTGAATACCTGAACAAAATGGTTTGGTTGAAAGAAAAAATAGAACTTTTCTTGAA
Organism: Calamus simplicifolius; assembly: GCA_900491605.1. Taxonomy (NCBI): domain Eukaryota; kingdom Viridiplantae; phylum Streptophyta; class Magnoliopsida; order Arecales; family Arecaceae; genus Calamus; species Calamus simplicifolius. The sequence goes on along the minus strand of UESW01002197.1, from coordinate 246,226 downwards.
ATGATTAATGTAATGTTATTAAATGCTAAATTGTCATTCAATTTATGGGGTGAAGCTCTCCTTGCTGATTGTCATATTCTTAATAGAATTTCTTTAAAAAGAAATAAAATTTCTCCTTATCAATTATGGAAAGGAAGAAAACCCAATATAGGGTATTTCAAAGTATGGAAGTGTCTTGCATATTACAAAAATAATGATCCCAAACGGACCAAGTTGGGTCCAAGAGGAATTAGATGTGCTTTTGTAGGTTATTCTATAAATAGAAAGGCATATGGACTCTTAAATTTAGAGTCTAATGTAATAATAGAATCCAGAGATGTGAAATTTTTTAAGCATTTATTAATTTTAAAAAATAAATCTCAAACTCTTATTAGTGGAGGATCACAATTGAAGACATAGTCTAAGACTGAAGATCAACAACGTAGTGAACCTCATAAAAGCAAAAGAATATGGAAAGCAATAGAATTAGAACATGATGAGATTGGCTCTCAACTTATCTCCTTTTACTTAGTAGAAGGAAATAGAAAAAAAAGTCGTGAGAACAGCTCTTTTTGTTCTTCAAGTTGAAGATGATCCTAAAACTTACAAGGAAGCTATGTATTCTAGCGATGTTGCTTTTTGGAAAGATGCTATAAATGATGAAATGGATTCTATTATGTTAAACCATATTTGAAAACTTGTTGATTTATCCCATAGTTCTAAACCCATTGATTGTAAGTGGGTGTTTAGAAGAAAGTACCATACTAATGGAACTCTTTATACTTTTAAGGCTAGATTAGTAGCAAAGGGGTTTCGACAAAAAGAAGAAATTGATTATTTTGATACATATGCTCTAGTAGCAAGAATAACTTCTATTAGAATTTTATTTGCTTTAGCATCAATCCATGATCTTCATGTTTATCAAATGGATGTTAAAACTGTATTCTTAAATGGTGATCTTAATGAAGAGGTTTACATGGAACAGCCAGAAGGCTTCATCTTGCCTGGAAATGAACATAAAGTGTGTAAGCTTGTTAAATCACTATATGGTTTAAAACAAGCACCCAAATAGTGGCATGAAAAATTTGAATTTGCTATTCTTTCAAATGGTTTTGTTCATAACATTGCTGATAAATGTTTTTGTACAAAAGTATGTGATGAATATGTGATATTTGTTTGTTTATATGTTGATGATATATTAATAGTGAGCAATAACATGAGAGGTGTCATAGAAACAAAGGTTTCTATCTTCCACATTCAAAATAAAGGATCTTGGACATGTAGACACCATTCTAGGTATCAAAATAACTAAAGATAGTGGGGGTTATTTTTTGAGCCAAACTCATTATATAGAGAAAGTGTTGAACAAGCCCTATCTAAGATGTAAAGTGCTGAAGTAATGTTACAGTTTGAGGGTTGAGTTAATCAAAAACTCTTAATGAATTTCAGTCTATTTAAGACAAGTATCTTAAATGTAACAAAGATACTGAAAGAAATTCACCTATATGAACTTAGAGATGGTGCCATCTCAAGGAGATTTAGAGTTTTTTCTTTCTCTGAAAAGTTCATGAATCAGGATGAGCACATGGCCATAACAGTGCTAAGTGAGTTTGGTGTGGAATTTATGAACATAAGAGTTTTTATGTGTGTATATATCACCATTTTTGTCACTAAAAATAATAGGTTCAAAGCTTTTATGCTACCTAGGTTTTCGACAAAGCCTTGTGGTACATACACTAAGGTAAAGTTCAAATCAAACGATACTTTACTATATTAATATAAACCATTTCTTTTCTGAAATATTTCTTTATATTTGAACAAGTGGGGGATTGTTGAAATTATTGTTCAATTATAAAGAAAGAAGATAAATAATAAAGTGGGCACAAGGCACGTGCATGTGACATATATTTAAATAAATTTTAAATGGATATTATTTGAAAGGATATGTCATGATTCAAAAGGATATATCACTCAAAAGTGATACGTCCTTTCATAAAAGGTGCCTTTCAAAGTCAACCGTTATAATTCAAACAGATATATCACTTAAAAGGATATATATGTTATGATTCAAATGGATATATCACTTGAAAAGAATACATCCTTTCATGAAAAGGTATCTTCGTATCTATAAAACTAACAACAAATAGTACTGAGAAAATAATAAAATCTATGTTATCTTATCTCTTCTCCAGAAATACTGTGTTCTGATTCCTTAGAGAAAATAATAAAGAGGGTACGATGACTTGAACCCAGGATCAAAGGGTTCAAGGACAAGCGCCAATCTGAATGTTGGTAACAAAAGGGTGAAAGCGTAGGCATATCTTCGGCAAGGTTGATCCCATTTGGTATTTCCTTCAAAGCCAAATCTAAAATGACTTAGAAGTGCATGCCCCGATCTAAATTTTAGAACTTACACCCTTTGATCCCAAGATTGAAAGAACCTTATGGCAGCTCAAGACAAAAGAAAAAGAAAGATAAAAAGAAGAAGAAAGAAGCCAACATATCTCTACCTAATATGGCTGATCAGGAGCACAAGGCGTTATGAGACTATGCTATGCCCTCGGTCAATGGGGCTACATCAAGCATAAGGAGGCCCACCATATAAGCCAATAATTTTGAGATCAAGCCGACCATCATTCAAATGATTCAACAGACTATTCAGTTTGGAGGGTTAGCACAAGAGGATCCTAACATCCATATTACAAATTTCTTAGAAATTTGTGATACTTTTAAATATAATGGAGTCATAGATGATGCGATTTGACTAAGGCTTTTTCTCTTCTTACTTAAAGATAAAGTCAAGGCTTGGTCGAATTCTTTGCCGTCTGGCATTATTACTGCTTAGGAAGAGTTAGCACAAAAATTTTTAGCAAAATATTTTCCTCCTGCAAAATAGCAAGACTAAGGAATGGCATCACTACATTCATACAATTTGAGGGTGAATCGTTATATGAAGTATGGGAGAGGTACAAAGATTTATTGAGAAGATTTCCTCATCATGACCTTCCAGCATGGCTTCAAGTGCAAACATTCTACAATGATCTAGGAGCTACAAATAGGTCTATGGTTGATGCAGTAGCTAGTGGAGCTTTAATGAGTAAAACTCAAGAGTCAGTATATGAACTTCTGAAAGAAAACAACTATCAATGGATTGCAGAAAGAGTAATGCCAAGAAAGACAGCTGGAGTTTTAGATCTTGATTCTATAACTTCATTGGCTGCACAAATGGCAAATTTGTCTCAACAACTAGGTAAGATAAATGTTAATGTTATTCAAACTAATGATGTTTGTAATCATTGTGTAGAAAATCATTCAAGTATGACTGCAATGTGGGAAATCCTTTTGGGCAATCTAGTCATGGACTAGCAAATTACATGTCAACTTTTCAATGTTAAAATAATCCATACTCGAACACATACAAACCTGGATGGAGGAATCACCCCAGCTTCTCATGAATCAATAACCAAGGGCAAGCTAAACCACCTTAACAATTTCCACAACAAGAGAAGAAGCCAACACTTGAGAACATATTTATGCAGTATATGCAGAAAACGGATATGGCGATCCAAAATAACTCAGCTTCAATTCATAATCTTGAGTTACAAATCGGCCAGCTCTCAAACATACTCATAGAGAGGACTGCTAGAACTTTACCAAGCAACACTATCACTAATCCAAAGAATATGCAAAGACAATAGCATTGAGAAGTGGGCGAACATATGAGGAGTCACAAGTAACAAATGTCAAACAAGATGAAAATATGGATAATGAGGAGTCCAAGATGAAGGAAGCTAAGTTAGAGATGAAAGAAGTGGAGGAAGCTGAGAAGACTAAGAAGAATGAAAGAGCTTCAAAATCAAAAAAGTTCAGGAAAGTTATTTTTGAGACTTATTCTCCTTCAATTTATGACCCACCAATTCCTTTTCTGCAAAGATTAAAAAAGAATAATGTGGATGAATAGTTTTCTACATTTTTAAGCATATTTAAGTAGTTGCATATTAATATTCCTCTCATTGAATCTTTAGAACAAATGCCTAAATATGCTAAATTTTTAAAAGACATTATATCAAAGAAGCGAAGATTGGAGGAGTATGAAACAGTAATGCTGATAGAGGAGAGTAGTATAATCTTTCAAAAGAAGCTGCCACCTAAGCTGAAAGATCCAGGGAGTTTCACTATTCCTTGCACTATAGGAAAATCTTATTTTGATATAGCTTTATGTGACTTAGGGATAAGTATTAATTTAATGCCTCTCTTAGTTTTTAGAAAATTGGGTCTAAGAGAAGTAAATCCAACCACCATCTCTTTACAATTAGTAGATGGATTTATAAAATACCTGAGAGGAGTCATTGAGGACATATTAGTAAAAGTTGATAAGTTCATCTTTTTGGCTGACTTTATTGTTCTTGATATGGAGGAGGACGAAGAGATCCCTTTAATATTGGGTTGACCTTTCCTTGCGATAGGAAGAACTTTAATTGATGTCCAGCAAAGAAAACTTATTTTAAGGATCGAAGAGGATGAGGTTACTTTTGATGTACTTAAGCCTATGAAACTTCCTTTTGAGACACATTCCTATTTTCAAATAAGTGACCGAGACATGATCATGGATGATGAGACTTATGTAGATAATTTTCTAAAGCTACCACTTTAGGTATGTATTACTCGCTCTACACCTATTGAATTTGATGATGAAGAAGTTAAAGAGTGTGAAAGATATTTGGAGGCTACACTACTCTTTCCTCCTTCAATGCAACCAAAAGTGAAAGACTTAAAATCATATCAGCCAATATCTTCACCAAAGAAACCACTTAAACTTGAGCTCAAATAGCTTCCATCAAATTTAAGGTACACTTTCTTAGGCAAAGACTCTACTTTTTCAGTTTTATTAATAATTCTTTGAATGATATAGACGAGGAACAATTGCTTAGAATCTTAAGGGAACATAAATTGACTTTGGGTTGGACCATTTCTAACATCAAAGAAATTAGTCCTTCAATTTGCACACATAAGATTTTAATGTAGGATAAATATAAGCCAATTGTTCAACCCCAGAGAAGATTGAATCCATCAATGTAAGAAGTGGTGCATAAAGAAGTGCTAAAGCTATTAGATGTCAAAATTATTTATCCTATCTCGAACAGCGCATGGGTAAGTCCAATACAAGTTGTACCAAAGAAAGGTGGAATAACTGTATCAAGAATGATAACAATGAACTTATACCGACAAGGATGTTCACAGAATGGCGAGTATGCATAGTTATAGAAAACTTAATGATGCCACTCGAAAAGATCATTTTTTCTTACCTTTTATTGATCAAATGCTAGAGAGACTTGCAGGACATGCTTACTACTATTTTCTAGATGGGTACTCTGGTTATAATCAAATATCCATTGCACCTAAATATTAGAGAAAACCACTTTTACTTATCCATATGGAACATTTGCATATTGGAGGATGCTTTTTAGCCTTTGCAATGCACCGGCCACATTTTAAAGATGCATGATGTTCATCTTCTCGGACATGATGAAAAATATTTTAGAAGTCTTCATGGATGACTTCTGTATCTTTGGATATTCTTTTGATAATTGTTTATCTAACTTATCTTTAGTTTTGCAGAGATACAAGGAGAAAATTTTGGTTTTGAACTGAAAAAAAATGCCACTTCATGGTAGAGGAGGGGATAGTGCTAGGCCACCGAATTTCCTCTAAGGGAATTGAAGTTGACAGAGCAAAAATAGAAGTGATTGAGAAACTCCCACCACCAACCAAAGTGAAGGGCATAAGAAGTTTCTTGGGATACACCGGATTCTATCGATGGTTTATTAAGGATTTTTCTAAAATTACTAAACCTCTTTACAATTTGTTAATTAAAGGCACTCAATTTGAATTTTCTGATGAATGCTTGCATGCTTTTGAAACATTAAAAAAGAAATTAATTTTAGCACCTATAATTGTATCACCAGATTGAAATTTATCATTTTAATTAATGTGTGATGCCAGTGATTATGCTATAGGGACTATTTTAGTGTAGAGGAAAGATAAAAAAATTTATGTTATTTATTATGCAAGTAGAACCTTAACAGAAACTCAACTAAATTATGCCACTACTGAAAAAGAATTATTATTAGTTGTTTTTGCTTTTGACAAATTCCGTTTTTACTTGATAGGTTTGAAGGTGATTGTATACACCGATCACTCTGCTCTGAAGTACTTGCTTACAAAGAAGGATGCTAAACCAAGATTGCTTTGATGGATTTTGCTTCTATAAGAATTCGACTTAAAAATTAAGGATAAGAGAGGTACTAAAAATTTGATGGTAGATCATCTGTCTTGGATGGAGCTTTCAGGTACGGATGAATTACAAATAAATGAAGCATTCCTGAATGAGCATTTGATGGCTATACAAGTTGTTCCATGGTATGCCGACATAGTCAACTACTTGGTGTCGTGAATTCTACCTCCCAATATGACATCAACAAAAAAAAATTCTTCTCCAACTTGAAATATTATTTTTGGAAAGAACCTTTTTTATACAGGCACTGTGCGGACCAGATAATCAGAAGATGTATGGCTAAGGAAGAGATAGAGAACATACTCAGACATTGTGATAGAGAACATACTCAGACATTGTGACTCTTTGGAAGTCGGTGGTCACTTTGATGGTACAAAAACTGCAACAAAAATTTTACAATCCGGGTTTTATTGGCCATCTATTTTTAAAGATGCATTCACATTTGTTAATTCATGTGATCATTGTCAAAGAGTTAGAAATATTTCTAGGAAACATGAGATGCCCTTAAACAATATTTTAGTTATTGAATTATTTGATGTTTGGGATATAGATTTCATGGGACCTTTTCCATCATCATATTCTAACAAATTTATTTTGGTGGCTGTAGATTATGTCTCCAAATGGGTGGAAGCAGTAGCCTTACCGACTAATGATGCGAGAGTTATGGTAAATTTTCTACGAAAGAACATCTTCTCCCGATTTGGCACTCCAAGGGCAATAATCAGTGATGGTAGAAAGCATTTTTGCAATCGTTAATTTGAAGCACTAGTGACTAAGTATGGAGTTACAATCATGTGGCGATACCATATCATCCTCAAACGAGTGGACAAGTCGAGGTATCTAACGAGAGTTGAAGCATATATTGAAAAAGACCGTGAATATCTCTCATACAAACTGGGATAGAAAGTTAGATGTTGCTTTATGGGTCTATAAAACAGCATTCAAAACATCGATTATGATGTCACCATATCAGCTTGTTTATGAAAAAGCATGTCATCTACCAGTGGAGCTAGAACACAGGGCTTATTGGGTGATAAAGATACTTAACTTTGATCTACAAGTAGATGACAAAAAGTGATTACTGCAAATCAATGAGATGGATGAGTTTCGTAATGATGCTTATGAGAATACTCAAATTTATAAAGATAAAATCAAGAGATGGCATGATAAACATATTTTAAGTAGGGAATTCGAAGTTGGGAAAATAGTACTATTATTTAACTCAAGACTTCAACTTTTTTTGGAAAAGTTTCATTCTCGATGGTCAGGACCATTTATGGTAACTAAAGTCTATCCATATAGAGTAGTTGAAGTACAACATGAAACCAAGGAAACATTTAAAGAATGGGCAATGCCTTAAACTATACATCGACGGAGATTTTTATAAGCAAAAAGTTTCCATCGACCTTGACAACCCCAAATATTGAAGGAGTCTCTTCTAGTGGTACACTTCAAGATGATATTCATTGACACTAGGAGAGTATCACTTTACTTTTCTTGCTTTATTATTATTTTTTATTTCTCTTTTCTTTCTCTTTCATTGAGGACAATGCAAGATTTAAGTTTGGAGGTGGGTTGCATAATAGGTATAGTTATTTGTTTGATTGCTTTGATTAATTTATGTTAGTTTGCATGTCATGGGTTACATATTCTCTATTTTAAATATATTTAGTTTGTCTATTTAGGTTGTTAAAAAATTATAAAAAATTAAAAAATTAAAAAAATTAAAAAAATTAAAAATTAAAAAATATATAAAAAATAAAAAATGGAAAATGAAATAATAATAATAATAATAAATAAAAATTTTTTGGTTTATTTATTTGTTTCTATAGAGCCAATGATGATAATGGTTGAAACAAGTTGTAATTTTTATGAAGAATTCTAAGTGATTGGATGGATTAGTTAATACTTAAATTATTTTTACTTAGTATGATTTTCTGTTTATTCATTAGATGTGTATTATGATCATTAATTGTTTGCATGCCTAGAGACATTTTATGAAGACTTTGTAAATGTTTATGGTCTCAACTACTCTAGAACTTGCTTGAGAATTACTTGAGGTAAAATCCTAGGTAAAGTTTTACCTAGGAAAGGATATAGGCCATCTTTGGATTGGTTGAGCCTAAAAGCCTAACCCTTTTATCATTATATCTCTCTAGTCACCCATTTAAGCCTTTAAAATTTATATTTTAGCCTTTTCAATTTTTCTTGTTTAACCCATATGATTCCTATCTTTTTGAACTTATATACATATATCTTTATCTTTCAATGGAACTTAGTTGAGACTTACTTTATGGTTATAAGAGTTAAAAAAAATTGTGAGAGGTAGGAGTATGAAAATTTTTTTTATCACACCTCATGCACAGCAATAAATAAGTTTGGGAGTGTAAAAAGAAAAGGTCATCTCATTTAGTGAAAAGTAAAAAGGAGCAGGTTTGAAAGCAATGGAAGTGGACACTACTATATTAGGGTTGTCACGAGCTGAGATAGAAAAGAAATCATATATTGCTTCTATGGGAGTCTATATATTCAAGAAGGAGATGCTTCTAAATCTTCTAAGATTAGATGGAGGTTTCCTACTGCAATTTACTTTGGATCTAAGATAATTTCTGCCTTTGCAAAAGAGTTCTTCATCAAGGCATATCTTTTCAAAAATTACTGGGAGGATATTGGTATCATAAATCCTTCTTTGAAGCTAATCTTTCCCTTACATCCATCAAGTTTTAGCTTTTATGATGCAACAAAGCCAATATATACATCTTATTGGAATTGAGAAAATACAAATATAAGGGAATGCAAGGATTGAAAAGAATGTGATAATCTCAAACTCAAATAGGATGCAAGAAGTAGATTAAAAAAAATGAAATGAAAAAGGGGAAGATAGTACTGATTCATCAAATGGAGATATTCTGATCTTTTTGGATATGATTAATTACAGAAAATTGATACACTTTGATTTTGATACTTTTGTTGAAGAAGTCATTGTGAAAGACATGAAATGGCTCTCTGGGATAGCTGAACCACTGAATGATTCACATGCGCTCATGGAAGCCATGATCAGAGATGTGGTGTTTATGGCCCTGCTCTTGTTTAAAAAAAAGGATGCTTGATGAAAGGTTTGTATGAGTCGCTATGAGTGAAACTACTATGCTCTTTATGCTATGGGTATATTGATTTAAGTTTCTACTTTGATACATCTTATCCTTTCTTTGTAGCCCTCACCCTACCGTTACATTACAAGCTTATAAAGACCTATTGATCTTTGGTGTTAACTTTTATCTACATTAGTGGAGAGTTAATTTAAAGAGCAAGCCTATAGAGTAGATACATACACTTATTAGAGATCGATTGCATTTACATGTTTTGCATAAAATTATCCAGAAAGTGAATAATAAAGTGAGAATGATGCATGCTCATCAGTGGAAGAATTGAATATGAGGTAAGATTAAAATTTGTATTAACTTTTGTACTTGAGTTGCATAGGATAATTTCTTTAAATCATGGCATGTGTTAAATCTTTGAGGCTCTATTTGAACAATTAATCTTTTGTTTTAGGATTCTTCTTTTATTTTCTTTGCTCGAAGACTAGCAAAGTGTAAGTTTGGGGGTATTTGATAAATGCAAATTCAACCATTTGATTCATATACTTTCATAACAATATTAACTAATTTTTAATTTATTTTGAATTATATATTTTTATTTACTTTTCATTTTATTTTGAAGGAAAATAAATAAAAAAAGCAACGGCCAAGGGACTCTACCGTGAAGACAAGTTGATGAGGTGGTTTGTGGGGACTCCTTCACATGATAAGCTGGCAGCATGAAGACTCACGGGCGATGAGGACTCCAATGTTGTATTTTCAAAGAGGAGAGGATCACGAGTTGATGAGTTGGCAACGCAGTAGTTATTTGAGAAAGGACTCTTATGCGGTGATTTTTCCATCATATTCAACATGGTATAGCATCGGCTTTTCAACTATAAAAAGGAGGCAGTGGTTTGCATCCACGAACCATAGAGAGCTGGAGACTTTTAGAGTTTTTTCAATGGAGAAGGATCTGAAGAACAGAGGCGAGAGCTACGTGTTCATCAATTGCTTCCAATGAAAAACATAAGTTTCTTTAGTTTTCTTTTTGCTTTTATTATGAACTATTTTCTTTTTCTAGAGCATTGATGTAATTTATCAATGAACATATAATTTATTTTATTAGTTATTTTATTTTTAATATTTTATGATTGAGTGTTTAATTCTTATGATTAATGTTTACAATTTGTTGTTTGATTAATTGAATTACAATGAGATGGTGATTTGTTATTTCTTATGATTAATCATGACAATTTATTGTTTAACCAATTGAATTACAATGAGACGAGAGGTGATTTGTTATTTTAGATTAAAATTAAATACCATTAATTGAGTGAAAGTAGAGATACTTTATCATGATTAATGTATTTTTAAAAAATTCAAGGTACGTAATGAGTCTCTAATTAATTAAATTCACATAGAAAAATAAAGTTGTTAGTGGGAGACATTTTTGATATCATTTGAGAGAAGATATTGAATAATTAAGAAATTTTTAATCATCAACATGGGATTATTAGAATTTAATAATTAAGAAGAATAAATTGTGTGAGATTTGTTAAGTAAAATTAATCGCTCTAGATCTATTCTCATCATATTTTTACACATTTAAACTTTTACGCTTTATTAATTTTTAGATTAAATAATTTTACAGTAGAATATTCCGTTTATATATTATTTTTTAAATAGTAATTAATTTAGTGAATTTTGGTATTCAATAACATAATTAATTTACGTGGGTTCAACATCCTTTTCTAAAATCACTTTACTACTTGTTATGATTCTGTGCACTTGCAGATTATTTTATGCGAACACGCCCTACCGAGGCACGGAGATGGCTCGAACATGCCGAGACTTGGAGATGGCTCGACTCTGCTGTGCTATGGAGATGGCTCAGCCCTGCTGAGGTTTGGAGAAAAGATTTTACTTGACTCTGCCAAGGTTCAGAAAAATGTTTCCTTGGTCATGCCAAGGTATTCCGACCAGCCTTGCTAAGGTTCAGAATAATACTTGGCCATTTCGAGGTACAAAATTTTTTTTTTACTTGGCCCAGTTAAGGTACGGAGAAAGCTCGGCTGTGCCGATGTTTGGAGAAATTTTTACTTGGTCCAGCCAAGGTACGAAGAAAGCTCAGCCATGCCAAGGTTTGGAATAATGCTCGGCCATACCAAGGTACAGATAAAATTTTTTACTTGGCCCAGCCAAGGTACGGAGAAAGCTCGATCATGCTGAGGTTCAGAGAAATTTTTTATTTAGCCCAGCCAAGGTACAAAGAAATATTTTTTACTTGGTGCTGCCAAGGTATCCCGATCGGCCTTGCCGAGGTTTGAAATAATGCTCGACCATGCCAAGGTTTGAAGAAATATTTTTTACTTGACCAAGCCAAGGTACGAAGAAAGCTCGGTCATGCGAGGTTCAGAGAAATTTTTTACTTGGCTCAGCCAAGGTACGAAGAAAGTTGCTTGGCCGTGCCGAGGTTTGAAAAAAAAATTTACTTGGCCCAACCAAGGTACGCAGAAAATTGCTCGGCCCATAGGGTCCGTGTTTGGGCAAGTCCAGCCTTTCATCATCATCTTAAAAAAGACGATTATTCAAAGAATAAATATAAAAATGGGAGCTATGATTTTTGGTACAATAAGCAAAATAGCTTGGTTCAGGCATACTCTATTGGTAATATGCTCGGAGGTTATCTGAGTTCCATGTCCTGAGGATACTGCATCCCTTGGATGTCTTTATCTAAAAAGTAGCCCCCTTGCACTGGACCCTTTTTGGCGGGTTCTCCTCTTCGTTTGGCCGGCCCTAGGAGGAGTCGATCATGGTAATCATATTAACATTGAGTTCGGTGGGGGTTGTTGTCGAAGCTCTGGTGGACGTTCTGCTCTATAGTCTACTTCAGGGGTGTTTTGATTGAACCTCCGCGCTGAGCTTCTAGTTTGCTTTCTTGGCAATGGGGCCCTCTAGCGATGAGGTGGGCTTGCAGGGCGAGCTGTTTAGTTCTTTTTCGAGCTCTTCTTCTCTTTTTCTTGAATTACTCGGCTCGGGCCGACTTTCAGGATTCTTCGATTCGGGCGTATTTATCCACCAGAGCCATCATATCGGAGAGACTTTTGGGATAGTTAACTTCAATGGTGTAGTAAAAGTGTTCTCCTTTGATACTCCGCCCGCTAAGGCGAACATGGCCACCTTGTGGTTGAGGTGGTTAACTTCCAACATGGCCGCATTGAAATGGCCAAGAAAACTTCTCAGGGACTCCCCATATTGCTGCTTGATTTCGGAGAGGGAGTTAGATATCCGTCAGCATCGATGGTTGCTGACGAACTGGCTAGTGAATAGGCAGCCCAGTTCATCGAAGGAGTTGATAGAGTTCAGCTTCAGGGTGGCGAACCATATTCTGGCAGGCCCCTGGAGACTGGAAGGGAAAGCCCAGTACATGATCGCATTTGATGCCCCGTGTAACATCATGATGGGTCAAAAACTGCTTAGGTGGTTATCAGGGTCGGTGGTCCCATTGTACAACTCGATGGTAGGGAGCTTGATGTGGGATGGGACCACCTCCTTCATGATCTTTTCGGTGAAGGGCAGACCCTGCTCCACTTGGGGCTGAGGATGGGACGCATGCTTCACCGCATTCAACTCCTGACGCATCTCTTGGAGTTGTTGTTGCATCCCCTTGTCTCGGATAGTCAAAGGGACTGGATGGGGGGATCGAGGCGTGGCATCGAGTCATGGTGCAAGAAGGCTGGAGACAAGGAGCATGCCCGGTGGGACCGAGGTAGACTCCTGCCTCCACCCTTCTGTGGCACCGGCTCCACTCCTACCTCATGGCCGGGTTATCGTGGGATGCTCGTGGCTTCGACTGCATTGGGTGAAGGAGCCATCGGTGGGATTGATGCGGCCATCCCACCAAGGAGTTTTTGAGTGGGTGCTATCGAGGAAGGGGTAGAAGGGACTCCATGGAGCCTCTGTACTAACTGTGCCAAAGCTTAGACTTGCTGGACCAGTGCGCCAAACTGGTCCTAGGTGACTGGGGCTGTGAGCAGTGAAGAAGCATCAGATTGTGGCAGCTGTGATGGCGCCACATTATTTATGGGATCAGGTCTCTGAGAGGCGGCTTGATCCGGGGCATTAGCATTTTCTCTTCTTTGATTGTCCATTGAGGTTATATCCTTCTTGTTTGAGCCTTATCTTCTTAGTTTCAAGTTTAACGGAACTTGAGGCCCTTCCTCTAGCGCTAATCTGTTGCTGCTGATTTTCATTCTCCAGCCTGAGAATGATGCGCGTAGGGATTCAGGTAGCACTCTCCCATTCGGGTGGACTTGCAAGACATTTCTCATGCAAGAGTCATAGGGGATGATCCCTGCGAAAGACTCTCTAATGCCCAAGTCAATGAAAATCCTCAGCAAGCAGATGAGAGGAGAAGGTTGTTGCATAAGAATGCCCTAGAGAAGGTCTCTGGAGAACAATGGCCTCTGTTTTTATTTCAAATAAAACAAAATAGTAATATTATAGTTTATGTCAATAATTATCAGTTAAAAACTAATATTTATAGTTTATAATTTACATGTTATGTTATACTAATACATATAGTTTTTAAGTCATCATTATAATAATACTTTCATGTAATGACTTTTATGTTAGATCTCTGTGTATATCGACTATGGAGATGTATCCCGATATCTATCATTTGTTATTACATAGTAAACTAAGAGTTATATAATTTTTAGTTATATTTCATTACCGATAATTCTATACTTAATAATATTTACTTATTCATTTGATGATATAATTTTCATTTCAAAAGCCTGAAATTCATCCTTTTTTTCTTATAACAAAAATTTTGTAGTAACAATTTATGATCTAGTCACTTGATCCAATATTTTTCAATAAATGGTTGTGCAAAAATAAATTTTTAATCTTTATATTTAGCTAATAAATATTAAGACAGTAATACTTCAAAATATTTTCTCATAAAGAAATAATGCAGTAATACCTAAGCCAGTTATTCATAAATTCTTAAATAAATATCTATAACTAAGTAATTTATAAAAACTTTCTAATTTATGATTAAATTACTTAAAGTAAATCGCTAATCCACTGGGTGCCTCAAATCAAGTCAGACCATTGTTTACCTACATCTTAAATTTTTAAATTTTTTAATTCTTATAATTAGGTAATATAATAATTCACATCTGGTTTTTTAGATAACCAATCCAATCAAGAACCGGACCTACCAAAATTCCAAATAATAAATGCTAAGAGACGAAGAAGAACTTTTTTAACCGAGAGACAGCTCGAATCAATGTGATGACTGGCTACAGAACTGGCTAATTCCTCCCCTACTTCCAGTGGTCTTCAGATGCCAAAGATCTTCATTCAATCATCGCTCAAGAACATCAACCAGGGCAGCCAAACCAGCCCCTTTTATCAAGTACTTGTGTTGACTTCATATTGATTTTGATGAATACAAAATAATTAAGTATGGTACAAATGACTCTACTATGAGATAAAATGATTTTAGGTGAATCATCAACAAGAAGGTGTTACTTCAAATCAAGTTGTTTTATAAGTTACAAGAAAGGTAACACAAAGGTAAAGTGAAACTATTATGGTTGAGTATCCCAAGTCCAAATGATTTCAAAAGTGCAAATGAATTTATGATTCATATGAAGTATGCATTTTACAAAGGACTTAAGTTTCTTTTTTTTTCAAATGAATTCATGTTTCAAAAGTGCATCCATTTTTCAAATGAATATAATTATCTTTGGATGAATTATCATGTGAAACTTGTTTTCCAAAGCACCCTTTTCCCTTAGATTTGCATTGAACCATGCCTTGTACCTAGACTTAAAG
Organism: Calamus simplicifolius; assembly: GCA_900491605.1. Taxonomy (NCBI): domain Eukaryota; kingdom Viridiplantae; phylum Streptophyta; class Magnoliopsida; order Arecales; family Arecaceae; genus Calamus; species Calamus simplicifolius. The sequence continues at coordinate 231,022 of UESW01002197.1, read as the reverse complement.
TTTTTACATAGACTTTGTGCAATCTAGGTGACCATGTAGTCACCTATGGCATTCATGTAAACTTCCTGAACTCCACTCAAAGCAAAAATCCCATGTTTCTGCTTTGTTCTTGGAACAAGGCGCCTATATAGGCGCCTAGTCCCAAAACAAGGTGCCTATATCATGGGGAACTTGCAAATAAGGCGCCCATATAGGCGCCTATTCTTGGCACAAGCCAAACAAGGTGCCTATATAGGCGCCTATCTTGAGAAGCCATTCTGTTTTGCCTTTGGCTCGCCCAATTCCTCATTATGCCTTAGAAGAAATTTGTTTGGAGGAAACAAGGTTCCTTGCAAGGCACCTTCTATGGCAAGATAGAAATCAAAATGAAACAAGGTGCCTTGCAAGGTGCCTTCTATGGCAAAATAGTAAGCAAATTGGAACAAAGAATCTATATAGGCAACTATTTTCTTTGGAAATTTTTGTAACGATTATATTCCAACATTCCAATGCATCATATTTTTACTCTATCTTTTTCCAACGGTTGTAAATGACTATATTTTGAAAAGAGTGTATAAATAATACCTCAAACATGATTTGAGTGTGTTGCCCATATATAGCAACCCAAGAGGGGGATGGGTAAATCGGGTTCTTTAAAAAATTTAATTAACTAGCAAGTATGTGCACTTAAAAATTTTTTTACAAATAAATCAAGTGTAGTGTGGTGTAGATAATATGCAATCAATCATAGAAAATAGCACAACAAACACAAAAGATTTATAGTGGTTCGATGTCAACCCTAGCACCTACATCCACTCCTCAAGAATTTTTTGGAAATTCCACTAATACCACTAGCCAACCTGGCTAGCAAAACTTGTTTACAGGCACAAGCAAGCCTTGCACACTAGCCTTTCGGACTAGTCTTCTTGTTTACAGGTACAAGGTATTAATATTTTATTTAAATAAACTAAGTAGGTATTTGCGAATGTGTTTAGAGAACAGTAACTTCTTGGTCTCTTGGTTTTACCATTCATATTTGTAACTGAATGGTGCAATTTAGTTGGTGTAACCTTTTGGTCTATTGGTATGACTATTCATATTTGTAACTGAATGGTCATTAATTTGAGTAATAGCAATTTAGTTGGTGTAACCTCTTAGTCTCTTGGTCTTACCATTCATATTTGTAACCGAATGGTAATTAACTTGAGTAATGACAATTTTAGTTATCAATTGCTTAAGGTGTGATAACGGTAGGCCATTGTTGATGGAGCAATGGCTATATAAAGAAGATAACTCTCTCAATAGTATATAGATCCAAAAACAGATCCACAAACAAAATCATATCAATAGAATGTAAGAAAAAGTTCTTGTCTACAATCAAGTTTTTATTAGCGCTTTGGTGTAAACTCGATCAAGACTTATCGTATCTTGCGACGTATTTGCTATTCACCCATAGAGCATTCGAGAGGGTGCAAATAACGCTTAAGGAAAGCGTTCCGTGCGGATTCAAGCCTATCCTTAACTTAATCTCTCTCAGTTCTTATCCTTATTCTTATCATTATCTATATCTAGTTCAACAATCTTAAGCATTTTTTGTATGGAGACCGAGACTACCATATCCACAATCAAACTCATGAACCAAGACCTCGTGAGATTGGATCATTTTGATGGCACCAATTTCACACGGTGGCAAGACAAACTCAAGTTCTTACTCACAACGTTGAAGATCTCTATGTGTTGGATCCAGATTTGGCCATAATTTCCAAATCCATCGCGGAGGACTCTGATGAACTCAAGATTGAAAGAAAGAAGAGGTGTGAAGATGAACTTATATGTCGTGGACACATTCTCAATGAATTGTCAGATTGCCTCTACAACCACTACACCAACACATAATCTCTACGAAAGATTTGGAATGCACTTGAATTCAAGTAAAGGCTGAGAAAGAAGGTACTAAGAAATTTTTCATCTCTAAATACTTTGATTTTAAGATAAATAATGAGAAAGCAATTCTTGCACAAGTGCATGACTTGCAAATTATTGTCAACAAGTTGATAGCTGTAAAGATAGAAGTTCCCGAACTTTTCCAAGTCGATGCAATTATTGCAAAGTTGCCACCATCTTGGAATGGATTTAGGAAGAAACTTCTTCACAACTCCAAGGATTATTTCTTGGAACAATTATAAAAACACTTTCGAATCGAGGAGGAATCGAGGGTGCGTGAAAAGCTTGAAAAAATAGATATTGAAATTTCAAAGACAAATACTGCGAGCAATCATAAGAAGTTTAAGAAAACAAAAGAGAACAAACTTGGTCCTAAAAGGGATCAAGATAAGTTCAAGAAATCCAACAAAAACAAGTCCAATGTGAGTTGCTTTGTTTGTGGCAAACATGGGCACTTTGCTCGTAATTGCAGGCATCGAAAGGGGCAAACCAATAAAGCAAATACAACTGAAGTAGACGATGAGATCGTCGCCACCGTGAGCGAAGTCATGGTGGTCAGAGGCAAGGTTCATGGTTGATGGTATGATACTTGTACCATCATTCATGTTTTCTATGATAAGTCAATTTTCAAGACTTATGTAGATATTACCGATGGACAAGAAATTCAAATGGGCAATGAAGGCCGGTCCAAGGTGCTTGGGAAAGGAAGCATGGATCTTCACTTCACATCCAGCAAGAAGATCACTTTGATCAATGTGTTGTATGTGCCGGATATGATGAGGAATCTTGTTAGTAAAAATTTATTGGGCAAACCAGAGATTAAAAGTGTATTTGAGTCGAAAAAACTTATACTATCCCGCAATGATATTTTTGTTGAAAAAGTCTATTCTACTGATGGAATGGTTAAGCTTTGTATTGTTGACAATAATAATAATAATATGTCTTCTACTTATATTGATGATTCTGTTACTTTATGGCATGGTAGATTAGCACATATTAGTATTAGCACTATGAAAAGATTAATTAAATATGGCATGATTTCTTGCAATGTTGATAAGTTTAATAAATATAAAATTTATATTAAATCAAAGATGACTAAGAAGTCATTTCATAGTGTAAAAAGAAATACTAATTTGCTAGAACTTATGCATATTGATATTTGTGAGTTAAATGGTATGATAACTAGAAGTGGTAATAGATATTTCATTACATTTATTGATGATTACTCTAGATATACATACATTTACTTAATCACAAAGATGATGCTTTTCATGCTTTTATAGTTTATAAAGCAGAAGTTAAAAATTAATTAGGTAGAAATATTAAAATCCTTAGAAGTGATAGGGTGAAGAATATTTTTCTAATGATTTTAATATGTTTTGTAAACAAAACAGAATCATACATGAGTGTTCCGCACCATGCACACCTGAACAAAATGGGTTAGTAGAATGTAAAAATAGAATATTTCTAGAGATGATAAATGCTATGTTGTTATATTCTGAGTTATCTTTTAATTTATAGGGTGAAGCATTATTATCTGCATGTCATATTCTTAATAAAATTTCTACTAAAAAGAATAAGACCTCTCCATATGAGTTATGAAAAGGCAGAAAGCCTAATATATGCTATTTTAAAGTGTGGGGGTGTCTTGCTTATTATAAGAACACCGATCCTAAAAGGACCAAGTTGGGTTCTTATGGAATTAGATGCGCTTTTGTAGGATATACTACAAATAGCAAATCCTATAGACTTTTTAATTTGGAGTCTAATGTGATAATAGAATTTAGAGAAGTGGAGTTCTTTAAGAATTTTACCACTTCAGGAAAGAATTCTCAAAGTCTCACAAATGAAGATTCTTGCGAGGAGAATACTTCAAAGGTTGTTGAAGAAGAATAACCGAAACTTCAAAAAGTAAGAGAATCCGAAAAGTTTAGGATTTAGGACCCAAAGAGATAGATTCTCAACTCATTTCTTTCTATTTGGTAGAAGGAAGTCACGAGAATTTTATTCATATGGTACCTATTGTTTTTCAAGTGAAAGATGATCCTAAAACTTTTAAGGAAGCAATGGCTTCAAGAGATTCTACTTTTTGGAAGAAGCTTTTCAAGATGAGATGGATTCTATTATGTCAAACCACATTTGGGAGCTTATCGATTTACCCAAAGGTTCTAAGCCTATTGATAGTAAATGGGTGTTTAAGAAGAAGTATCATAGTGATGGCACCTTAAACACTTATAAGACAAGACTAGTAGCTAAAGGTTTTCGGCAAAAAGAAGAAATTGACTATTTTGATACATATGCACCTGTAGCTAGAATAACAATAATTAGAGTATTATTTGCATTGGCTTCATTGCACAACCTTTATGTTCATCAAATGGATGTCAAACGGCATTCCTAAATGGTGATCTCGATGAGGTCTATATGGAATAACCAGAGGATTTTGTTCTACCAGATAATGAACATAAAGTGTGCAAGCTTGTTAAATCCTTGTATGGATTGAAACAAGCACCCAAACAATGGCATAAAAAGTTTGACTCAGTCATACTCTCAAATGGATTTTTTCATAATATTTCTGACAGGTGTTTATATACTAAAGCGCATGGTGACATTGTGGTATATGTGTGCCTTTATGTTGATGATATGTTAATCATTAGCAATGAATTGAAAGACATACAAGAAACGAAGAGGTTTCTATCATCTACTTTCAAGATGAAAGATCTTGGACAAGTTGATACTATTTTGGGCATTAAAGTGAAACAAAATAGTGAGGATTTTGAACTTGGTCAATCATATTATGTTGAGAAAGTATTACACAAGTTCAAACATTTGAAGTTCAAAGAAGTGAACACCCCATTCGATCCAAGTCTAAAGCTTGAAAAGAATAGTGGATGAGCTGTGGCTCAACTTAAGTATGCAAGTGCTATTGGTTATCTAATGTATTTTATGCAATGCACTAGATCCAATATAACATTTGTAGTCAGTAAGCTGAGTAGGCTTACTAGCAACCCGATTGTAGAACATTGGAAGGCCGTTGGTAGAGACTTTGGTTATCTTTTGAAAACCAAAAGACTAGGCCTACAATACTCTAAATTTCCTGTTGTGTTGGAAGGATATACCGATGCAAGTTGGATATCGAGTATGGAAGATACTAAATCTGCTACTGGTTGGGTGTTTATACTAGCGGGTAGTGCAATATCTTGAAAATTCAAGAAACAAACTCATATTACACACTCAACAATGGAGTCAGAGTTTATGGTTTTAGCTTCGGCAGGATATGAGGCTGAGTGGTTAAGGATCTTCTATTGAAAATCCATTGGCTTGTGAGAATATTTCAACCATATTGATACATTGTGATAGCCAAGCCATTTTAGTTAGAGCATACATCGAAGTGTACAATGGAAAGTCTAGACACATTAGTCTGAGATATGAGTATGTGAGGAAATTAATCAAAAATGAAATATTTCTCTCACTTTTGTGCAATCAAGCTATAATCTAGCTGATCCACTTACTCAACCTCTAACAAGAGATTTAGTGAAGATGACTTCCAGAAGGATGGGTCTAAAACTCCTTGAGTATAGGTCCACTAATGACGGCAACCCAACCTAATACTAGAAAATGACTAGTTTTAGGTTCAATGGGTAACAACAAGTCATTGATAAGTGGATTGTAACTGCACTTAGTATATAGTGCTGACTGTTACAAGTTGGAGGGTTGAGTTTTTTAAACTCTTAATGAAGTTCAATTATCTGGATAAGTATATGTTGTAACAGAAAGAACTTCACCTATGTAACCTTAAGATGGTGCCATCTCAAGTGAGGATTGAAGTTTCTCTCATGAAAAGGTTCATGAAATAGGATAAGCACATGGCCATAAATTGTGCTAAGTGAGTGGTGTAGACAAGAAACTCTAAGGAGTATGTATGAAGTATCACCGGTTTTGACACAAGGAATAACTGGTTCAAAGCATTTATGCTACCTAAAATTTTGTTAAAGCTTTATGATATTTTTACTAAAATTAGGTTCAAATCGAAAGATACCTAGCTATATTAATGCTCCTTGTCTTTAATTTTGATGTGGACTTAGTTTGTTTTAAAAAAGTAGGGAATTATTGAGATTTTATTTAAATAAATTAAGCAGGTATTTATGGATTTGTTTAGAGAATTTGACCATTCATATTTGTAACTGAATGATCATTAATTTGAGTAATGACAATTTAGTTGGTGTAACCTCTGGTCTCTTGGTCTTCTATGACCATTCATATTTGTGACTGAATGGTCATTAATTTGAGTAATGATAATTTAGTTGGTGTAACCTCATGGTCTCTTGGTCTTCTATCATCATTTATATTTGTAACTGAATGGTATGACAATTTTAGTTATCAGTGGCCATTCTATATTGCTTAAGGTGTGATAACGGTAGGCCATTGTTGATGGAGCTATATAAAGAAGATAACTCTCTCAATAGTATATAGATCCAAAAATAGATCCACAAATAAAATCACATCAACATAGTGTAAGAAAAAGTTCTCGTCTACAATCGAGTTTTCATTAGTGCTTTGGTACAAACTCGATCAAGGCTTGTCGTATCCTGTGGCGTATTTGCTATTCACCCACAGAGCATTCGAGAGGGTGTAAATAACGCTTAAGAAAAGCGTTCTGTGTGGGAATCAAGCCTATCCTTAACTTAATCTCTCTCGGTCCTTATCCTTATTCTTATCATTATCTATATCTAGTTCAACACAAGGGAACCTTTCACTCTAGCCTTTCTGGCTAGCACTTATTTTCGGACATAAGCAAGTCTTATAAGATGATGTAAGGATAGACCTCTACCCTTTCAAGTTTCACAACCGTAAAACACAAGCTTAAAGCATAAGAATAACAAGTTTATACAATAAGTTCCTAGAAATGAGCAGATATGCAAAAATATACTTTATAAATTTTGAAGATCACTTCTCAAGAGGGCTTCTTCCTTTAAACGCACCGTAGCAATGAATGAAGCCTTTTGATGGAGCTTGAATTCTCTTCAAGAGTAGTTGGAGCTTTTTACACCACGCCAAGGATGGAAGAACGAATGCTCTTCAAGTGGCTTCTAAGATTTTCAATGTAGCTCTACAACTATTTCTTCCACAAATAAAATTCTTTTTCTTGCTCTTTTTCTCACTATTTTCCTCTCCTTTTATACATTGAATCACTGTGCAAATGGGCTATTTATACGCACAATAAAAATCTAGCCATTATAAAACAAGAAAACAGAAAAGGAATATATTCAACCATTGAAAAATAGCTGTTGCAAGAATTTTCTGAACATATCGATCGTCAAATTGGTTGACCAATCTCGGGCTCAAAGCATTTTCTGAGACAAAACCCAAGAGGAACCAAAACTTAGATGCCCAGCCTTAGAAACCGAATGCCCAATGAAGAGCATCAAAAAAAGTTAGGCACCCAGCTTCAGAAATCGGCCGCCCAACAAAAAGTAATGAAGGGATTGGACACCGAATGAGAGCAACCGGTCACCCAACAAAAAGCCCATGAAAATTGATCGTCCAACTAGCAAAATCAGTCTTCTAATTTCCTTTTTAAAAGGTCTCAAAGGGAAGACAGAAAGCATAACTAAATTGGACGTCCAGTTGGGGAAATCGGTCAGCCAATGAAAAGTTGTTTCATGTTTGGACTTCCAGCATCAAAAACCGGTTGGCTAATGAAAAAGGCTGGATGACCAATAAGAGTTAGATGACCAAATTTGAAATGCTGGTTGACTAATGGAAAGAGTATATCAGGTGATGAAAAATAAGTTTTCTCGTCCAATACCAAAACAAAATCCGGAAGCATATCATGGCTTTAAAAAAATAGGAAAAATCATAGAAAATCCATGAATGAAGCAAAATCTTTGTAAAAAATTTTAAGTTCAAAGAGAGATAATGATATTCAATCCAATTAAGCAAGAAAGCGAAAATGAAGTGAAAAATGAAATTTTCCAAGAATATTATCCAAACTTAATTCTGTATCTGTAAATAAATAGATGCACACAAAATGCTTGAAATCCATTGAACAATTATGAAATTCCAAGTCCTTTGAAAAATTCATATTGCATCACAAACTCCTTTTTGAAATTATTTTGACTTATATACACATTCATAATAATGTTACTTTACCTGTGTTGCTTTTTCATTTGATTCAAAATTTACCTTAAACTAGAGCAAACATCTTCTTTCATGATGAATAACCTGAAATCACTTAAATTCAACAATTATATGATTAGTACCATGCTTAAATGTTTTGTATTCATCAAAATCAATATTAGGCCAACATCTTCTCCTTTTTGATAATAACAAAACCATTAAGTATACAACAAGAGATAATAATTTTAAATTATTGTTGGCCCAGATGACAACCCAAGAGGGGGGGGGGGTGAATTGGGTTCTTTAAAAAATTAGCCTTTTAAAATAGTTTGCTTGAGAAGAATGAAGGCAATGCAATGTGAATACAAAGTGCAGTGAATAAACAGAGATAGAGAAAGAGTCAATGAAAGCACGGCAAACACAAAGATTTTATAGTGGTTCGGTGTATCCAACACCTACGTCCACTCCCAAGATTCACTTGGGTCCACACTATAATCTTCCTTGATTACAGCAGAGTTGTTTTACAAGCTCACAACTCAAACTTGTTGTTTTCCGGGATCACAACGAACCCAGCTGGTTTTCAAGGGCTCACCAGCACAAAAACCCTAAACCAAGCTATACCAAGCTTGTACCGAGGTAAGACTACCTCCACTAGTTCAATCCCCCAGATTGAACTAGACACAAAGAATAGAAATATTGTTTTTCAGTTACAAAGCTCCTTAATGAGCAGATAATCAAATATAAGAATAAAGTTTAGAAAAGCCTGATTTGCAGTTGGTTGGCTTTTGAGCTTTTCTTCTTTTCTTCTTTTCCTCAACTCCTTTGAAGTGTAGAATCGGGCCTCAGCTCGGATTCTTCACGGATGTTCGTTGGAGTTGATTTGAGCTTTTCTTTGAGTGTTGAAAATCACTTGATTTGCTCTTGAATAGCTCTTGGATTTTCTTCTGAAGCTTCCTTGGATTGTTGAGCTTGAGCACAGAAGGAGCTTCCTTTGATTTCACACTTTTTCTTTCACTCTATTTTGAATCTCGGATTTTTTCAAATGAAGCTCTTTTTTTCGATTTTTCTCTTCTTTTCTCTTGAAGTGAATATCTCTCTATTTGTATCTTTGATTTGAAAACGGCTTCTCTATTTATAGATTCTGCAAAAATATAGCCGTTAGAAACAAAGAAAAATAGCCGTTAAAAAAATCTTACCGTTGACGCTGAGTTGGCATTCGAAAAATCTCGCCCAGATTTGCTGGAGTCGACTCCTGCTTTCCGCGAGTCGGCTCGAAGTCGTGATACCAAAAATAGAAATACTCAGAAAGTCAAAGGGTCGACTCATCAAAAATAAAGTGTCGACTCCTGACAGTCGGGGGTCGACTCATGAAAAGTTGGGGGTCGACTCGCGAAATGCTCAGAAAAACACACCTCTGGTGTCTGAGCGGAGTCGACTCACACAGTCATGGAGTCGGCTCGACAGAATCGGGGGTCGACTCATGAAATCACAGGGGTCGACTCGAGACAGATAGTCATTTCTGTATTCTGAGTGGAGTCGACTCTGAAACTCTAGAGTCGGCTCCGGAACGTATCAAAAATCAGAGAATTTTCTGATTGACTTTAAATTCGTTCCAGATTCATTTTAAATCATTTTGACTTGAAATAATAAAATTGACATTAGGAATCAATTCAAGAAATGTTCCAAAAACTCATTGATTAAAATATGAAGTATAAAATTTCTTTTTGAAAGCTTAAACATGGAGCTTGAAGTTACTTTCAAATTGATTAAAGTTATACTTTAACATTCTCATTCATTGTTCTAAATAAATTCATTGCTCATGTAAATAAACTCATTACATCTTTTAATATACTCATGGCTTTTGGTAATCATCAAAATCAATAAGATTGGGCAACAAATTCTCAACAATCTCCCCAACAATCTCCCCCTTTTTGATGATGACAAAAACATTGAGTTTATGCATGATTGATTAGAGAATTTATTTTATTTTCATAGTTAGGCTTAGGCTCCCCCTGAATGAGGTAGCTCCCCCTATGAAACTCAAATAATATCCCATTCATTCAATTATTTATCTCATTCATTCAATCATTTTAATATCATTTGATTAATCAATTTCTCCCATATGCATATACAGTTATAAAACTATAAAACTCTCCCCTTTTTTGTTATCAACAAAAAGGTAGAGATGCATCAAACATAATCATTCATTCATTCATTCAAGATTTGATTTAACAAAATCATTCATTCATTGATAAAAGGAAGAAATACACTAAGACTCAGATTACATTGACAATCAAAATAGACTTTTCATTACATCAAAGTATAAAAGTGTAAAACACAATATAAACTTCATTACATTGTAAGGACTAAGTATCTAATACATCAAAAGTGAGTCCTAACAATCCTAGTCAAATGATCTATTATATTTTTCATTCCATCTGTTTGTATCTTCACATAGTCCTTCAGTCTCTCATCAACAAAAGTGCAAGCAGTCAAAATTTTATCTTGGAGTTCAGCATTGCATTTAGCATATGTTTCCCATCTCCGCAGACGTCTTTAAGTTCTTCAAATATGTTCTTAGGTCTCCACTTAAAGACTCAGATGAATTGCTAAGGGTTGATTCTATCTTGGTGATCGGTCATCCAAAGAGTAAAGAGTTTCCTTGAGATTCATAAACTTGTTTTCAAACTCTGATTTTAATTTTTCTGACTGATCATCAAGAAGGCCTTTAAGCTGCCTTAACTGAAGTTCTGTGAAACCAACAGATGAAGATGATGCATGATCAAACAACGGAGCAGGGGTAGGGGCAGGAGCAGGAATAGGAGAGCTCGGAGGTGCAGGCGAAGAATGTCTGACTGATGGTCCCGGTGCCTCAGCATCCGCTCTTTCTTCCATCAAACCTTTCCTTTCCCATCTCCATTTCTCTTCACAAAACCCATCCTATGTATAGTGGCCAAACTGTAAAAATCTGTGTGTCTTAAGTTCCTCATAGGCTCACTATCTGAAATGACAATCCCTTGGCTTTGAAAATTTTAGTAAGATCATGCCATAGGGCAAACTTGATTTTCTCTTACCTCCACAGTCGGCAATATACCATAAATCATACTAGGAAGGTTAATGGGTTTACCGTTACAATTGCATCCATTACAAAAATATCTCTTTCTGACACATAATCGAACCTCCCAATCTTGGGGAAAAGGATTCTACTACAGATGTTGTGGAGAAGTCTCAATTCTAAGGATAACTGATTAGCAAAAACTTCCTCAAAACCGACAATCTCCCTGTTAAGCAGTCTAGAAAGAGCTGGGCTTCTGTCTTCAGAAGAAAATGTAGATGTTCCTGACACTGGAAGATTCAATAATCTGAAAGCAAATCCACTGTCACTGAAATTCTATTTCCTCTCACAATGCTTACAAGTCCATTATCTCCTCTAGATAGATTCTTATAAAATTCCTTGACAAGGCGGGTAGGTAGGACAATCTAAAGAGCAGATCTTTTCCCAACCCATCTCAATCAACTGTCTTCCCAAAAGAAATCCCTCAGCTCAAACAATTCAAAATCTACTTTCCTCCCCGTAGTTATCACTCTATCGGCAAGTCTATCTACCTGTGATGGAGCCGTAGATGGAGAAGCACTAGGAGTCGAAGAAGATGAGGTTGAATCCAAGCTCGGTGAAGGCTCACGAACAGGACGCCTCACGGTCTTCCTCACCGCCCTCTTCCTCTTTACTCCGGCACCAAGGTTAGATCCTCGAGTTTTAGGGGCCATTGATCTATTGGAAGGGTTAATTAGGGATTTTTGAGGATTTGGAAGGTCTGGAAATTTTGGAGAGAGTATTTGGAGAGATTGAGATGTTAGAAATGAACGGCGAGTCGACTCTGCCCTAGATAAATCGACCTGGGACCACTTCGAGTCGGCTCCCGCAAAGCGAGGGGTCGACTCCGGACAGTCACAGAAAACTATCCCGAAGTGGAGTCGACTCGCGCAGAGAAGGGGTCGACTCAAGAGTTTCAGTAGAAACCTGGAGTCGACTCCGATACTCACCGAGTCGGCTCCGAGACCATTTCAGAGCAAAAACATAAAGTTTTGAAATCTGTGTCCGGATAATGATCATAAAAATTGATAAAATAATCATTGGAATTTAATAGATCAATTAGATATGAATTCTAGATAAGATTTCCTTAAAGATCAAGGATTTGAAAGAATTTTAGATAAACTTTCCTTAGGGGTTTCAAATTCATTCTAATGGATCACAAATCCCTAACTCTCCTCTAAGATAACAGAATCTTTCTTCACTCAAGGGTTTTGTAAATATATCAGCTAATTGTTCTTCAGTATTAACATAATCAAGACATATTTCATTATTTGCAACATGTTCTCTTATAAAATGATATCTAATTTCTATGTGTTTAGTTCTAGAATGTTGAATTGGATTTTTGTTAGATTAATTGCACTTGTGTTATCACATTTTATAGGTGTTTTATCAAGTGTGATACCATAGTCTTCAAGTTGTCGCTTAATCCATAGGATTTGAGCACAGCAACTTCCAGCTGCAACATATTCAGCTTCAGTAGTTGATAATGCAACTGAATTTTGCTTTTTGCTAAACCATGAGATTAAGTTACTTCCTAAGAATTGGCATGCACCACTTGTGCTTTTTCTATCTAACTTACATCCAGCATAATCAGAATCAGTGTATGCAATTAAGTTAATGTTGAGTCTCTAGAATACCATAAACCTACATTTTTTGTTCCACTTAAGTATCTTAGTATTCTTTTAACAGCAATTAATGTGATTCTTTAGGTTCAGACTGAAATCTAGCACATAAGCAAACAGCAAACATTATGTCTGGTCTACTTGCAGTTAAGTAAAGTAGGGATCCGATTATACCTCGATAATATTTTTGATCAACCTTCTTACCTTCTTCATCTTTGTCCAGCTTGCATGAAGGACTCATTGGTGTTCCGAGGGGTTTGATTGATTCCATACCAAACTTCTTTAGAATTTCTCTTGTGTACTTTGTTTGGTTGATAAAGATTCCCTCTTTGCTTTGTTTGATTTGGAGTCCAAGGAAGAAGTTGAGTTCTCCCATCATGCTCATTTCAAATTCGCCCTGCATCAACTTAGCAAACTCTTGACATAGAAGATTGTTAGTAGCACCAAAAATGATATCATCAACATATATTTGAACTACTAATAAATTACTTTTTTTTTTCAAAAAAATGTTTTATCAACATTTCCTCTTATAAAATCATTTTCAATTAAGAATTTACTTAATCTATCATACCAAGCTCTAGGTGCTTGTTTCAAACCATATAATGCTTTGTGCAATTTAAAAACGTGATTTGAAAATTCATGATCTTCAAAACCTGGTGGTTGTTCTACATATACTTCTTCATTTATAAATCCATTTAGAAAAGCACTTTTTACATCCATTTGAAATAAGTTAAAATTCATGTGACATGCAAATGCAAGTAATAGTCTAATGGCTTCTAATCTAGCTACTGGTGCAAAGGTTTCATCAAAATCAATACCTTCTTCTTGATTATATCCTTTTGCAACTAATCTAGCTTTGTTTCTAATTACTATGCCATTTTCATCTAGTTTATTTCTAAATATCCATTTTGATCCTATAACAGAATGATTTTTAGGTCTTTCTACTAAAGTCCATACATTATTTCTAGTGAATTGATTTAATTCTTCTTGCATTGCTAACATCCAATTATTATCTTTTTCAGCTTCTTCAATAGTTTTAGGTTCAATTTGTGATACAAATGCAAGATGATTACTAATATTTCTCATAGATGATCTAGTTCTTATTCCTTGAGATGGATCACCTATAATCAATTCCTTAGGGTGACTATAAGCATATCTCCAATCCCTAGGTAGATCTACATCATTATGATTAGTGTTAGTATCATCATCCTTAGGTGAATCATTATCTTTAGCGTCTTGCTCATGATCTAAAGATACATCAATATTTAATTTTTCAAGATCTTTTTCAATTAAGTTTGTATCTTCTTCATCATCAAATTTTTCGGAACGAGTTGCTAAAGATTCATCAAAAACTACATGAATGGATTCTTCAACAACTAAAGTTTTCTTGTTAAATACTCTATATGCTTTACTAGTTGTAGAGTATCCTAAGAATATTCCTTCATCAGATTTAGCATCAAATTTGCCTAAATTATTTTTACCATTATTGTGAACAAAACATTTACAACCAAATGCATGAAAATATTTAATGTTGGGTTTTCTATCATGCCATAATTCATAAGGTGTTTTCTTTAAAATAGGTCTATTAAGCTCTATTTAGGATGTAACATGCTGTGTTAATAGCTTCCGCCCAAAAGTATTTCGGGAGTTTACTTTCACATAGCATGGTACGGGCCATGTCTTCTAAAGTCCTATTTTTCTTTCAACTACACCATTTTGTTGTGGGGTCCTAGGTGCAGAAAAGTTATGATTAATACCATTTTCATTGCAAAAACTTTCAAATAAGTGATTTTCAAATTCAGTTCCATGATCACTTCTTAGAGACACTATGGTAGTGTTTTTCTCATTTGTTACTTTCTTGAAGAATTTCATGAATATCGAGAAAGTCTCATCTTTGTGAGCTAAAAACATTACCCAAGTGAATCTAGAGTAATCATCTACTATCACAAGACCATATTTCTTTCCTCCTAGACTTGTGGTTCTAGTTGGTCCAAAAAGGTCCATGTGAAGTAGCTCTAATGGCCTAGAAGTTGAAACAACATTTTTAGATTTAAAAGAACTTCTTGTTTGTTTTCCAAACTGACATGCATCACATATTTTGTTATTTTCAAAATCTATTTTAGGTAGACCTTTTACTAAATCCATTCTAATTAGTTTTGAAATCAGGTGTGTGCTTGCATGACCTAATCTTCGATGCCACACCAACCAATCTCATTCATATTAGCATTATTAGCAACTAAGCAATGATTATTAGTAGACAAATTGTCTAAGTCAATCATATATACATTGCATTTCTATTTCCAATAAAAACAATGCTATTATCAATGGGATTAGCTACAGTGCATATAGAAGATTCAAATGAAACTTTAAAACCTTTGTCACATAATTGACTTATACTAATTAAGTTATGCTTTAAACCATCAACATAAAGTACATTTTCAATATATGTGGAGGGAGTTATTTGAATGTTACCAAACCCCAAGATTTGGCCTTTGCCATTGTCGCCAAATGTAACAACTCCTCCTTTCTTTTCTTCAAGGTGATGAATTTTTTTTTGTCACCCGTCATATGTCTTGAGCAGCCACTATCAAGATACCACTTTCTCTTTGATCTCTTGGCCACAAGACATTCCTGCAATGATATCAAACTTTATGTTTAGGTACCCAAGCTTTCTTGGGTCCTTCATGGTTAGTAGCAACAAAAATTATTCCTTTCGGAACCCATATTTTCTTCCTTTAACATTTAAGTTTTTATTAGGTTTTAAAATTTTACATTCATAAGATTTATGTCCTTTTTGATTACATTTAAAGCATGTAAAATTACTTTGGCCAGCACGCACAAAAATATTTTTCAGTGATTTTTGTTTTCTTAAAGTGTTATACCCTAATCCGGCTTTGTCAAAAACTGCTTTTTGACTATTTAATAACATGTCTAATTTAGTTGAGCTTAATGTAAACTTATCAACTATGTTCTTATATTTTTCAACCTCTTTCCTTAGTTTATCATTTTCATTGGAATTTAATTCTTTATCTTTTACCAAAACTTTATTTTCAGATTTAAGTTTCTTAACTTCATTATTAAGATCTTCCTTTTCTTTAATGAAAGTTAAATTTTTATTTTTCAAAATCTTGTATTTCTTTTTCAAAACCTTGAAATCGCTAACAAGTTCATTAAAAGCATCAAATAGTTCATCAAAAGCAAATTCATCGCAAGGGTTATCGGAACTTACCTCATCATTGTCGTCCGCCATAAAACATACGTTTGCGACTTCCTTTTGTTCTTCTTCTTCGGAAGAAGTTTCCTCGCTATCACTCCAAGTCGCCACATAAGCCTTCTTTTTCTTTTTGTAGGCTTTCTTCAATTTAGGACATTCATTCCTAAAGTGCCCCGGTTTATTACACTCATAGCAAGTCAAGGGGTCTTTCTCTTTTTCTTTGTCCTTGTCCTTGTTCTTATCCTTTTCTCCTTCCCACTTAGTTCCAAATTTCTTCTTGTGGAAGGGTTTCTTTCTCCTCATGAATCTTTTAAATTTCTTAGCTAAGAGAGCAATCTCTTCATCATTATCATCATCATCATCACTGCTGCTCTCTTCTTCTTTTGCAGCTTTGAGGGCAATTACTTTCTTTTTCTTTGAGTCCTCCTCTACATGCTGCCTCATAGTCAGCTCATGGGTCATAAGAGATCCTAGAAGCTCCTCTAAGGGTAAAGTGTTGAGGTCCTTTGCTTCTTGGATTGCTGTCATTTTTGCTTCCCATGATCTTGGTAATGACCTAAGAATTTTCGAACAAGTTCTGAGTTAGTATATGTCTTACCAAGACTTTTTGAATCATTTACAATATCTGTAAATCTAGTGTACATGCATGCAATGGTTTCAAATTGTTCCATGCTAAACAACTCATATTTATGAACAAGAATATTAATTTTAGATTCTTTTACTTGGTTGGTACCCTCATGGGTAACCTCTAATCTATCCCAAATCTCCTTTGCGGAATTACAAGTGGAGATTCTATTAAATTCATTAGCATCTAAAGAGCAATATAAGACATTCATGGCCTTAGCATTGAGCTGTGCCATCTTCCTATCATTATCATTCCAGTCCCTTTCGGCTTAGGAACAATAGTGCCATCAATAACATGTGTGGGTGTACTAGGTCCATTAATTATAACACCCCATAATTCATAATCAGAAGCTTGAATGAATATCCTCATTCTTGCTTTCCAATAAGAATAATTTGAACCATTAAACAGTGGAGGTCTATTTGTAGAATGACCTTCAGCAAATGATCCAACTTGTGTTGCCATTTGAATCTTTAGCTCTTGATCGTGTGATCAAAATCTAATGAGCACTAGCTCTGATACCAATTGTTGGCCCAGATGACAACCCAAGAGGGGGGGGGGTGAATTGGGTTCTTTAAAAAATTAGCCTTTTTAAAATAGTTTGCTTGAGAAGAATGAAGGCAAATGCAATGTGAATACAAAGTGCAGTGAATAAGACAGAGATAGAGAAAGAGTCAATGAAAGCACGGCAAACACAAAGATTTTATAGTGGTTCGGTGTATCCAACACCTACGTCCACTCCCAAGATTCACTTGGGTCCACACTATAATCTTCCTTGATTACAGAGAGTCGTTTTACAAGCTCACAACTCAAACTTGTTGTTTTCCCGGGATCACAATGAACCCAGCTGGTTTTCAAGGGCTCACCAGCACAAAAACCCTAAACCAAGCTATACCAAGCTTGTACCGAGGTAAGACTACCTCCACTAGTTCAATCCCCCAGATTGAACTAGACACAAAGAATAGAAATATTTTTTTCACTTACAAAGCTCCTTAATGAGCAGATAATCAAATATAAGAATAAAGTTTAGAAAAGCCTGATTTGCAGTTGGTTGGCTTTTGAGCTTTTCTTCTTTTCTTCTTTTCCTCAACTCCTTTGAAGTGTAGAATCGGGCCTCAGCTCGGATTCTTCACGGACTGTTTGTTGGAGTTGATTTGAGCTTTTCTTTGAATGTAGAAAATCTTTTGATTTGCTCTTGAATAGCTCTTGGATTTTCTTCTGAAGCTTCCTTTGATTGTTGAGCTTGAGCACAGAAGGAGCTTCCTTTGATTTCACACTTTTTCTTTCACTCTATTTTGAATCTCGGATTTTTTCAATGAAGCTCTATTTTTTTGATTTTTCTCTTCTTTTCTCTTGAAGTGAATATCTCTCTATTTGTATATATTTAATTTAAAAACGGCTTCTCTATTTATAGATTCTGCAAAAATATAGCCGTTAGAAACAAAGAAAAATAGCCGTTAAATAAAAATCTTACCGTTGATGCTGAGTTGGCATTCAGAAAAATCTGCCCAGATTTGCTGGAGTCGACTCCTGCTTTCCGCGAGTCGGCTCGAAGTCGAGATACCAAAAATAGAAATACTCAGAAAGTCAAAGGGTCGACTCATAAAAAATAAAGTATCGACTCCTGACAGTCGGGGGTCGACTCATGAAAAGTTGGGGGTCGACTCGTGAAATGCTCAGAAAAACACACCTCTGGTGTCTGAGTGGAGTCGACTCACACAGTCATGGAGTCAGCTCGACAGAATCGGGGGTCGACTCATGAAATCACAGGGGTCGACTCGAGACAGATAGTCATTTCTGTATCTGAGTGGAGTCGACTCTGAAACTCTAGAGTCGGCTCCGGAACGTATCAAAAATCAGAGAATTTTCTGATTGACTTTAAATTCATTCCAGATTCATTTTAAATCATTATTTTGACTTGAATATAATAAAATTGACATTAGGAATCAATTCAAGAAATGTTTCAAAAACTCATTGATTAAAATATGAAGTATAAAATTTCTTTTTGAAAGCTTAAACATGGAGCTTGAAGTTACTTTCAAATTGGTTAAAGTAATACTTTAACATTCTCATTCATTGTTCTAAATAAATTCATTGCTCATGTAAATAAACTCATTACATCTTTTAATATACTCATGGCTTTTGGTAATCATCAAAATCAATAAGATTGGGGCAACAAATTCTCAACAATCTCCCCAACATTATAGACTTCCTTGGAACTGAAGTATAAGACAAGGCGTGCTGAAATTTAGCATATTGTGCCGAAACTCTAAATTTTAAGAACACTTAAAATATGATATTCAAAAGATACATTATATAACTCTTCCTTTGGTTTTGAATATATGCATTGTTATCTCATGATTAGAATATATGCTATTCTCTTTCCTTTTAATGTATGCTTTTCTCTTCCCTTTTAAAATACCATAATACATGCTATTCTCTCTCATGATTGAAATGTATGCTATTCTCTCTTCCTTTTGTCATCAATCAAAAGAGATGAAAGAATGTACACAATTTTTCTATTTGTCTTTTCTTCAATAGTAACAAGAAGTAGCATAAATAAGGCACAAAAAGATCAATCATTCAATCATCGATCATTCATAACTCAATTAATACCAATTGTAAATTTTAAATTTAGGATCAAAATATCACTTTTTCATATTAGAACATGGCAGCATGTTCTATAGCTAGATATCAATAAGAAAATGCATTCAAATTATTGCAACATATAAAAGTTGATATCACTTTCATACATCAAAACACTTATTACAATAAGACATTTAATACTCAATACATCACAGTACTTACTGCTAATTATTAAAACAAGTTCCTTCTCCCTCTTACTAATTTAAAAGCATATTGAGATACAATGTTAAGAGATACCAAAGAAAATGTTTGAGTTCGTATATGCTTACATTCTTCTCCCTTTTAATATTTCAAATTTGGTCTATATGCAATAAGAATTTTATGCAAGAAATGATACCAATATCATATAATCCAAGCATTTTATAAATGTATCATGCTAATCTCAATACATAGACATTCTATAGCAATCATCACATATCAAATACATATTTTATAAGATATTTTGCATCACCTCTATCAAGTCTTTTCATTTCACATATAAACAATTTATTATAAGACATGATCAAGAAATGATATCACCGATAAAGTAGTCATTTAATGATCCAAGACTCACAATAGAATCATGTCAGGCAAGGGATATACAAATCAAACTGATACCAATCATACTTCTTTAAAGTTTTAAATCAGCATTTTCATCAGTACCATTAAAATCTAATCTGCATGATGAGCTCATAGGGGTACCGATACATTTGAATTTCTTCATACCAATTTTTTTTTAAAGATTTTCTTGATGTATTTGGATTAGCTTATGAAGATCCCCTTCTTTGATTGCTTGATTTAAAATTTAAAAACATAATTGAGTTCATCCATCATACTCATCTCGAACTCCCCTTATATGAGCTTAGCAAAATCTTGGCATAAGGAATCATTAGTAGTACCAAATATAATGTCATCTATATAAATTTACACTATCAACATATCATTATTTACATAATGTTTCATCTATATTTTCTCTAATGAATTTATTGCTAATCAATAATTTGCTCAACCTATCATACCAAACTCGAGGAGCTTGTTTCAAACCATACAAAGCTTTATTCAATTTGAAAACATAGTTTGAAAACACATGATTCTCAAATTCTAGTAGTTGTTCAACAAATACTTGTTCAGCAATATATCCATTGAGAAAAAGCACTCTTTGACATTCATTTGATATTACTTGAAGTTCATAAAACATGCAAAAGTAAGAAGTAATCTAATAGCTTCTAGTCTAACAACAGGAGCATAAGTTTTATCAAAATTAATTCCTTCCTCCTGATTATATCCTTTAGCTACTATTCTTGCTTTATTTCCAACAAGATTACTATGCTCATCCAATTAGTTTCTAAATATCATTTAGTCCCAATAATTGGATGGTCGTAAGGTCTACTAACTAGTGTTCATACATTATTTCTTTTAAATTGAGTTAATTCATCATACATGGCATTTAGGCTCTATATAAGAAACAAATGCTAAATTATTATATGCATCCCTTAATGATGATCTAGTCTTAATATCATAAGATGGATTACTTAATATTAGCTCTTTAGGATGATTATGAACATACCTCCATTCTCTTTCAAATTCAGCATTACCTTGGGGTTCATCATGATGGATAGTGTCATTTACCTCCTCTTGATTGGCTTGGACTGTTAAGTCCTCTTTCTCTTGCAAAGTAAGCTCCTTGATTTGATCTTCAATTTCATCTGCATCATCAAAACCTTTCTCTTTCTTGATAAAAATCATTAGCTTCAGCAGATATAACATGAATCTAAGGTCCTATTCTTTCTTTCTACTATGTTCATTACAAAATTTTTCAGAGTGCTAATTTTTAAATTTCTTTCTATGATCACTTCTAATAGATAAAACAAGAAAACTTTTTCCATTTGAAATGTTTCTAAAGAGTTTTTAAAATGCAGAAAAAGCTTTATCTTTATTAGCTAAGAATAAAACCCATGTAAATCGAGAAAATCATCAGTAATCATAAATCCATATGCAAAAATTCTTAAAGTCTAGAAGTTGAAATCATATTTTTAGACTTGAAAGAAATTCTAGTTTGTTTTCCAAAATTTACATGCATCATAAATCTTATCTTTTTCAAAATTTAATTTGGCAAACATTTAACCAAATTCTTTTTGAATAATTTAGAAAGCAAATCCGTGCTGACATGAGCAAGTCTACGATGTCATAACTAGATTCATCAATTTTAGCATTTATGACAACTAGACATTCAATATTTTGGTCATTTAGATCATTAACAATATAAACATTACTATGCCTATGACTAATGGATTTTATGCAATCATCAACAGGATTTGTAACTATGCAGAAAGATTATTAAAAAATAATTTTAAAACCTTCATCACTAAAGCTAGTTAATGCTAAGCAAGTTATAATTCAATCCATTTACAGGCAAAACATTATCAATTAAAAGAAGAGGAGTGATACTACTTTTACCAATGCCAACAATTTTAATTTGGCCATAACTCCAAGGTAACCACTCCTCCATCATTTGCATTCAAAGTGATGAATTGAGATTCATCACCCAACATATGTCTTAAACACCCACTATCTAAGTATCATTTTTTTTTCTTTTGTTCCATGGGTTTTAAAACACCTGCATCCATAATATCAAGTTTTGCTTCTAGGTACCCAAGCTTTCTTAGGTCCTTTGGGGTTAGTCAAAATGGTTCCTTTTGGAACCCATATCTTTTTAATAATATGGCTAGAATATAAATGACAAGAATAAGCTTTATGACCTTTTATTTCATATTTAAAATATGTAATTTTAAAAAAATATTTTGAGAAATAAAAATATTTTTTAAAGTTTTAGTTTCTTTAAAGGATTATATCCTAAGCCTGCTTTATTAAAAACTATTTTTTGACTTCCAAGAATCATATTAAGTTTGGTTGAGCTTAAAGTAAACTTATCTACTAAGGGTTTAAGCTTATTTACTTTATTTTTCAAATCTTTGTTTTCTTGTTTTAAAAACTCATTTTCTTCAACACATTTATTCTTTTCTAAAGTAAGATTCTTAATTTGATTTTTTAAATCTTTATTTTTGAAGCTAAGTTTAGCAAAATCATCAATTAATTCATAAAATACACCATGTAATTCATTGAATGTAAAATCATCTAAAAAATTAGGGCTTACCTCTCCATTGTCCGCTATGAAATAAAGATTTGCCTTTTTATTTTTATCTTCTTCTTCGGAGCTTGATGTGTCACTATCGCTTCAAGTGGCCATCATAGCTTTCTTTTGATCTTCTTGAGACTTTTCTTTAGATGTGAACAATCATACTTGTAGTGTCCCGGCTTATTTCATTCATAACATATTATTTCATATTCTTTTTCATTGCTTGGCTCTCCTTTCATTAATGCCATCTTTCTTTCATCAAATTTCTAATTTCTCATAAATTTCTTAAATTTCCTTGTAATGAGAGAAAAATCATTTTTTCATCACTTTCACTTGAGAAGCCCTCATTTTCATCCATTTGGGCTGCACTTTTTAGTGCCATAAATCTTTTATTTTTGAATTCTTCTTCATCAAAATGTTGTCTTTGTTGTAACTCATGAGTTATCAGTGATCCCACCAATTCTTCAAGAGAGAGGATATTTAGGTCCTTGGCTTCTTAGATGACAGTGACTTTAGCTTTTCAAGACCTAGGCAATGATCTCAATTTTTTTTTTTACAAGATCATTGTTAATATAGGATTTTTCAAGGCTTTTCAGCCCATTAATAATGTTAGTGAACTTGTGAACATATCAGCAATACTTTCATAGCATTCATTTCAAACAATTCATATTCATGCACAAGCATATTTATTTTTGATTCTTTGACTTGATTGGTACCCTCATGGGTGACTTCAAGTCTATCCCATATTTTCTTAGTAGATATACAAGTAGAGATATGATTAAATTTATTGGCATCTAAAGAGTAATATAAACATTCATAGCTTTAGCATTAAGCTAAGCCATTTTCTTATCACGCACATCTCATTTCATTTTTGATTTGGGAATAACAATACCATTTGATCTAATAGTGGGTGTGTGCGGTTTATTGACTATGATGCTCCATAAATCATAGTAAAGTGCTTGAATAAAAATTTTCATTCATGCTTTCCAGTATGAGTAATTAGTGCCATTAAATAAAGGTGATCTATTAGTGGATTGCCACTCACTCAATATGAAACTCATTTGGGCTGCTATGATCTTTGGCTCCAAGCTTTTTACAACTAAAAATCAAGAACACCTGCTCTAATACCAATTGTTGCCCAGATATAGCAATCCAAGAGGGGAATGAATTAGGTTATTTAAAAAAATTAATTAACTAGCAAGTATATGCACTTAAAAATTTTTTACAAATAAATCAAGTATAGTGTGGTGTAGATAATATGCAATCAATCATAGAAAATAGCACAACTAAACATAAAAAATTTATAATGGTTCAGTGCCAACCCTAGCACCTACATCCACTCCTCAAGAATTCCTTGAGAATTTTACTAACACCACTATCCGATCTGGCTAGCAAAACTTATTTACGGGCACAAGCAAGCCTTACACACTAGCCTTCTGGGCTAGTCTTCTTATTTACGAGTACAAGGAGACCATTCACTCTAGCCTTCCTGGCTAGCACTTTTTTTCTTGCACAAGCAAGCCTTACAAGATCATATAAGGGTAGACCTCTATCCTTTCAAGTTTCACAACCATGAAACACAAGCTCAAAGCACAAGAATATCAAGTTTATACAATAAGCTCCTAAAATGAGCAGATATTCAAAAATATACTTTACAAATTTTGAAGATTGCTTTTCAATAGGGCTTCTTCTTTTAAGCCCACTGGAGCAATGAATAAAGCCTTTTAATGAAGCTTGAATGCTTTTCAAGAGTGGTTGAAGCTTTTCATGTCACGCCAAGAATGAAAGAATGAATGCTCTTCAAGTGGCTTCTACGATTTTCAATGTAGCTCTCCAACTATTTCTTCCATAAATAAAATTCTTTTTCTTGCTCTTTTTCTCACTATTTACCTCTCCTTTTTTCACCACTGAATCACTATGCAAATGGGCTATTTATACACACAACAAAAATCTAGCCATTATGAAACAAGAAAATGAAAAAGAAATACATTCAACCATTGAAAAATAGTCGTTGCAAGAATTTTTTTAACATATCGGTCGTCCAATTGGTTGACCAATCTTGGGCTCAAAGTATTTTCTGAGACAAAATCTGAGAGCAACCAAAACTTAGATGCACGGCCTCAAAAATTGGATGCCCAATGAAGAGCATCAAAAAAAGTTAGGCACCCAGCTTCAGAAATTGGCCGCCCAATAAAAAGTAATGAAGGGATTGCACGCCCAATGAAAGCAACCGGTCACCCAACAAAAAGCCCATGAAAAATTGATCGCCCAACTAGCAAAACCGGTCTTCCAATTTCCTTTTTAAAAGGTCTCAGAGGGAAGACAGAGAGCAAAACTAAATTGGACATTCGGTTGGGAAAATCAGTCGGCCAATGAAAAGTTGTTTCTTGTTTGGACTTCCAGCATCAAAAATCGGTTGGCTAATGAAAAAGGTTGGATGAGCAATAAGAGTT
This sequence comes from Calamus simplicifolius, assembly GCA_900491605.1. Lineage (NCBI taxonomy): Eukaryota > Viridiplantae > Streptophyta > Magnoliopsida > Arecales > Arecaceae > Calamus > Calamus simplicifolius. Next base: position 206,216 of record UESW01002197.1, on the reverse strand, counting down.
AGATGACCAAATTTGAAATGCTGGTTGACTAATGGAAAGAGTATATCAGGTGATGAAAAATAAGTTTTCTCGTCCAATACCAAAACAAAATCCAGGAAGCATATCATGGCTTTAAAAAAATAGGAAAAATCATAGAAATCCATGAATGAAGCAAAATCTTTGTAAAAAATTTTAAGTTCAAAGAGAGATAATGATCATATTCAATCCAATTAAGCAAGAAAGCGGAAATGAAGTGGAAAATAGGATTTTCCTAGAAAATTACCCAAACTCAATTCCGTATCTGTAAATAAATAGATGTACACAAAATGCATAAAATCCATTAAACAATTATGAAATTCTAAGTCCTTTTAAAAATTCATATTGCATCAAAAACTCCTTTTTGAAATTATTTTGACTTGTACACACATTCACAATAATGTTACTTTACATGTGTTACTTTTTATTTGATTTGAAATTTACCTTAAACTGGAGCAAACATCTTTTTTCATGATGAATAACCTGAAATCACTTAAACTCAACAATAATATGATTAGTACTATACCTAATTATTTTGTATTCATCAAAATCAATATTAGGCCAACAGAGTGTGAAAAAATATTGCAAAAAAATAGTAAAAATAGTGGGTGAGATAGTAAAGAAAATTAGTGTTGAAAAGGAAGAGCTGCATTGAATAGCTGAGAGCCACTTGAAGAGCATTCATTGTCCATCCTTGCTGAGAAGACTCCAAAACCTTGAATGGCATTCAAAGCTCCATGCACATCATCAAAGAGGCTTTATTTATTGCTGAATTGTATTCAAAAGAAGAAGCTCATTTGTGAAGTGTCCTTCAAATCTATAATGTATTTATTTTAGAATATCCGCTCATTTCTGGAGCTATCTATATTTATTGTTGACATTATTATGCTTTGATTTGAGTTCCATAGTTGTGAAACTTGTGTGAATAGAGGTTTACCCATGAGTTTATTGTGAAAGGCTTCCTTGTGCCCGTAAACAAGAAGTTAGCCCGGAAGGCTAGGTTATAAGGCTTCCTTGTGTCCGTAAACAAGAAGCTAATTAGGTCGGCTATGGTTGATTAGTGAAAATTCCAAAGGGGTTCTTGGGGAGTGGATGTAGGTGCTGAGTTTGGCATTGAACCACTATAAATTCTTGTGTTTGTGATTGTTTACTTGCTATTGTCTTTACACTTCACTTTACATCACTTACAATTAAATTCTAATTTTTATTAAGAGCATATATTTGTCAAATAATTTTTTAAGAACCCAATTCACCCTCCCTCCTGGGTTACATCATTTGGGAAACAAGTGGTATCAGAGTAGATGCTCTTAATTTTTATTAGTCTTAACAAGCTTAGAGCCAAAGATTATGACAACCCAATTGAGTTCTATGTTAAGTGAGGGGTAATCTACAAATAGATTACCTTTATTTAATGGCACAAATTACACGTATTGAAAAGCACGGGTGAAAATTTTTATCCAAGCACTTGACTATGATATATGGAGAATCATAGTAAATGGTCCTCACACGCCCATTATTAGATCTAATGGCATAGATATTCCCAAACCAAAAATAGAATGGGATGAACATAATAAGAAGACGGCTCAGCTCAATGCTAAAGCCATGAATATTTTGTATTGCTCTCTTGATGCCAATGAATTTAACCAAATTTTTACATACATTTCTGCCAAAAAAATTTGGGATAGATTTGAGGTTACCCATGAGGGTACAAATCAAGTTAAAGAATTCAAAATAAATATGCTTGTTCATAAATATGAATTGTTCAAAATGAATTATGCTGAAAGTATTTTTGATATGTTTACTAGATTTACTAATATTATTAATGGGCTTAAAAGCTTTGGTAAATCTTACTCTAATGCTGATCTTATTAGGAAGGTTCTTAGATCTTTGCCCAGGTCTTGGGAGGCCAAAGTCAGCTATTCAAGAGGCGAAATATTTGAATACCCTTCCATTGAAATAACTTTTGGGATCCCTCATGACACATGAGCCTCAAGTCAAATATGTTAATAAGGAGGAAACAAAAAGAAGGAGAACTACGGCCCTCAAAAGTTCTGATCAAAAGGAGGAATCTGATAAATCTTTGGATGAAAGTGATGAGGATAAAGATATGGACCTTATTACAAGAAAGTTTAAGATTTTTTTGAAAAAGAAAAGTTTTGGAGGAAGAAAGAGGCCATTAGTGAAAGGAGAGCCAAGCAAAAAAAAAAATGAAATTATTTTCTATGAGTGTAAAAAGTTAGGACATTTCAAATTTGTCTGCCCTTAATTGAAGAAAGGTCTCAAGAAATTCAAGAAGAAAGCAATGATTGCTACTTGGAGCGACAGTGACGAAACAAGATCCGAAAAGGATGAAAAGAATGAAGAAGCCAATCTATGTTTCATGATGGACAATGGAAAGGTAAGACCCGGCTTCTTAGATGATTTCACTTTTAAAGAATTGCATGGTGCTTTTACAAATTAATTGATGATTTTGCAAAACTTAGTTCTAAGAATAAAAAATTAAAAAATCAAGCTCAAAATCTTACTTTAGAAAATGGCAAACTATTAGAAGAAAATGAAGTTTTGAAACAAGAAAATAAAGATTTGAAAAATGAAGTAGATAGGTTGAAACCTATTGTAAATAAATTTACTTTGAGCTCTACCAAACTTAATATAATTCTTGACAATCAAAGAGCTATTTTTAACAAAGCCGATCTTGGATATAATCCATTAAAAGGCAAAAATTTTTAAAAAATATTTTTATGCATGGTAGTAATTCTGCTAAAATTACTTGTTTCAAATATGGTAAACCTAATCACAAAGCATATTCATGTTACACACACAATGTTAAAAAGATTTGGATTCCAAAAGAAATTATTTTGACTAATCCCAAAGGACCCAAGAAAGCTTGGGTACCAAAAATAAAGACTTGACATTGTGTATGCAGGTGTGTCTTGCAACCCATGAAGCAAAAAGAAAATGGTACTTGAATAGCATGTATTTAAGATACATGATGGGTGATGAATCTGAATTCATCACTTTGGATGCAAAAGATGGAGGAGTGATTACCTTTGGTGATTTGGCCAAGGTAAAATTATTGGCATTGGTAAAATTGGTATCGCTCCCTCTACTTTCATTGATAATGTCTTACTTGTAAATGAATTGAAATACAATTTAATAAGTATTAGCCAACTTTGTGATAAAGGTTTCGAAGTTATTTTTGAATCAAATGTCTGTATTGTTTCAAATCTTGCTAAAAATTACATAAATTTTATTAGTCATAGGCATGGTAATATTTACATTGTTGACTTGAATGATTTGAATGACCAAAATTAAGATTGTCTAGTTGTCATAATGCTAAAATTGATAAATCTAGTTGGTTGTGGCATCGTAAACTTGCTCATGTCAGCATGGATTTACTTTCAAAATTGCTCAAAAAGGATTTAGTCAAAAGTTTGCAAAAATTAAATTTTGAAAAAGATAGAATTTGTGATGCATGCTAATTTGGAAAATAAACTCGAGTATCCTTTAAATCTAAAAAATTAGTTTCTACCACTAGACCTTTGGAGCTCTTGCATATGGACTTATTTGGTCCAACAAGAACCACTAGTCTAGGTAAAAAAAGATATGGTTTTATTGTGATTGATGATTTTTTGTGATTTACTTGGGTTTTATTTTTAGCTAATAAAGATAAAGTTTTTTCTGCATTTCAAAAACTATTTAGAAAGATTACAAGTGAAAAAGGTTTTGTTGTTTCATCCATCAGAAGTGATCATGGAAAAGAATTTAAAAATCATCCCTTTAAAAATTTTTGTAATGAGCATGACATTAATCATAATTTTTCTGCTCCTAGGACATCTTAGCAAAATGAGATAGTAGAAAGAAAGAATAGAACCTTAAAAGAAATAGCCCATACCATGTTGTGTAAAAGCAATCTCCCAAAGTATTTTTAGGCTGAAGCAATTAACATAGCATGTTACATTTTAAATAGAGCATTAATTAGGCCTATTTTGAAAAAAACCCCATATGAGTTGTGGAAAGGTAGGACACCCAAAATTGATTATTTTCATATTTTTGGTTGTCGATGTTTTGTTTTGAATAATGAAAATTCTAATCTTGATAAATTTGATACTAAATTTGATGAAAAAATTTTCCTTGGATATTCATCTTCTAGTAGAGCATATAGAGTCTTTAATGAGAAAACCTTAGTGGTAGAAGAGTCTATTCATGTTGCTTTTGATGAGTCTAATGATCCTCCATCAAGAAAGAGAAAGGTTTTGGATGATGTAGGTGAAATTGAAGATCAAGTTAAGGAACTCACCTTGCAAGAGAAAGAAGATTCAACAACACAAGTCGAACATGAAGAGGTGAATGACTCAATCCAACTCGAAGGGCCTTAAGGTAATCTTGAATTAGAAAGAGAATGGAGGTATGCTCATAGTCATCCTAAAGAATTTATTTTAGGTGATCTATCTCATGGTGTTAGAACTAAGTTATCATTTAGAGATGCATGCAAGAACTTAGCTTTTGTTTCTTATATAGAGCTTAAATGCTATGATAATGCCAAGGATGATGCATACTGGATAAATGCTATATGCATGATGAATTAAATCAATTTGAAAGGAATAATGTTTGGACATTAGTTGATAAATCTCATGATCATCCAATTATTAGGACTAAATGTGTATTTAAAAATAAATTGGATGAGCATGGTAGCATCATTAGAAATAAAGCAAGATTAGTAGCTAAAGGATATAACCAAAAGAAAGGTATTGATTTTGATGAAACTTATGCTCCTGTAGCTAGATTAAAGGCTATCAGATTACTTCTTTTATTTGCTTATTTTATGAATTTTAAATTATATCAAATGGATATTAAGAGCGCTTTCCTTAATGGATATATTGCTGAATAAGTGTTTGTTGAAGAACCATCCAGATTTGAAAATCATTTATTTCCAAACCATGTATTTAGATTGAACAAAGCCTTATATGGTTTGAAACAAGCATCTCGGGCTTGGTATAATAGATTGAGTAAATTCTTGATCGGCAATAAATTCATTAGAGGGAATGTTGATACAGTATTATTTATTAAAAGAGAAAATGATGATATGTTGATTGTGCAAATATATGTTGATGATATTATATTTGGTGCTACTAATGATTCCTTGTGCCAAGATTTTGCTAAGCATATGCAGGGGGAGTTTGAGATGAGCATGATAGGCGAACTTAATTACTTTTTTAGACTTCAAATTAAGAAAAGTAAAGAGGGGATCTTCATAAGCCAAAGCAAGTGTACCAAAGAAATTCTAAAGAAATTTGGCATGAAGATCTCCAAGAGTATCGGTACCCCTATGAGCTCATCTTGTAGATTAGATTTTAATGGTATTGATAAATGTGTTGATTTAAAACTTTATAGAGGCATATAGGATCATTATTATACTTAACTGCTAGTAGACATGATAATCTTTTTAGTGCTTGCATGTGTGTTAGGTTTCAAGCAAATCCTAAGGAGTCTCATTTGATTAATGTTAAAAGAATTTTTAAATATTTGAATGGAACTAAAAATTTAAGACTTTTGTATGACAAGCAATCTAGCATTGACTTAATAAGATTCACAGATTCAGATTTTGCTGGATATGTAAGTTAGACATAAAATTGACTAGTGAGACTTGTCAGTTTCTAGGAGTTAACTTAATCTCTTAGTTTAGTAAGAAACAAACTTAAGTGGCACTGTCCAAAACTGAGGCTGAGTACATTATAGTTAAAAGTTGTTGTGCTCAAATCTTATGGATTAAGCAATAACTAGAAGACTATGGTATTAAAAAGGCATTCTCATAAAATATGATAACACAGGTGCAATCAATTTGACTAAGATTCCATCCAGCATTCTAGGACTAAGCACATAGAGATTAAGCATCACTTCATTAGAGATCATATAAATATGTTGATGTATTGCTTGAATTTGTTTGTACTGACAAGCAACTTGTGGATATTTTCACAAAACCGCTTGATGAATCTAAATTTTGTGAAATTAGAAGAGAGCATGGTATGCTTGACCCTTCAATCTAGTGAGTTAGCATGATTGTTTGATTTTTCTACTATTTGTTTGGTATGATTTTGGTATGAAATTTGATCTATGTGAAGCCTTGTTGATTCATCTTCATGATCCTAGTTTTTAAGAATATTTCTAGACTCTTTCTGCATTAAATTCCACCGATCATTGAGTACCCAAACCTTTCATTATACTTTGGCCCTTGTATTTTTGGAAACTGGAGTGGAAATCCCCCCATGGCCGGTCATATAGCCGACCATGATGGAAACTAAGCACCTATATTTAGCCATAGACGACTAGTTCAGAAAGTGGTCACCTATATAGGCGCCTACTTTCAAGGAGGCTTTGGCTTTTGGGATTTTGGCTCAGAAACTCTTCTTTCATTCCCATTTCCATCTCTTCCAAAGCTTCCAAGCTCATCTCCAAGCCAAAAACTTCCTTCCCTACTCTCATTTTCCTAAAATCTTCTAGATCTAAGCCTTGGATCATGGCACCCAAGATGAGGTTACCTCGTGGTGCTTCCATCTCTTCTTCCCATGGTCGTGGAGAAGGATCCTCCTTCCGAGCATCTAGTTTCTCCACCACAGCAAATAGATCAGTGTCTTTTAGAAGGTTAGTTGATTTCAAGTTTTTAGCTAGTGAACACTTTCATATTGGTAGATTATTAGAAACTCAAGGTTAGGGATTTATGCTTAGAATAGAAGTATCAATTTATCCCAATTTAGTTAGAGAGTTTTACCATAACTTCTATTTTGGAGAAGGTTGTCCATCAATAAGTGTGAAAGGAGTTAAAATTGATCTTGATCTTGCCATCTTAGGATCTATACTAATTGTTCCTGTTGAAGGTACTTTTGAGGACTCTGCTGAAAACAAAGAGTATAGGTTAGAAATTATTCTTGTTATTGGGTATGCTGCTAATGTTGACAAAATTATGGCTAAGGACCTTAATGCTGAAATGAGACTGCTCCACAACATTTCATCTAGGATTTTAGCACCCAGGAGAGGAAGCTTTGATACTATCACTGATAGGGATCTTAGGATTATGTATCATGTAGTTAGTGAGACCCTTATGAATTTTCCTGATTTAATGATTAGTGTAATGAAGGAAGCTATAGGTAAATCTAGAGCGGCCCTGCCCTATGGACTACTACTTACCCATGTGTTCAAGCATTTTGGTGTTAGATTCAAGGGTGAAATAGCTTTGAAATTGTGTCATGCAGATTTCTATAATGAGCACACTCTTTGCCGCATTAGAATTTCTAAGGTAGATGGCAGTGGTCTAGGAATAAGAAGAAGGTGCGAGAACCTGCTGCACCAGTTCAGGGGGAGGGTCCTTCTACATCTCCTGGTTTTCAATTTGATTTTGATGATTTCATGAATGAGGATGCTCCTGTAATACCACCCTTTGTGCCGAAACCCCCTCGACCTTCTAATCAATCCTATCAATCTAAAATTGTTAAGTTGGATGCTGAAGAGCTAGATTATTTGGTTAGAGGGATATCTGAAGCAGTATCCATCAGAAGCTCTAGGGAGAGTGCGTCATCTACCAATGACTTCATAATGATCCCCCACATTTCCTCCTTGTTTGGAACTCTACCGCAGATCATGATGCATTTGGAGACTTTGGAGCACACTGTCAAGATACTCAGCAGGAGGGTTTTTCATAAAGAGGATGAAGATGTTGGTAAAATTTTTAGTGAGATTTCTCGGCTGAGAGCTGAAGTGAACTCTTTGGTTGAAAAGGCTGATTGGGCAGGATCTCTAATGTCTTCAAATAAGAGCAAGACTGAGAGTGCTGAGGCTGCCTTTACTTGTCTCGCTAGATTTATCAATCAGACCCACACATGATCCAAGAACTTTATGTCTCTGTGCAACAGGCACCCCAACCCAAATATTCTAACCATCGACCAGCTCCGCATATCTCTTCTCGTCCTCCAGTACGGGGATGCACCTCAGGATCTTCTTCCTATCTTCCTGCTGAAAATTGATGTTATGTATTTTTGTTGAACTATATGATATTTATCTTTGGACTGTATGGCACTTATTTGTGTGAAACTCTTATGTATTTGATTATACTATTTGTATCAACTTGTGTGGTTTGTATTAAGTACTGTGATGGTTTGTATTATGCTATTTGTGTTAAATGCTTTAATGTATGAAAGTATTTTGTTCATCTTTAAGTGGTATCAACTCTTGTACACTTTAATGGTATGTTTTTGTTCATTATAGAACCTGCAACCTCACTCTAATATGATTTTTTTAAAGTGGTATCTTGTTTCCTTTATGCCTTATTTATGCTTTTCCTTGAAGGAAAGACAAACAGAAAAATTAGGCATATCCTTCCACCTCCTTTTGATTGATGACAAAAAGGGGAAGAAAATGGAAAAGCATACATTAAGCATACATTCTAAATCTCTAAATAAAGAAAAGCATACATATTTAAGTGGAGAAAATGGACAAGCATACAAATTTTTTGAAAATGAAAAAAGATACAAATTTTTTTTTACATGGTATCAATAAACAATGCATATTTTCAAGTGTTTTAAAAATTTTTCATTCCTAAATTCAAAGTTTCAGCACGAAATGCTAAATTTTGGTACACTTCTCATTTTCAAACTTAAAGCCTTTATTTGATTTGAAACTCTTTGAATTTATATTACTCAAAGGTTGTTTTAACTTGAAATCTTACTTTCATGATACTAAATTAATCTTTTGGCACTAAACTCCTATCTTTTCAACTCAAAATCTGAATTTTCTGAACTTTTCAAACTATTTTGAGTTCTGATACTTTGTTTACAAAATTCAAATTTGGCATGGAAGTTTGAAACCGATACGCTAATTGAACTCATATCTTTGGCTTCAAAAGAACAAGGAATGCTACATTAGAAATTTTCTATTATGATATTCATATATTCTTTTATATATACTTAATGGTTTTGACATCATAAAAAAGGAAGAGATTGTTGACCTCATATTGATTTTGATGAATACAAAATAATTAAATATGGTACTAATGACTCTGCTATAAGATGATAGAAATACAACAAATATTCCTCTAATAAGATCGCTATTAGTATGGCCAAGCACACAGTTGCGATATAATCAAAATCAATACACAGAATAATAATAGGAACCAAAATCAAAGAAAATAGCGAGAGACGAGGATTTTATGTGGTTCACCCAAACTGGGCTACGTCCACGGCGGTACAGGATCTGCAAGGCTTTACTAAGAATTGAATCAGGTACAAGCCCTCAAAACACACTCTCTCAAAAACTCTTCTGATCTCACTAAAAGATTAGAGAACCCCTTTTTTCTCTTTCTCTCTGCAGCACCTAGAGGTCCTTACCGAGCCTCCTCACGTTCGCTCACACGAGATTTTTGTGGCAGGCTGTTGCAGCTGAGATGATGCCTCAAATCCTCCTCCAAAAGCTCCCTTCGGTGACTTTGGATAATGGCCAAAACATCCTCAACTAACTCCCCAAAATCTATCCAAATCTCATGTTTGTTACTTTTGGATAATGACCAAAACATCCTCAACTAACTCCCCAAAATCTATCCAAATCTCATGTTTGTTACTTTTGGATAATGACTGATTTGCCAATTCCTTCGTGAACTCTGATTTGGGGCTTCCTCTTGATGAAATTAATCTCCATCCATAACAATCTCCCACTTGGAGATTAATGACATCACTCTTAGATCTACCTTCTTTCTCTGTGCCGCGCTCTCCTGATCTATCTCTTGGAAAGCTTCACCAAGTTGCAACAGAGACTCAACTTGTCTCTGCTCACAAACTTGGTGAACATATCTGCAAGGTTTTTAGCTCCATCAATTTTCTCCAGCTTCAACTGTTCATCATCCAATGCACTGCGTATGAAATGATACCTAAGCTGAATGTGCTTGGTCTTGCTTGAAATGCTGGATTCCTTGCCAAGTGAACTGCGCTCTGGCTGTCGCTCCATAATATATTACACTCGTGCTCCTTGCCAAGCTCCTCCATCAACCTATGTAACCAGATCATCTCTTTACTAGCTTCAGTGATCGCCACATACTCAGCTTCTGTAGTTGACAATGCCACTATCTTCTGCAATTGAGATACCCAGCTCACTGTTGTATCACCGACAGTGAAAACATAACTAGTGGTGCTCCTCCCACTGTCTCTGTCACTAAAGTGATCGGCATCTACAAATCCCTGTACTTGAAGACTATCACCTCCAGAGCATAAACTGTAAGTTGATATATCCCTAAGATATCTCAAGATCTACTTCACTGCATTCCAGTGCTCCTTGCATGGATTCTGCATGTACCTGCTGACTGCTCCCACTGCTTGTGCGATATCTGGTCTTGTGCAAACCATTGCATACATTAGACTTCCCACGGCTGAGGCATATGGAACTCTAATCATCTCATCCCTTGCATTCTGAGTTGTTGGACACAACTGCTTGCTGAGCTTGAGTGTGCTGCCAAAGGTGTTGACACTGCCTTTGCATTCTCCATATGGAACCTCTTCAGTACCTTCTCTACATAGTCATCCTGAGATATCCACAGCTTTCGTTGCTTCCTATCTCTGTTGATCCTCATGCCAAGAATCTGCTTCGCCTATCCCAAATCCTTCATTGAGAACTTCTTTGCCATCAGTTTCTTGAGCTCTTCTATCTTCCTCATACTGGAACCTGCTACAAGCATATCGTCCACATACAAGGATAAAATAATAAACTCATTTGTAATGTACCTCTGAAAGTACACATAATGATCTGACTGGCATCTGGTGAAGCCTTTCTCTAGCATGAAACTGTCAAACTTGAGGTACCATTGCCGCGGAGCCTGCTTCAGACCATACAAACTTTTCTTCAATCTGCAGACCATGTCATCCTTTTCCCTGACCTAGAAACCTTCTGGCTGATGCATGTACAACTCCTCCTCCAAATCTCCATGAAGAAATGATGTCTTCACATCTAGCTGCTCTAGAAAAGATCCTCCACTACTACCATGCTCAGAATCACCCTGATGGGTGTCATCTTGACTACTGAGGAAAAGATCTCCTGTAAGTCAATTCCTTCTTTCTGTGCATAACCCTTGGCAACTAACCTTGCCTTATATCTCTTGGTACCATCGACCTTATTCTTCATCTTGTACACCCATTTGTTAAACAGAACTTTCTTGCCAGCGGGTAACTTCACAAGATCCCAAGTATTGTTTTGCTTTAAAGAGTCCATCTCCTCTTTCATACCAACTCCCACTTGACTCCTGCATGGCTTCAACAAAACATTCTGGCTCACCAAAATCTGTGTACAAAATATAATCATTAGCAGAATATCTCTGTGATCGCCTGGTAACCCTCGTGGTCCTCCTCAACTATGGAGACACTGGCTGAGATATCGGTGTATGCATGTGGCAGTCTGTTTCAACCACATCTTCCTCCTCCACATCCTCGGAGTTTCTATCTTCAGTTTGCACTCGGGGAATTTCTCCATCTCTGACAGGATCGAATTCTATAAACTCCTGTTTATTTTCTTCCACTGTATCCTTCCTGTCTTTGTAAGTATGCTCTTCATCAAATACCACATTTTTGCTCCAAATGATCTTATTGTTCTGGAAATCCCAGAGCTTGTAGCCATACTCATCGCCACCATATCCAATGAAAACATACTTTGTAGACTTAGAGTCTAACTTACTCCTCTTCTCTTTCTCAATCAGAGAATAAGTAATGCAGCCAAATACTTTAAGAAAAGAAAGTTTTACTTGTTTTCCAGTCCAAACCTCCTCTGGAATCCCACCATCCAATGCACTGAATGGAGTCCTGTTGATCAAATACACTGCGGTGTCCAGTGTTGCCACCCAAAAATATATAGGTAGACCTGAGTCAAACCTCATACTCCTCTCTCTCTCAAGAATGTTCCTGTTCATTCTTTCTGCCACACCATTCTGGTGTCCCTGGGATGGTCTTGATCCTTCTGATTCCATGCTCTGCGCAGTAGACATCAAACTCTCTGCTGCAGTATTCACTACCGTTATCTATCTTGAGACACTTGAGACTTGCTCCAGTCTGACTTTCACACATGACTCTCCATCTTTTGAAGATGCCAAAGACCTCAGACTTTTCCTTCATAGAAAACACCCAGACTTTCCTGCTGAAATCATCTATAAACATGATAAAGTACTTATTGCCCACATATGATGCCACTGGTGCTGGACCCCAGACATCTGAATGAACCAACTCCAGCCTTTTAGTCTTCTTATGAGTTCTTGCTAACTGAAAACTCAATGATTTATGCTTACCATAGATACACCCTTCACAAAACTCTAGATTCACCTTCTTTAGCCTAGGTAGAAGCTCTTTCCTGTGTAGAATATTCAAGTTCTTCTCACTAAGATGACCGAGCCTCCTGTGCCATAATGTAGTCACTGTACCCGTGTCTTCTGCTGCCATTGAAACTGAACTCTCATTGTCTGCCAAGAAGTAGAGAGTGCATGTCTGCTTTCCTTTGACAACAACCATAGACCCTTTAGTAATTTTTCACTGAGAATTACCAAAAATGGATACATAACCCTCAACATCAAGCTGACTGATAGAAATTAGGTTTTTCTTTAACTCTGGGATGTATCTGACTTGTGCAAGTCTCAATTCTCTGCCTGTCACTGGCTTCAGTACAATTGTTTCTCTACCAACAATTCTGCACTGCTATTCATTGCCAACTATGACATGACCAAAATCTCCTTGGACAAAATCTGAAAATAGGTCTCTTTGAGCTGCAATGGTAAGAAGCCCCTGAGTCTATAAACCATATATCTGAGTTTGCCCCATCGCTGGCTAACAGGCATACGTCCTCAAAATTTCGCTCAATAGTACTCACAACATTTGCTTTTTGACCTTTTATCTTGCTCTCTGCACCTTTTTTCTTCTTCTTACCCCAACAATCCTTGCTCATGTGACTTTTCTTCCCGCAGTTCCTTCATGGGAAATCTCCCTTTGGACTTTCCTCTGCTCTTGGACTGGCCTTTCTCTGACTTCTTCCTCTCCTGTGATCTTCCTCTGGTATCCACCATGAGTGCAGTACTTGTAGAAGTCACATCCACAGCCTTTCTTCTCATCTCATCATTCAATATACAACTAACTGCATCATTGAATGTAAGGATACCTGATACCGAGTTGCTGACTGTCATCACAAAATTGTCCCAACTCTCTGGCAAGGAACATAAGAAAAGAAGCACCCTAAATGAATCATTAAAAGCAATAGAGACCGACTCCAATTGATTAATCATCGAGTTGAACTCGTTCAGATGCTCCGTCACTGAACTATTCTCAGCCATCTTCAAATTGAAGAGTTTTTTCATGAGAAATATCTTGTTTGAGGTGAAAGATTTTTCATACAGCTTTGTTAAAGCGGTCATCATATCCACGGTGGTCTTCTCCTTTGCAATATTATACGCCACTTGAGGTATCAACGATAATCTGATCGTGGCCAAGGCTTTCCTATCCAGAATCATCCAATCTGAGTCGCTCATTGAATCTGGCTTCTTTCCCTCTAATGAAAGGTAAAGATCCTTCTGATATAGGTAGTCCTCAATTTGCATCCTCCACCATCTGAAATTGTGACCATTGAATTTCTTGATTTTGATCTTGTCTTCTGCCATCTCTTTGTTGATTTGTCCGACCATAATAATATAAAGAAAATCAAGCAGGCTCTGATACCAATTTGATAGGGAATACAACAAATATTCCTCTAATAAGATCGATATTAGTACGGCCAAGCACGCAGTTGCGATATAATCAAAATCAACATAGAATAATAATAGGAACCAAAATCAAAGAAAACAGCAAGAGACGAGGATTTTACGTGGTTCACCCAAACTGGGCTACGTCCACGGCGGCACAGGATCTGCAAGGCTTCACTAAGAGTTGAATCAGGTATAAGCCCTCAAAACACACTCTCTCTCAGAAACTCTTTTGATCTCACTAAAAGATTAGAGAATCCCTTTTTTCTCTCTCTCTTTCTGCAGCACCTAGAGGTCCTTACCGAGCCTTCAATTTATTTCACACGTTCGTAACTCCCACACGAGATTTTTGTGGCGGGTGGCTGAGATGACACCTCAAATCCTCCTCTAAAATCTCCCTTCGGTGACTTTGGATAATGGCCAAAACATCCTCAACTAACTCCCCAAAATCTATTCAAATCTCATGTTTGTTACTTTTGGATAATGACCAAAACATCCTCAACTAACTCCCCAAAATCTATCCAAATTACTTTGGATAATGACTGATTTGCCAATTCCTTTGTGAACTCTGATTTGGGACTTCCTCTTGATGAAATTAATCTCCATCCATAACATTAGATAATAATGATAATTAAATATGGTTTTTGAAACTTTTTGTAGGATTCCAAATGAGAGAAGCTTGCCGGAGTATCACAGGCTTACCGAAGAAGGTGATCGGACGCTCATGGACGAAGAGGGTAATCTGGCTACATCAGGCACAAATGCCAATATCCTTTGTTCAGTTACCTAATAAAATTTAGCACACCGTAAGGTTATTTTTGTAAAAATATTTTAAAAATTATTAAAATTTTGATATGCAATATTTTAAAATACGTATTTCAAAATTTTATAAACTTTTTATTTGAATAGTTGCCTTAAAAATTAAATTTTTAAAAAATTATAATCTTTTTTAAAAATTATTATTTTTTAATATGTAATTTATATACACTACAAGAAAATTTAAATATAGCGATGCCCAAATGCATTGCTAATGAGTCGCTAAACACCCTATAGCGACACATTAGCGACGCAATTGCGGTGTCGCTACGAATGTTATCGCAATCTCAATTTGTCGCAATTGCGTCGCTTAACAGCGACTCTCTGCGACGCAATAAATGCGTCGCAATATATTGCGATGCAATTAAATGCGTCGTAATATTGTGATGCAACATACATGCGTCGCTAATTTTAAAAATAATTTTTTAAAAATATTTGCGATGAAAAACCTCGTTGCAATTCAGTCGCTAATTAATTAATTTTTTTAAAAAAATTAATTAGCGATGCATTAGCGACTTAAATTGCATCGCTAATATTTCTAAATTATTATTATTAAATATTGCGATGCATTTAGTTATGTCATAATATTTAATAATAATATATTTTAGATATATTAGCGACACAATTTCAGTCGCTAATGCTCGCTAATTAATTTTTTAAAAAATATTGTGATGCTAGGTCATTGCGTCGTAATATTTAATAATAATATTTTAAAAATATTAGCGATGCAATTTCAATCGCTAATGCATCGCTAATTAATAATTTTTAAAAAAAATAAAATATTAAAAATTAAAATGGTTAATACAATTTCGTTATATTTAAATATTGATCGAAACATTCTTCACTCGTATTGATCCAATCAATAATCATTCAATTTTCAAAAATAATTAATATATTAAAATTTTGAAGTTTTCATGTACAAAATATAAAAAGTAAAAAAAAAATACATCAAGAATCTGCGCGATCACGTAGAGGCTGGAAACCCTGTGACATGCGGCTAACCATATCCTACAACTGACGCATCTGATCTCGCACGTATGCAAGCTCCTCCTGATGGCCCCGCATATGCTGCTCGAACTCATGCTCGAACTCCTACCAAACATCCTCCCGAACCTCCTGACGAACATCCTGCCGAACCTCCTCCGTAATAGATCTCTGAATGTCGTCTAAACGCTCGGCAGGAATATCACCAGAATATCGCGAGCTGGAGGCCTGATGGGGAAAATATGCAGAAGCTCTAGTACCCAGACCATAGACCATGCAGTCTCGCAGCTGGGTACCAACAGCCTCCAAAAACACACGTCGACTCTCCTCTGCTGAGAGTTCGACGGGCGTCTCCCCATCAGTGGAGTCGACCTGCGATGCCTGGGAGCGAAGCTGCTCGACTCGTGTCTTTGAATTATAAAATCAATAATAAATGAATCAATAAATTTTTCTAAATAAAATTTTAGAAATTAAACAGATACTACATAAAGCTAATTTTTACCGCAACCTTCAATGATCGCTTATCGACCCAGGAACCGTCCCTCCTGGTGTGCGTCACCCTGAATAGACGAAACTCACCAGGATCTCCGCCCTCCTGCTCAGACTATAACAATAAAAAATTTGATATTAATGTAAATATTTATAAATAACTAAATTAGTAATTAAATTATTTATGTTTTCTTACCATACGGCATCTGTGCTCTTGAATCGAAATACCCTCTGGCGAGAGAGACCCATACCAGGACCGCCCCTCTCGGATCGGCGGTTCGTGCTGGCTGATGCGGACCTCCTGCACCAGCCATCGGACTGCCAGGCCTGCTGCCACTCATGTCAAATACCCTCTGGCACATGCGCAGGATGGTGACCCGATGACCTCCAATGATGAAGCATGTCGGAGTATCGGCGTCCCGTAAGAGCCTCCCATGCTGCCCTAATGGCATCATGGCTGGCTGGGTCCCACGTAAACTTTTCTGCATTAAAATAAATAGTTAGTTTCAGAATTTATTAAGATTAAGAAATTTTATATCAGTGATAAATTATATTTAATAAGTTTACCTGAAACTTAAAAAAATAAAACTCCCTCGTGGCTGCAGATACATGGCGCCAATCGTAGCCACTGGAATCTACACGCCTCTAAAATACGGAGCTGATGTGGCTCGATACATGATGTTGCTCAATAAATCTGTTAAAAAAATGCATGTTTATAAGTAATTGATTAAAAATATAAACATATATTTTTAATTAGTATATACTTACATCCCATGAGCATCCGTCGAAGTACGGTGCGGCCGATGGTGGAAGAACTCTCGGAGGTATGTGCCGATCGGCTGGATGGTAATACCAATGCAGGATCACCGCCGACTGCTGGAGAGATTGAAGGTTATGCGATGTATGGAGATCGAACTCTCCATCTCCAAAGCTCATGTGATCTGATGCAGCAGGGCTACATCCCTGCTCACTCCGTATGTCGTCGGTAGATCTACCTCTGCCGTCATACTGAAAATACTAAAGATTCATGCAATTAAATTACGATTAATGATTGACTATGTAAAAATTTAACACTTATAAAATAAAGTTGAATTTAAAAAAACCTCTATGTTTAATCAGTGTCATTTGTTCGTGAAATGTTGGTTCAACATCCGATGCCGTATCGGACTGCGATTCAGTTTCATTATCATCGGAAGGAAACCGAACATTTGCATCCGCAATTTCTTGGACATCACCATTTGGATCTCTAAGTGATGTTTCAGGAGCCCTTGTGTCGTCCTCAATTGCATGCATTTCCATCTCATCCTCTTGAAATGCAGGGCACTCGGCTGATTGACTTGATGAACTCTCCTCTAATACGATTGTTGAACGTGGGACGATTTTAGAAACAACCACCAATCTCGCTTGTCGTTGCGCAAACTTGGATATCCGCAGTAAAACACTTGCTGAGCTTGGGATGCAAGGATGAATGGTTCATATTTCTGCAATCTTCGTCGATGGTTTACTTCAACCAAATTGTAGTCGTTATGAACCCTTTTGCCCACAAGAACTGTCGGATCGAACCAATCGCAACGAAACAATACGGTTCGTTTCATAGGCCAACCGGGATATTCAACTTCAACCACCTCTACTAACTTTCCGTAATAATCCTGCATATTTGCTCCAACACTTTCTCCTTTAACACACATGCCCCAGTTCTGCGTGCCTCTTGAAGCTGCTAATCGTTCAATCTGAAATTTGTACCCATTAACAAAATAGCCAGTAGAGGTTGTTACGGTCTTCAATGGCCATTGCGATAGACATTTAATGAAAATATTGTCGGTTGTGGACCATGGACCGTTTACCTATAAATTAATAAGCTATTCACAATCAATTCAAAAATAAAAGCCATTATTGAAATTGATTGAGTGATACTACTCACAAATTCATAAAACCAGTAAGCGAACTCCGTTTCTAACTTCTGCCCAATTGCAACTTGACTGATGTCGGGATTCATCTGTCGTTGTCTATCACAATACATCCTTATGGGATGATAAGGATTAAAACTTATGTTAGCAATTAAATATTATGGTATATTGTAATTTAAATTAGAAGTTCCAATTAAGCATTGAAGTATACACTTACTCAATATATGGATCGACTTCTCTACAGTTCATTAGGATGTAATAATGTGCTGCATTATACTCCATATCGCTAAGATTTCTTGACTTCTGCCCCCAAATGAACGGCCGATACCTTTAAAAATTGATATTCTACCGTCATTAGGTTCTCCTTCGTCCACACATACGTCATCGTTACGACCAAGATTTTGGCTCCTCGTGTGGACGTGACCCTCAAAGTAATGCGAGGCAAAAGCTGAAACTTCTTCGACCAAGTGTGCATTGCATATAGAACCTTCAACCCTTGCCTTATTATGCACATTATTTTTTAACTTCTTAAGGTACCTATATGTAAAGTTGAGAAAAAAATTAACCAATTTTCTCGCAATGAAATAATATTTGAAATGTCAACATGTCTTAATGATGTATATATTTACCTCTCGAAAGGATACATCCAGCGATACTGCACGGGACCAGCTATGCTCGCTTCGTATGGCAAGTGAACCGGTAAATGCTCCATTGAGTCAAAAAAACTGGAGGAAATATTCGCTCCAGCTTGCATAAAATAATTGGAATTTCCTCCTCAAGCCTTGCCATGGATGCAGAAGTAATGACTGCGGCAGATAACTCCTTGAAGAACAAGCTGAGCTCTGTCAATGCCTTCCAGACATGTTGCGGAAGCAACTCACGAAAAGCTATAGGCAATAACCGTTGCATGAAAACATGGCAGTCGTGACTCTTCATGCCGAACAACTTGAGCTTATGCATGTCCACACACCTACCGATATTTGAGGCATAACCATCTGGAAATTTTAACCCTCTAAGCCAGTTACATAAAACTTCTCATGAATTTCTGTCAAGAGTGTAACAGGCTTTAGGATAGGTCCGTCGGCACTCCGCCTCAAATCACCTCTTCTGCAATACTGATTAAGTTCTTCTCTTGACTTTGCAGTGTCTTTGGTTTTTCCCGGGATGTTTAGCACCGTGTTAAATATGTTATCAAAGAAATTTTTCTCGATATGCATAACATCCAAGTTGTGCCGGATGAGATTTGTGCTCCAATAAGGCAAATCCCAAAATATACTCCGCTTCTTCCAGTTATGTTCTTTACATATACGGCCATTTATTCTATCTGCATCCGGTTCCCAAGCATACCTCAACCCCAAATGCTCTATAGTATCAAATATATCCGTGCCGGACCTAACCGGTTCGGCGAATTTTGTGACTGCTTTGTTCTTCTGGAAGGCGATCAAGTTACGCTGTAAGGATGATTTGGGGGCAAGAACTTCCTATGATTATCAAACCATGATTGCTTACCACTCTTCTGCAATGTAAATGCATCCGAATCATACATGCAATGAGGGCATGCCAGACGTCCAGTAGTGCTCCAACCAGACAACATTGCATATGCCGGGAAGTCACTTATTGTCCACATCAAAGCAACTCTCATGATGAAATTATGTTTCATAGAAATTTGTAGGCTACGACTCCTGTTTCCCACAACATTTTCAATTCGGCCACCAACGGTTGCAGGAAGACATCAATCTTTTCCTTTGGATTTGATGGTCCTGGAACCAAAACTGTCAAAAACATTGCAGTCTCTTTCATGCACTTCCATGGAGGAAGGTTATATACAGTCAGTATCACTGGCCAACATGAATACTATTGCCCCACTTGACCGAATGGTTGGAAGCCATCGGTACAAAGACCTAATCTGACATTCCTTATATCTTCAGCGAAATCAGGATGATTTTCATTGAAATGCTTCCAAGCTTTTGAATCTGATGGATGCCGCATTTCATCCTCTTTAGATTCATGTTCGGCATGCCATCTCATATCAGCAGTTGTAGCCTCAGATCTGTATAATCTCTGCAGGCATGGAGTCAGAGGAAAGTAATGCATCTCTTGTAAGGAACACTTTTCCTTCTACTTGTACTAGCTCCCCCTTCGCCGTTTTTGTACCTCGATTGCCCACAAATCTTACACCATCTCAGCTCCGAGTCTTCACCCCAATATATCATACAATTGTTCAAGCAACAATCGATCTTATTAACCGGGAGCCCAAGCCCATGCAACAACTTCTTCGTTGAGTAAAAACTATCTGCTACAACATTATTATTTGGCAAAATTTCCTTGATTAACCCAGCTACAGAATTAAATGCCTTTTCTGATAATCGATGTTCTGCCTTAATATTCAACAACCGAGCAGCCGTAGACAACTGGGAATGACCCTCACAACCAGGATACAATTCTTGATTTGCAGCACGCAACATATCATAAAATTGCTGTGCATCTGGATTTGGTTCTTCCATAAATGTATTCTGATTGAATTCATTACCCGATGCATTCATCACCATTTCTTCATATGTGTTTAAATTCACAAATGGTTCATCTTCAGGAATTGACACTTGTTGGCTTGTAACAGCTACCGGAATTTCCTCCAGTTCACCATGACAGTACCAAACATCGTAATCAGGAACAAACCCCTTTTTACACAAATGCACCTTAATAGTTTCAACATCTCTGTAGGCTTTATTCTGACACCTGTGGAAGTTGCATGGGCACCTAATCCTAGGCCCATCCATCCATTCAGGTTGGCTACATGCAAATGCGATAAATTCTTCCAATCCATTCAGAAAATCTGGATTAAGCAAGCCATCTTTTATCCTTGCATACATCCATGAGCGAGCCCCGCTCATTTTTGACCGACTTATACAATTTCTGGTATACCATTAAAGGAAACCACAACATAAAACTATATTAGCATTAGTACATATATAACTAAATTATTTCTTTTACTCAACTAAGGTAAATAACAACTACTTAAATCATTTATAACTAAACCAATTTTCTTTTACACAACTAAGGTCCCTACCCTGCAAGGCCGGGCCACGGCTACGATCCTTGCCACGTGCTAGCAAGGACCGAGGCACAGGTTCATGCCCGGCATAATGCTAGGGATTGGGTTCGGGCCGGGCCGCAATGCGGTCCGTTCAATCATCGGACTTCATAAGCAATCAAGTGTCCTAAATTAATTCCACCTTCACTCCATGTCTAAAAGGTGAGGCCCTATCCCATTCAAGAATATTTTTTGTGATATGTTATTCTGCTATTAATTATCATCAATGGTTTATGTTGAAATTTCAGCAGCATTTCCCTATATGTTCTCCTAAATGTGTGGCATATATGCCACGCTAGGAGAACGCATGAGCAAATACAAACTGCAATCTCAACCAACGATGATTAATAGCAGACTAACATATCACAAAAAATATTCTCAAACTATCCACCAGGATAATTTGAGAATTTGCAAGACTAAGTCTTACAAATTCTCAAATGGGTCTAAAGTTATAGTGCTGTGATTAATAATATGGAAATCCGAAGACAATCGAACTTATGCTTGTTATTCATAAATTCTTGTCAATTATACATATATAGGAATAGTATTCTATATACATAACTGACTTCTTAAGATTATTATGTCCAATATAAATGTTTGTGAAGTCTAAAATATAAATCATTGAACCTGCTAAATTGTTGCTGAAAATTAAATAAAACTACAACAAGACTTTCATTCTAGCATTACATAATTTAATGCATCATTCAATTTGAAGCAGAATGTAAATAATCAAGACATAACAATTGTAAATAACTACAAATGCATATATATTATTTCATAAACAGCTTTAAAAAAATCCTAATAATAGAATTAGGTCTTTTTTAACCCTTAACTAAGAGTGACAATACTAGTCTAAAACATGTTATTGGATATGAAACATAAACATAATATTTTTTAATTAAATAATGATGATCATTAATAATCTAAATCATTGAATATGATGTTACTATTTCTAAACATTTATACATAAAAAAATTATAAGATTTATATACTTTTAACCGCATTAAGTGATCAAAAAATGGATTGCTTAAATTAATAACATCAATTTTTCCAACTTGATGCATAAGCTGAACATTTTAATCAAATTCTACATCTAATGGTTTACAACATGAATGCAAAACCATTATTATGTAATTACTTTTTTTTTTAACGATGGCCTAGCCACGGTGGCCAGGCCACCGCCGGCCATGGTCGCCAATGTGGCCGGCGCCTCAGGGGTGGGGGAAATACTCCACCCCATTTTCATTTTTTTTTAAATGGTGGCATGGCCACCGTGGCCAGGCCACCACCGGCCACGGCCGCCGCCGTGGCCGGCGCCTCAGGGGTTGGGGAAAAACCCCACCCCAATAATTTTTTTTTTAACAGGCAACCACCGGCCACGGCCACCGCCGTGGCCGGCGCCTCAGGGGTGGAGGAAAAACCCCACCACCCCAACAAATTTTTTTTTTAAACGGTGGCCTGGCCACCGTGGCCAGGCCCCCGCCGGCCACGGCGGTGGCCCCGGCCGTGGCCTGAGACGATGGCCACGGTCACCGCCGTGGCCGTGGCCTCATGGAAACGGGAGGGCATGGGGTGGGGGAAAAACCCCACCACCCCAAAAAAAAAAAAATTTAACGGTGGTCTGATCACCGTGGCTAGGCCTCCACCGGCCACGGCGGCGGCCATCGTTTGGCCGTGGCCTCACGAAAACGGGAGGGCGGGGGGTGGGGGAAAAACCCCACCACCCCAAAAAAAAAAATTTAACGGTGGCTTGGCCACCGTGGCCAGGCCACCACCGGCCACGGCGGCGGCCGTGGCCTAAGACGACGGCCACGGCTGCCGCCGTGGCCGTGGCCTCACGGAAACGGGAGGGGGGGGGGGGGGAGAAAAACCCCACCATACCAAAAAAAAAAAAAATTTAAACGGTGGCCTGGCCACCGTGGGCAGGCCACCACCGGCCATGGCGGTGGCCGTGGCCGTCATATACGGCCACGACCGGCCGTGGCCTGAGACGACGGCCACAGCCGCCGCCGTGGCCGTGGCCTCATGGAAACGGGAGGGCGGGGGGGTGGGGGGGGAGTGGGGGAGGGGGGCTTACCCCGCCGGGGGAGGGGGGGCTGCCGCCGGTGGCTCCTAACGCCGGGGGAGAGGGCGGGGGGAGGCAGAGGAGGGGGACGGCGTGGATTAGGGTTAGAAGAGGAAGAAGAAGAGGCCGGGGGGGCCGGGCGTGACTCAGATTATGCGTCACTAAACCCTCGCTATTTTTCTAATTTATTATGGATTAGCGACGCAATTATGCGTCGCTAATCTTTCGCTAATTTGTCTTTTTTATTATTTTCTGGGAAACTTAGCGGTACAAATAATTGCATCGCTAATGAGTCGCTAATTTGACGGCAATGATCGACTGGAATTTTTTTTTATTTTTAGGGAAAATGCGTCGCTAATGCGACGCAATTTTTTTATTTGATAATTATATTTGATAAAAATTATTTTTTCTGAAAATAATTGCGATGCATATGGTTGCGTCGCAATATTTTATTTTTAAATTTTGTATAACATTTATTTTTTAAAAAAAAACTTCGCAACCCAATAGATGCGTCGCAAAGTTAATAATTATTTTTTTTAATTTTCTAGTTTATTGCATCACTAATGTATC
Organism: Calamus simplicifolius; assembly: GCA_900491605.1. Lineage (NCBI taxonomy): Eukaryota > Viridiplantae > Streptophyta > Magnoliopsida > Arecales > Arecaceae > Calamus > Calamus simplicifolius. The sequence continues at coordinate 182,535 of UESW01002197.1, read as the reverse complement.
GCTATTTAACGTAATTTAATTTTTTAAAACTTTGCGACGCAATGATTTGTGTCGCAATATTTTTATTTCATAATTATATTTGATAAAAATTATTTTTCTTAAAATAACTGTGACGCATATGGTTGCGTCGCAATGTTTTATTTTTAAATTTTTTATAAATTTATTTTTTAAAAAAATATTGCGACACGATAGATGCATCAAAATTAAAATTTATTTTTTAAATTTTTTGATTTATTGTGTCGCTAATGCGTTGCTATTTAACATAATTTAATTTTTTAAAAATATTTGTGATGCACAGATTTGCATCGCAATATTTCTATTTGATAATTATATTTGATAAAAATTACTTTTTCTTAAAATCATTGCGACGCATATGGTTGCATCGCAATGTTTTATTTTAATTTTTTTATAATTTTTTTTAAAATATTGCAACACAAAATATGTGTCGCAAAATTAAAATTATTTTTTTTAATTTTCTGATTTATTGTGTCGCTAATGCATCGCTATTTAACATAATTTATTGGATCGATCCGATCGGCGACGATCCGACGGTTGCAATCGATCCAAGCCCTGATCTCGATCGGCGACGACCGATCTCGAGCCATTGCGATCGGTCTGATCGACGACGATCTGACGGTTGCGATCAATCCATGCCCTGATCCGATCGATGACGACCGATCTTCGACCATCACGATCGGTCCGATCGGCGATGATCCAATGGTTGCTATCGATCCAAGCCGTGATCCTGATCGGCGACGATCGATCTCGGATCGTAGCAATTGATCCGATCAGCGACGATCCGACAGTTGCGATCGATCCAAGCCCTGATCCCATCGGCAATGACCGATCTTAGACCGTTGCGATCGATCCGATCGGCTATGATTCGACGGTTGCGATCGATCCAAGCCATGATTCCGGTGGCAACGACCGATCTCGGACCGTTGCGATCGGTCCGATCGGCGACGATCCGACGGTTGCGATCGATCCAAGCTATGATCCCAATCGACGACGACCGATCTTCGACCGTCATGATCGATCCGATCGGCGATGATCCGACGGTTACGATCGATCCAAGCCTGATCCCGATCGGCGATGACAGATCTCGAGCCGTTGCGATCGGTCCGATCGGCGACGATCCGATAGTTGCGATCGATCCAAGCTATGATCCCGATCGACGACGACCGATCTCTGACCATCGCGATCGATCCGATCAGCGACGATCTGATGGTTGCGATCGATCCAAGCCCTGATCCTGATAGCACGACCGATCTTGAGCCATTGCAATCAGTCCGATCGGCGACGATCCAACGGTTGCGATCGATCCAAGCCGTGATCCCGATCGGTGATGATCGATCTCCGACCGTTGATCGATCCGATCGGCTATGATCCGAAGGTTGTGATCGATCAAAGCCATAATCCCGATCGGCGATGACCGATCTTGGACCATTGCGATTGGTCTAATCGGCGATGATCCGACGGTTGCGATCGATCTAAGCCTGATCCTGATCGGCGACGATCGATCTCCGACCATCGTGATCAATCCGATCGGCGATGATCTGACGGTTACGATCAATCCAAGCCCTGATCCCGATCGACAATGACCGATCTCTGACTGTCGCGATCGATCCGATCGGCGACGATCCGATGGTTGCTATCGATCCAAGCCGTGATCCCGATCGGCGACGATCAATCTCGGACCATCATGATCAATCCAATCGGCGATAATCGATGGTTGCGATCGATCCAATCGGCGATGATCCGACGGTTGCGATCGATCCAAGCCGTGATCCCGATCAGCGACGATCGATCTCAAACCGTTGCGATCGATCCGATCGGTGACGATCCGACGGTTGCGATCGATCCAAGCCATGATCCCGGTCGGCGATGACCGATCTCGGACCATTGCGATCGGTCCGATCATCGACGATCCAACGACTGCGATCGATCCAAGTCCTCATCCCGATCGGCGATGATCGATCTCCGACCGTTGCGATCGATCCGATCGGTGACGATCTGATGGTTGCGATCGATCCAAGCCGTGATCTCGATCGGCGATGATTGATCTCGGACCGTCGCGATCGATCCGATCGGCGATGATCCGATGGTTGCGATCGATCCAAGCCCTGATCCCGATTGGCCATGATCGATCTCGGACCGTTGCGATCGGTCCGATCGGCGATGATCCGACAGTTGCAATCGATCCAAGCCATGATCCCGATCGGCGATGATCGATCTCGGACCATCGCGATCGATCCAATCGGCGACGATCCGACGGTTGCGATCGATCCAAGACGTGATCCCGATCAATGACGATCGATCTCGGACCGTCGCGATCGATCTGATTGGCAACGATCTGACGGTTGCGATAGATCCAAGCCATGATCTCGATCGGCGATAACCGATCTTGGGCCGTTGCGATCACTCTGATCGGCAACGATCCGACGGTTGCGATCGATCCAAGCCATGATCCCGATCGGCGATGATCGATCTCGGACTGTTGCGATCGATCTGATCGGCTCTGATCCGACGGTTGCGATCGATCCAAGCCATGATCCCGGTCGGCAATGATCGATCTCAGACCGTTGCGATCGGTCCGATCGGCAATGATCCGATGGTTGCAATCGATCCAAGCCCTGATCCCGATCAGCAACGACCGATCTCCGACCATCGCGATCGATCAGATCGGCAACGATTCGATAGTTGCAATCGATCCAAGCTGTGATCCCGATCGGCGAAGATCGATCTCGGACCATCGTGATCGATCTAATCGGCAACGATCCGACGGTTGCGATCGATCTAAGCCATGATCCCAATCAGCGATGATCGATCTGACTCATATACCAAAATTAATTTTATTTTTAATTTTTTTATCTTTTAATTATATTTATAAAATTTATTTTTTAAAAAAATATTGCGACAAATTATTTGCATCGCTAAATTAAAAATTAATTTTTTAATTTTCTAATTTATTGCATCGCTAATGCATCGCTACTTAATATAATTAATTTTTTAAAATATTGCGACGCAATCAAATGCGTCGCAATATTTTTATTTCATAATTACTTTTAATTTTTTTATAAAATTTATTTTTTAAAAATATTGCGATGTAATACTTGCGTCGCTAAATAAAAAATTATTTTTTTTAATTTTTTGTTTTATTACGTCGCTATTTAACATAATCAATTTTTTAAAAACATTGCGACACATTGAATTGTGTCGCAATATTTTTATTTCATAATTATATTTATAAAAATTAATTTAATTTAATATAATTGCGACGCAATACTTGCATCGCTAAATTAAAAAAATTTTTTAATTTTCTGGTTTATTGCGTCGCTATTGCGTCGCTATTTAATATAATTAATTTTTTTGAAAACATTGCGACGCATTTGGTTGCATCGCAATATTTTTATTTCATAATTATATTTTATAAAATTTAATTTTAAAAATATTGCGACACATTATTTGCATCGCTAAATTAAAAAATTATTTTTTTGATTATTTGGTTTATTGAGTCGCTAATGCGTCGCTAATTGAGTCGTAATTTTTTGTTGTCGCGGAGGCGTCGCAATTTGGTCGCAATTTAGTGATGCAAGAATGCGTCGCTAAATTTGCGTCACTATTTCAGTATTTTCTTGTAGTAATAAATATTGTTAAATTAGCACCGATGGTGCAAAATTTCCTTGCAGCCCAGCGTGCACGTTAAGTATTGACTCTTACAAAGATTACGACTTTAGTCATCGTTGGGATTGGTCGTCATACAGCAAAGGTGTATGTTTACTTGACCTGTGAATATGATGGCTACCTACTCCATGCTATGTAGCATCATTTTCTTGACTTGAGAACAAACCATTCATTTCTCTCTCCATTAAAAAAAAAGGAAAAAAAAAGGAGACCATTTGCCACGGCACATACTGTACGCTGCATGGATCCTTTAGCAAAAATATGGGCTCCTGTTATTGATTAATTATGGTTAAATTCACTTGAGAGCAGACCATCCCTGATCTTAGCTGTTGTGGTAACTTTAAGTCACCGAAAGAGCTAGCCAGCCCGCAGGTCCCTTCAAATTTGTAAACAATTGACAAATTTTTGGATTCCATCTTAAATCTCTGGCAAAATTATCACGGCAGTTTCCTATATTTAGCAAATTAAGGTATCATCAAGCTAAGTATTTATCCTTGAAAGGTTCCGAAGGACCATCAGATGCGTACCATGAAAGCTATGCTCCACCCGAATTCCTCATCGACCAATACTCCGATCACACAACGAAAGCATTGAGGGAAAATAAACAAGGAGTGTTGTTGAAGGTCTGGCGATTTCTCTGGCGATTTCCATGCGATTTCTCTGGTGATTTCTATGGCTATTTTCGTGTAGGTGTGGCGCTTCCTTGCCGATAGCTGTGGAGTTCTGTGCTAATAGTTGTGGTTTTCGTCTAGCTGTGGCGTAGCTACAGTGGATTGCTACAGTGATTTTGACGCGCCTGTTTCTTAAAGCAGTCTTTCCTTCTCTGGTTCTTGCTTTAAGATCGGCGCTCATCCTTCTTCCTTGCTGATCTCTGCTGTTTCTCGATCGTTTCCGATCATCTATTGAAGGACGATGGCTGCAGGAACCACCGTCCCTCCGACCGGTGGTGATAGGCGGAAGGCCCCAGCTGCTTCTTCTAGTGGTCCAAGCGGAAGCTCGTTTTACTGGACTGCTTCTGAGCCATCGCGGATGATATTGCAGCCATGGAGAAGCTCTTTCCTGAAGTTATCCAGCTTCCCTTGGTGGAGACCGAGCATGAGATCTCTGATTGGTCTCAATCAGGTTTGATTGTGCGAAGCCTTTCCCGTTGGGTTCCCTCTGATGCTGTGATCCAGGAGCTTCGCAGAGGAGGGATTGCATGTGGAATAGAGATCATCAGCCTTGCCTATAGATCATTCCTGCTCAAATTCGAACTCCAAGCTGCTCGTGATGCCGTGTTATCGCAGCCATGGGTGGTCAATGGGCAGCCACTTGCTGCTGAGGCGTGGCGTCCAGGCTTCATCCCTGCGGAAGATGCCCTGCACCATGCTCTGCTTTGGGTTCGGCTTCCTAAGCTGCCGATTGAGTTCTGGACGAAAGAAACCCTCCGAGCAATCCTGTCTGTTGCTGGCCAATTCGTGCACATGGATTCGTCTACGAATGATAGGAGACGGGGAGGCTATGCTAGAGCTTGTGTCAGAATCGATTTGAGCCAGCCCCTCCGCCCTGGAGCTCGATTTAGAACGAATGGGATCCCCTTCTGGCAACAGTTTGTATATGAGCATGTTGAAGGTATCTGCTCCTCTGTGATCTCTCCATCTCTCAGGTCCGTGCTCTCCTTCCAAGGAGTCGGCTTCTTCTTCAGATGCCCCACGTTTTGGTCCTTGGATGGCAGCACTCCGGATCCGTCGTCAAGCCTCTATTGAGGATTCCAACCTTCGATTGCGATCGGAGGGGTCGTCGGGGAAGACCAAGCCGGGTTCTTTGGTTGCGGACGATGAGTGGTTGCTTCCGAGGAAGACCTCCCGTAGGCAGCTTATTCCTTCTCCATCTCCTCAACTGGCTATTTCTCCCTATTCTGAGCTTCCTAGGACTCAACTTGGACCGTGTCGGGAGGAAGATTTTGTGCCGGTTACTGTAGCTGAACTTTCAGATCCTGCCACTGCTTCATTGCTGGTTTCAGGGGGACTTAAGGTTTTTGTGAACCATCTGAAGTCCCAGAAGGTGTCTACGGGTTTGAGGAAGTCCCAGACTAGAAAATCCTCTAAGACTTCTAATCATGAGGAGGTTTTTCAATTCTCTTCTGGATCTTCTGAAGTTCTGCCTAAACCCTCCTCTCAGTCAATGGAAGTTGCTACCACCCCAGGCCGAGGGTCAAACGGGGTGTCATCTGGGTTATTAGCTGCTAACCCATTTGGTCTTCCGGGTTCGGATCGCTAGGCCGGAGGTCCTACGATCGGGAGGATTCTAACCATGCTTCTCTTAAACGGGCCCGACCTGAGGTGACAGTTGGTCCTAGAGTTATTTCCAAGGATGTTAATGGCAAGAGTCGAGGATCTACCTCAGGGAAAGCCCACTATGTGTCTCTTGTTCTTCCCTCTGGAACAGACCCCTCTCGGGTTAACTGTGACCATGTTTCTATGGTCTCTTCCCTTAAAAGGCAATTCAAGTTGACACAGATGTTATAGCCATGGATCTTTCTCGGCAGTCAGATCTTGTGGTTCAGGACGGTTGTCCTTCATTTGATGAAGGTTTAGCGGCTCAGTGCCCTGCTTCTGGAGAGCATACTGATATGGATGTGGCTGGAGCCAAGGATGGGGTCCACGAGACCCCTTGACTTGGCTTTATGAAGATTCTGATTTGGAATGTTCGAGGAGCATTGAAACCTTCCTTTCGCTCCTCCTTTACTCGGCTGCTGCAGCTTCATCAGTTGATATTTGTGTTTTTTGGAAACTCTATCGGGATCCAATCTTCAGCATTTCCGATGGAGAGTCTCCCGGTGTTGGAATTCCTATGCTGTGGAATCCAATGGTCTGTCTGGAGGTATTCTGGCTCTTTGGTGGGAGCCTTCTATCCGTGTTGATGCTTTTATAGTTCTACTCAATAGGTGGCCCTGGTTATTTCAGAGGGGATCACTCCGCCTTGGTTGCTTCTTGGTATCTATGCTAGTACGGACTATAGGGAACGTCGCTATCTATGGTCCGAGATACTCACTCTTTTAGGCCAGGGTTTTCCCACTCTCATTGCTGGAGATTTTAATTGCATTGTGGATGCTTCGAAAAAGCATGGGGGGCATCGTTTTGTGGATTCTCCGAACTCTTGTGAGTTTCGTTCTTTTATATCCACTGTCAGGGTTGTTGATATGGGGTTTTTTGGCTCTCGGTTTACCTGGTGCAATAACCGACGGGGAACTACTCGGGTGTGGGAGCGCCTTGATCGTGCTTTGGCCTCCCCTGGTTGGATGCAGATCTTTTCGGTGCTACTATTTCTCACTTACCTCTGATTGCGTCTGATCATTGCCCTCTTCTTATCTCTACGAAGTTATTCACTCGGCCTCAGAGGCCGTTTTGGTTTGAGCAGCTTTGGACTTCTTACTCTTCGGCCCGAGCTATTATCTGTCAGGTTTGGCAGATGCGGTCAGAGGGAGTTCTACCTACCGTCTCTCGCGCTATCTCGATCTTGTGAAGCATAGACTTTTAAAATGGAATAGTAGAGAGGTGGGGGATCTTACGAAGCGTATTCAAGGGGTGGAAGCTGATATTGCTTCACTTCAGGCGAGGGAGGATTTGGATGGTTGCCTTTCTGACTTTGATCTCCAGTCCCTCTGACAGAGTTTGTCGTTGCACCATTCTTTACTTAGTCAGCAGGAGACTTATTGGTGGCAGCGGTCCCAGATTTAGTGGCTTTGGAGGGTGACTGGAACACCAGGTTCTTTCATCAGGCTACTGTGGCTCGGCGAGCTACCAACCGGATCCAGTTTATCAGTGAGGAGAATGGTCATATTGTAGATGATGATGAGACTATTCGGGAGAAGATTGTCCGGTTTTCCAGTCCCGATGGTCAGAGGTGTCTGCCAGTGGTTTCCCCATTTCCCCTGTTCCCCTGGCTGCCCAGGTTTTTGAGGGTGATAATGCCATGCTGCTGAGGGAGGTCTCGGCGGAGGAGATTCGATCTGCTGTTTGGGTTTTGGGCCCTGATAAGGCCCCTGGTCCAGATGGGTTTCCACCCTTCTTCTTCCGCCACTACTAGGATATTGTCGGACCGGATGTTGTTATGGCCATTCAGACTATTTTTTCAGCCAGGTTTCTTCCTCCTGATTGGCAGCGTACTTTTGTCTCTCTTATTCCTAAGCGGTCAACGGCTTCACTTCCCCAGCATTATCGACCTATCAGTCTGTGTACCACCCTATACAAAGCATGTGCTCGCATTTTGGTCACTCGGATGTAGGGAGTGATTCCCGCCTCATATCTCTGGAACAGGGGGCTTTCATCCATGGTCATAGCATCACTGATAATGCTCTCCTTGCCCAGGAATTTATGCATGACCTTCATCGGGCTACTGGTAGAAGGGCTCTTATGGCCATTTAGTTGGACATGGAGAGAGCTTATGATAGGATCAGCTGGACTTTTCTTTGGTAGACCCTTCGGGAGTTTCACTTGCTGATCTATTTATTGAATGGGTTATGGCATGTGTGCAGGGGCCTACCTTTTCTATTCTCATCAATGGTAGTCCATCGGATTATTTTCCTTCTGCTGGGGGTCTCCGTTAGGGTTGCCCTCTTTCCCCTTTCCTATTCATTCTCTGTGCTGATGATCTATCTCGCACTCTTGCTTAGGCTGTCGGAGCATCTATGTTGCAGCCTTATATGCCTGGGCCCCTCGGCCCTCCTCTTTCTCACCTGCTCTTTGCAGATGACTACGTTCTTCTTACCTCAGCTTCTACTCAGAATGTGGTGGTCTGCTCTGCTATCCTTCAAGCTTATTGTCAAGCCTCCGGTCAGCGGGTTAATCTGCAGAAATCTATCCTATGTTTTAGCCCATCGATCTCCCTCATGTCGGACTACGATCTCCCATTTGCTTGGGATTTACTCTCACTCTGATTGTCTATCCTACCTTGGGGTCCCTATTTCGGGGCGTCGTCCCCGACAGAGTGATTTTGGGGCTCTTGATCGCCGGATTTCTGATCGGTTGGGCAGGTGGCAGGTCTCTAGCCTATCGATGATGGGTGTTGATTCGGTCCATCCTCACCTCGCTTCCCCTTTATTTGTTATCTAACACCCTAATTTCGGCTACCTGCCTTCGCCAGATTGAGAGATGATTTTGGGATTTTCTCTAGGGCTCGAGACAGGGAGGCCATGGTCTTCATCTCCTCTCATGGGATATTGTTTGTATGCCTATTCGAGAGGGTGGGCTGGGGATTCAGTCTTTAGTCCTTGCTGGGAGGCTCTGCTCACTAGGCATGCTTCTAGATTTTTGTTGGATCCTCACTGCTTTTGGAGTACTGTTATGAGAGGTAGATATGGTGTTTGGTCTCCTGATTCGATATCCTGTATTCCTCGGGGGTGTTCTCCATTATGGCGGGCGATCTGTCAGGCTGCCCCTTCCATTATGGCTGATATTCATTGGATGATTGGGGATGGGAGATCTGTTGATGTCACTCATGATAGTTGGATAGCTGCCATTCCTCTATCCCGCTGGCCGACCTTCCTTAGTACTGTTATTGACCCCTCTATGCCAGTGTCTTCTTTGATCTGCCAGGATAGAAATGTTTGGAATGTTTCCATTGTCTCTCGACTTTTTGGGACTGAGCTTACGCAAAGGATTCTCGCCATTCCCCTAGCTTCCTCAGCTGACTCGGATACCAGGCTTTGGCAGCGTTCCTGCCTCCCTCGTGCTCCTACTAGGGATCTAGTTGACTGCCTTCGTACTCGAAGTTTGGGGTTGATTGATGTGGCTTGGATCTGGCATTTACCCATCCACCCCAGGATTCGGCTCTTCTTGTGGAAGCTTCGGTGGGATCGCCTTCCTACCTGTGCTCTGCTGGCTGGCCATGGTCCCCCCATTTTGCCTCTCTGCCCAATATGTGGGCTCGAGGATGAGTCGGTTGATCATGTCATTTTTACTTGCTCTCGTGCGAGATGGATCTGGCAGCAGATGCGGTTTACCCCGTGGTTGACTGTGGTGGGGCCCATCTGGATTTCTTTCTTGCATGCCATTCGATTAGCTGCTCAGAGCGAACGGGGCACTCGGGGTGTTGTTTCAGCATATTTGGCTTATCATCTTTGGCTTACTAGAACCAAATGGTTTTCACTGAGGAGGTTGCTCCACCCCAGGCGATCATCAGAACGCTACTCTTCTTGCCAAGGAGTATGACCATTCTCTTTTTGTTGTTCACTCTGTCCGACCCGGTCTCTGGGATTTTCCTGCTGCTTCGGTAGCGCACCGTTCTACAGTCTTTGTATCTTGGGAACCCCCACCCCTGGGTTATGTCAAAGTGAACTTTGATGGTTTTGTTTTGGATCGTATTGCTGGGTCCGGTTTTGTTATTAGGGGGCCTGACAGTGAGCTTCTTGCAGCCGGTGGCCATGGCTCCCTTGATATATCGGTCCCTATGGCGGAGCTTCAGGCAGCATAGGCTGGTATTACTTATGCGGTTCATCATTTGGCTTCTACCAATTGATTATTGAGGGAGATTCTCTCACGGTTGTTCGCTGGATTCGTCGGGATGGGGATCTTCATTCCACCAACCCCCTGCTCCATGCTATATGGGATTCTCTCCGGACTACAGTCGAACCTCTGATTCGCCATGTTTATAGGGAAGCCAATGCTGCGGCTGATTGGGTCGCTAATGTTGCATCTCGCCATCCGGGCCCATGGGATTGGAATGTGGGTGATCCTTGCCCTCTTATTTTGCAGCAAATCATGTATTCTGACCTCTCGGGTTTGAGTCACACCAGACTGGTCTGATCGCCCGCTGTTAAAAAAAACGAAAGCATTGAGGGCCAAAGTCCAACTCTCATTGTCACGCCTTCTAGCAGACTCGCATAGTGGTCATCGTTAGTCGTCGTCACATTAAAGACCAATGACTAGTCGCACAACGTGACTCTACGCATGGTTGACTTGACTTGTAAAGATAACAGCTAATTACTTGCTATAAAAAAAAGAAAAAAAAAGTGGCCCTCACAGCCTCACTCTTGGGAAATTCTATTTGGCCTGCAGTTTTTGCGAGGAGCCCTCCCATTTTACTTTTTTTTTACTCAGTAGCCCATCTATTTTACTCAGTAGCCCCCCTAAATTTATAAAATTCTTAAACTATCCCTTCACCCCCCCCCCCATCTCCCTCGCTCCATATTTTGCCGAGTCTCTGTTCGGCCATGGTTGGCCAAACAGAGACTCTCTGTTCAGCCAAGAAGGCCGAACAGAACTAATTCTGTTCAGTCCAGCAAGCCGAATAGAATTGAATTTTGTTTGGCCCAGCAGGCCGAATGCTGGGCCGAACAGAGAATTCTTCTGTTCGGCCCTGTGTCGCCGAACAGAAGGAATTTGTTCGGCCAACTAGGGCGAACATGTTGACTCAGTTCGACCCTATGTGGCCGAACAGATTTGACCTGTTCGGTCATACAAGACCGAACAACTCATGAACCGAAAAAAAAAAATCGAAGTTAGATATAAACCAACCTTTGCGACCGTAAAACCTTCCCAAATTGCTAGTTGCTTGTCCATTGCTTGATTATAGATTGAAATCTCTTCAATCAAGCTTTAAATGGTCGGATTGATCCAGAGGAGGAGGAGGAGATCGGAGGCAGCGGGAGCGGGGAGGGGCTGGCGCGGGAGGGGAGGCCAAATTATTCAAGAATTCTTGGGAGACCCACCTATCGTTTTTTTTGTTACAGAGACCCACCTATCGTTGATCGTGCGGGAAGAATAAAAAATCTTCCAAGGATCTCCCAGCCTACCATGCGAATCCATGAAGGAATATTCTCTTATACCACTTTGTTGCTTATAAAAAAGGCCTGTACAGTCATTGAAAAACCCACAAGCAGCCTTTAATTTTCCATCTTCTTCTCTTGTTGTCTTTGGCTAGCGTGATTTCTGCCGCTGCTCGCATGGCTGTTTGCGGTGATCCGTATGCAAATGGATCCCGCTTCTTTGTGCGCGTCATGCTAATTGGTCTCCTCCACCTGTGTCTCTGCCGTTCTACCACGGAGGGCAACTGTATAGAGAGCCAAAGAAAAGCTCTGCTCACCATTAAAGCAGGCATCTATGATCCTGATCAATGGCTTTCTTCTTGGAAAGATCAAAATTGCTGTGAATGGAGAGGAATTGATTGCGACAATACCTCCGGTCATGTGGTAAAGCTCGACCTCAGATACCCATATGACTTTGATGCTCAAGATGGGTTCGGAAAATATCCAGGTCCAAGTAAGGTAAATCCTTCTTTACTTGACTTGATGCATTTGAAGCATTTGGATTTAAGCCTCAACAATTTCTCTGTAGCTCCCATCCCATGATTCATTGGTTCTCTAGCGCACTTGACATATCTTAACCTCTCCAATGCCGAATTCAGTGGATCCGTTCCCCCGAGCTTGGAAATCTCTCCAGCTTGCAATTTCTTGATCTTAATTCAAATTATGTTCCTTATTATTATCCTAATTATCCTTATTATTATCATAATGATTATTATTATTATTATTATTATTATTATTATTATTATTATTATTATTATTCATCTTCTCATGGTTGGTCCTTACATGCTAATGACCTTCTCTGGCTTTCTCGCATTCGTTCTCTACAACACCTTGACTTAAGTGGCATTAATCTCACTAAGGCAACCAACTGGCTTTATGAGATTAACAAGCATTCTTTCCTATTAAAATTGTATTTGTCTAATACGAGCCTTCCTTCTATTCATTATCCTCCATCACATGTTAATCTTACTTCTCTCAAAGTGCTCGATCTCTCTTTGAATAACCACATCAAAACTGTAGTACCACGCTTGCTATTCAATATTAGCAGTAGCCTTATCTACCTCAATGTTGGCGGATGTGGGTTTTCCGATAAGCTATTCATTGCAATAGGAGATCTACACAACTTGCAGCACTTAGATTCATTTGGTAATCAAATAACCTATCCTAGACAGATTTTTCAGAAGTTAGGAAACCTCAGCGGCTTGGAATATTTAGATTTGTCTTTTAACCAAATTAATGCAGATGTTTCACACTTGTTAGAAAATATTGGCCAGTTGAAGAATTTAGATCTGTCTTTCAATAACATCTATGGAGAGATTCCAGAAAAGATTGGTAACCTCACCAACTTGGTGCGTTTATATATGATCATGAATAGAATCAGTGGCCTGATACCAAAGAGTATTGGAAACCTTCGCAACTTGGTAGACTTATATTTGTTAGGGAACCAAAATATAAGTGGTGAGATACCAGAAAGTATTGGAAACCTTATACATCTACAAAATTTGGATTTATCGGATAATATAATCAGCAGAGAGATACCAAAAAGCATTGAAAACCTTGTAAACCTACAAAATTTGGGTTTATTGGGTAACATGACCAGCGGAGAGATACCAGATGTTTTTGACAGACTTCACAACCTGCAATTTTTGTTGTTAGGAAGGAATCGCATAACTGGAAAAATCCCCAGATCTATCGGGAATCTATGCTCGTTGAATGTTTTTACTATATATGACAACAACATTAGTGGAGAGATTGTGGATATCATAGAAGTTGGTCTAAATGCATCGAGAATAGATTGGATGGGAGAAGCTCTCTGTATGGCTTGCAATATCTGGATGTGAGTGAAAATAACTTGAGTGGGATAATCCCAGAAACTTTGGGTCAATTTTCTACATTGGAATATTTGGTTCTCGCCCCAAACTCCTTTACAGGTTGTTTGACTGAAGCCCACTTTGCAAACCTTACAAGATTATATAGCTTCGATATCTCTAAGAACTCATTGGAGGTGAGTAAGGATTGGATTCCTTCTTTCAATGCCGCAATTATACGTATATCCTCTTGTCACTTGGGACCGAAATTTCCTATCTGGCTACAAACACAGACAAATTTGGAATATCTAATGCTCTCAGAAAATGGCATTTCAGATGACTTCCCTACTTGGTTTTGGGATCTGAAACATGTTGTTTATTTGAAAGTATCATATAATAATATGAAAGGAAGACTACCAACTTCTCTAAAAGGCCAGCAATTTGTAATTATTGATATGAGTTCCAATAATTTTCATGGTCTATTACCTGAATTTTTGGATCCTTCTTAGCTTGATATCATAAACCTATCCAACAATTCATTTGAGGGCCTATTCCCTTGAGCTTTGCTGGGGCTTCAAGACTTGAGCTCCTCTCTTTATCCAACAATCACATCAATGGTAGTGTTCCCCCCTTAATTTGCAATCTAACAAATCTAGCTGTTCTCGATTTGTCCCATAACAACTTGCTCGGAAGTCTTCCAAATTGCTGGGACAAATCACAGTTAGGGATTGCTCACTCACAAAAAGATAGCATGCCAAAACATTCTCAAAGCTCAGCAGGTGGTCATATGAACCTTCAATCATTGCACATGAAAAATAATAGTCTCTCTGGAGGTTTCCCTTTATTCTTGAGATATTGTAAACAACTGGCTACCCTTGATCTTAGTGATAACAAGTTCTCAGGCAATTTACCAATATGGATTGGAGAAAGCCTTACATCATTGAGAGTACTTTCTTTGCGATCAAATTTCTTCAGTGGTAATATACCGGAGCAATTGTCATATTTATCTACTCTTCAAGTTTTAGACCTTGCTTGCAACAAGTTTTCATGTGATTTGCCTCCATCTTTTGGAAACTTTAGTGCAATGATGTCAATGGAGAATCCAGAGCAACTATTTTTAACAAATTATAGCACCTACTATACAGAGAGTGTATTGATAACCACAAAGGGATTGGAAATGGAATATACTCATGTGTTGTCACTTGTAATGGGCATAGACCTCTCACAGAATAATCTTTCTGGAATGATTCCCAAAAAACTAGTGTATCTTCATGGGCTATGTTTTTTGAACCTCTCCAATAATCACTTTACAGGAAAGATTCCAGAAAATTTGGTGCTTTGGAGCAGTTAGAATCACTTGATCTATCAATGAACAATCTTTCAGGCATGATTCCCTTGACCATATCCTCCATGTATTTCTTAAATCACTTGAATTTGTCCAACAACAATCTATCAGGAAGAATTCCATGGGGAAATCAATTGCAGACATTTTGTGATCCATCTATTTATGGTGGCAATCCTTATCTCAATGTATGGTCATTGCCAGGTGCTCAAATCAAGCCCCTCCAATATATCCTTCTCAAGCAAGAGGTCAAGAAGAGGAATATGGAAATAAAGATAGGTCTAAAATGATATGGAATTATCTTAGCTTTGCACTGGGATTTATTGTGGGACTTTGGGGGTTCATCTATATACTAATGTTCAGGCAGGCTACAAGGATTGCTTATTTTCAGTTCATTGACAAAACATATGATGACATCTGCATGCAATTAACCATTCACTTTGCTAAATTGAAGACCATTTTGATGAATGGCATCCAAGGTTGAGGCCAAAGCTTTTTGGAGACTATATTGAAATTGATGTATTTTTGTAAAAGTTTTTACTTTGGATTGGTTTTCTTTCAATGTTTGAATGGTAGACCAATGTTGTAGTAAAATAACTATCCACTTATGTAGTACTCAATGGTATTACAACTTTAAATAACTTGTAATGCTTTTTTGGATTGTTTTGACATTTCATTCTTATTATCAACAAGAAATACTAGAGATTATTTTTACTCTTGGCCCCTGTAGATATTCCTTATACATTTGGATTTGTATTAGCTATATCTTTAAAATCATTCTTCTTCTTCTAATGCAACAAAAAGGCTTTTAGACAGTGAGGGCAATGTTGTATGTTAAAGTTGTCTGATATTTTTGTAC
>UESW01002197.1:0-163502 GCA_900491605.1 Calamus simplicifolius | reverse complement strand
AGCGTAGGCACGAAGCTGTTCCTTACATAATCAAATGAAGCGGGCTCTGGTTCACTTTTGAGCTCACCATCCAACTCATTATTTTTGTTAGCATTCAGGATCTTTTAGCTAGATTTTGACACCATCAATTATAATATTTAACTTATGACATTATTAGTTATAAATATTTTGGACCGCGTGTGCTATATCTAAGTCTTTAGAGATTTAGTTAATTTTGGAACCTTCTCTACCTATATAGATATTAGGTAGAATTGGTTTTTAATTGTTGTTGACAAGTTTTAGCCATGCAAACTTGTAAGGCCAAGCTCCATACGTATGAAGACGTCCGTTGGCACCTGCCACTAAGTAGAGAATGTGCCTAATAATATAAATGTTAATTTTTTTACTTTCCTCACATCTTTTCCTTGACAAAAAAAAAAATTGGTAAAACATCACAACTTAAGTTATTTTTAACTTGTTCTTTCATGATAGCTTTTTTTTGATAAAAATTATTATTAATGCTGCTATTGTTGTTACACCTGTAGCTTTATCTTGTTGTATTAAAAAATTAAAGTTGTCATATAAATTATTTCCATTTTAGTTAGGATGTCAAAATACTATATAATCTTAGTCAACTTCAAAATTTACATGCACACACACACACACACACACACAGATATATATATATATATATATACACACATACATACATAGAAAGAGAGAGAAAGGAAGCAATCGATTTGTCTATATTTAATTGTAACAAGTTTAGATCCAACCATCTCATTCATTTTTGAATCCACATAATTCATAGATCAAGATATAAAAAAAAAAAGATGGGCATAGCTAGACATTGTTATTAAAGTTTTTTAATTATTAGGCAATAGAGATTCGGTTATTGAAATTTTTATTTATTATAATTAATTATATCATTATATTAATGAGAAACTCCATCAAGGTCGTCTCAAATCCGAGTGATGGGGCCAATAAACCCTACGGTAGAAGGCAGCCAAGTACTGACTCACTCAATAATAGGATACCAAAATCTACACCAAGGCAGAGGATGTAGCCATCCAGAAGTCCAAAGGGATTCTCTGACCGATCCTAGTGTTGGCCCTCTTTCGATCGACTCCAGCGTCAGCCTCATCAACTGACTCCAGTTCTCGGCTCTCAATAGTCTCAGCCAATGACCCAGCTCCCAATCATCTCGGTCGATTCCGTGGACTCCCCCGTGTCGGCACCAGCTCCACAACCGGCCTTGACTCCATCATCTAATCAGTAAAAATGTTAAGGAGGCTTACGTACTTTCACGCAATGGGAGTTTATGCTGTGTGCATGGGGTCTACACGTATGAGTCCATATGCATGGAGTTCTAAGTGTTAGTAATAGTGCCCTAGGCGTATTGTATGGACATGGTATTTTAAATATTTATGAATATTTACTATTATCATAATTTGCATGTTTATTATATAATAATGTCCTTGAATAATATTATTAATTATTTTAAATGTCCCTAATCGTTATTATTGTGGGAATAACAATAAATTAAGATTAGTATAAAATTTGATTGATATTCATGGGATGAATACGTGTATGAGATACAAATCAAATTTATATGTATTTATTGAGAACAAATATTGGACAAGACCCGCCTTGAGATTAATACATGGATCAAAGTCATAAGTTAATCTCTAGTAGTTGTGTCATTAAATCCTTAGACCTGAGATTGCTATAGTTCTCAACATGAGGAATATTATGTTTTGACATAATCAAACGTTGTCTTTAACCGGATGATTATAAAGGTTATGCTTGAACATAATAAGAATCATGTAGTGAGATATGAGTGATTAAGATGGAATTTTTGTCACTCTTGTTATAGGAGAGATATATCTGGGCCCCTCGATGATTGAGACTGAGAAATGTATGGCCGTGCTCAAATGAATTGATGGAGATCAATATCATTTGTTTAGTCAGTCTAATTGGGTTTCGAAAAATTAAAGATAGAGCGATATAAGGTTGACTTTTTTATGCCTTATATTCTATCAAGATATCAGTGACAAAAGGATTATGTCATTAGCTACTTTAATATTATCTCAGAACATGAGCTTTTCATTTAACTTGGGTAGTCATAATGTCTTGCTAGAGGCCGCTTATGACTTGTAGGATCAAAATGTGATTTAGGCCTACTGCCAACGTTAATTGAACCTATAGGGTCGCACACTAAGAACGGACAATAATGGTTACGGTTTGTTACTCTCTATAGTAATTTAAAATGATGAGATTATTTTAAATTACAAATAATAATTAGTTGTTATTTAGATTCGAGTTTAATTTTGAGAAAATTTAAATTCGTAATTAAATTATGACAAGTAATTAATTAGTTATATTTTCTTATTGGATAAGGAAATAATCCATAAAGGTTTTTGGTTAAAAATATAAATTCCTTATTTGGTAAGGACTAGGATTTAAATTGTCATTATTTAAAAGGAGTTTTAAATAAATATTAATTAAAATTCTAGTTAACCAAAAACCCCTAGCATACTTGTATATATATGATATATACGTTTTAATGTCTATTGGGGCATTTGAAAGGTCGTGTCTATTTGGGCATTTGAAGGGTCGTGCCTTTTGCCTTGAAAATAGAAAAAAGAGAGTTGACGACGATGGTTCGTTTTTGTGAAAAATGAACTTTGAACTAGCATTCAAAAACTGTTTTGGTGTCCGTTCGTGTGTGGATACTTGTAAAGGGTGGTCGTCTTTCTGGAGGCAGCACCTTTGAAGATCCGAGCAAATCCAACATAAGAACAGACGGATTACATACTGATCAACAAAAGGTAATATTTTTATTTATCCTTCTTTCATTTTTATGAAATGCATGTGATCCTTGGTGGGTTATGGAATAAATTTATTTTATTTCTGCTGCCATTTTATTCCAATTAGATTGGGATTTTTCATTCCGTAATCCAACAGTGGTATCAGAGCCACTTGCATTTTCATAAAAATCGATTATGCCATGTTTGATTGTATGTATGAGATGTATATGATCTTGGAATAATTTGCGTTCTTGTATATATGAGATATTAGGGTTTGCACGAACGACATAGATAATAGGTTTTCTAAGGTGTTAATTGATGAATCTGTTTCATGTAAGGATTCGTTAATATGATTAAGAATCCGAATGGATATTGCAATTAAAGTGTTTAATAGCATGATATATGATTTCGGTGTTGTCTTAATTATATTAATACATGAACTGAATTCACATATCAATAAGGATTTATCAATTGCTGTTTATGATGGTGCGGAACCGCCGTACTACCTAATCGGAGCGCCTTATAAATTTAATTGGTTTTAAACAACACGCCTATTATAACATATTTTCTTTAATGCAATATATATGCTATATGATAACATGATATGTTTTGCATGGTGTGTTGCTTTGTATGGTGCATAGTATGGCCTTATGACCAATGTGATTGGCAAGTTTTTATTATTCTTTTACAAAGGTTGTAATTATTAAATATGGCATGCATGCTATTTTGTTTCATTGTAATTTTTCTTTTACTTTTAGTAGTATTTGTTTATTTATTGTAATAAAACAAGAAGACAAAGCAAGCCATTTGAAGTCATGCAATCCAACCATGGTGATGGAGGAGCTAGGTGTCTATGCACAAGATGATGGTCAAGTAGATATTATGGTGTTGCTCATTATTACCTAGGATTAACCATTGATCTTCATATTGGCTTATGAAGATCAATCTAGATAAGGTCATACTATGACACGTTTATTATATACATGTATGAGATGCTATGTATGATGATATCAATGAGTATGTGATACTAAATGCATGATGAAATCTATCTAGATCCCTCACATGAAATTTTAAGTTGACATGCCATCCATATTTAAACACTTGTCAATGCTTTTATCACCTTAATGTGGGTTCTACCAAAGTAGAAGTACATTAGGTTACATTAGTGAGACAAGATGAGTAATGGTGCTACCCATATGTTTAAAAATGGTTTAACTTAATTAGGTTATCAAAACGGTTTTGAGCCTAATGGCATGAGATGGGATTTAAACATGCCGGGACATATGATGTCAAAATCCCATAAATTTCTAAGAGTTGCATGAGTTGCAATTGGTAAGAGTTACCTAGCTAAATAACTTAATTTTAAGTGTCATGCCAAAGCTGACTTAAAGTTGAGTATAAATATGGATCTTAGCTCAATAAATTAATATGATTATTATTATTGAGGGTTGTTAATTTAGTGGGAGTTTTTCTTAATCAAAATACTTAACGAACTTTGCATTTATTGTAGATGGCCAACAATAATAATAATTCTACTATATCACTGCAATCAATCCTTGAGAATGACAAACTTACTGGGACTAACTTCCTTGACTGGTTTTGAAATTTGAGAATTGTTCTCAAACAAGAAAGGAAGCTTTATGTCCTGGATCAACCTCACCCTAAAGAACCAGCCGATAATGCTTCTATAGCTGAAAAGAATGCTTATGAGAAGCATCATAATGACTCTATTGATGTTGCATGCTTGATGCTAGCTACCATGAGTTCTAAACTTCAGAAAGATTTGGAAAATATGGAAACTTATGATATGATTGTCAATCTAAAGGAAATGTTCCAGCAACAAGCAAGGCAAGAAAGGTATGATACTACCAAGGCATTGCACTCTTGCAAAATGGCTGAGGGTGCTTCAGTTAGCGCTCATGTGTTGAAAATGAAAGGCTATATTGAGCACCTTAATAGGCTTGGATTTCCATTGAGCCAAGAGTTGGCAACAGATTTGATCCTAAATTCACTTCCTGATAGTTATGGCCAGTTTGTCATGAACTATAACATGAATGAAATGGATAAATCAATTTCTGAGCTGCATACGATGCTTAAAACTGCTGAACAGAATATTAAATCCAAGCCTGGCCATGTTCTGATGGTTCAAAAGGGAAAGGGCTTTATGAAGAAAGGAAAAAGAAAGGGTAAGGGAAGGGCTGGAAAGTCCAATGCTCAACCCAAGCCCAATCCTAAACCCAAGGCTAAAGTTCCAAAGGAGGGTGTCTGTTTCTTTTGCAATGAACCTGGTCATTGGAAGAGAAACCGCAAGCTGTATTTGGAGGATCTAAAGAAGAAGAAGAAGAAGACTGGTGAGACCAGTTCTTCAGGTATTTATGTTATAGAGATTAATTTTTCTCCTTCTAGTTCCTGGGTATTAGATACTGGATGTGGATCTCACATTTGCACAAATGTGCAGGGGCTTAAAAGGAGTAGACAACTGAAGAAGGGCGAAGTTGATCTTCGAGTAGGCAATGGAGCAAAAGTTGCTGCTTTAGCTATAGGAAGTTACGAACTTTCTTTGCCCAGTGGGCTTTTGTTAGTTTTGAACAATTGCTTTTATGTTCCTACAATGTGTAGGAATATTATTTCAGTTTCTTGTTTGGATAATGATGGTTTTTCTTTTATTATTAAGAATAATAATTGCTCCATTTATCATAAAGACATGTTCTATGCAAATGCCGAATTGCTAGATAGTCTTTATGTTTTGAATCTTCAAAAATCCAACAATTCTTCTGTCTATAACATAACTACCAAGAAATTTAAGTCCAATGACTTAAATTCAACCTATCTTTGGCATTATCGCCTTGGCCATATAAATGAGAAACGCATATCAAAACTCCATCAAGATGGACTTTTGAACTCATTTGATTTTGAATCATATGATACATGTGAATCTTATCTATTGGGTAAGATGACAAAGGATCCCTTTACTGGACACAGTGAAAGGGCCAATGAATTATTGGGCCTAATACATATAGATGTATGTGGACCATTAAGTTCAGATGCTAGAGGAGGTTACAAGTACTTCATTACATTTACTGATGACTTCAGTAGATATGGTTATGTCTACTTGATGAGACACAAATCTGAATCATTTGAAATGTTCAAATCTTTTCAAAATGAAGTACAAAACCAACTTGGCAAGACAATCAAGGCACTTCGATCTGATAGAGGTGGAGAATATTTGAGCCAAGAATTTTATGACCATCTTAGAAGTTGTGGAATCATTCCACAACTAACTCCTCCTGGAACACCACAATGGAATGGTGTGTCTGAAAGAAGGAATCAAACTTTATTAGATATGGTTCGATCTATGATGAGTCTAACGGATCTTCCACTTACCTTTTGGGGTTATGCACTTAAAACAGCTGCGTTCACACTAAATCGAGTTCCAACCAAAGCGGTTGAAAAGACGCCATATGAGATGTGGACTGGTAAAAAGCCCAGTTTGTCTTTTCTTAAGATTTGGGGTTGTGAAGCTTATGTAAAACGTCAAGTTTCAAATAAGCTGGAACCCAAGTCTGACAAATGTTTTTTTGTGGGGTATCCTAAAGAGACTAAAGGATACTACTTTTACAATCCCATTGAGAACAAAGTGTTTGTTGCTCGGAATGGTGTCTTTGTAGAAAGAAATTTATTTCTAAAGGAACCAGTGGGAGCAAGGTACAACTCGAAGAAATTCAAGAACCACAAGATAACATTGAACCGCCTGTGGATGCTCAAAGTCAACAAACCATTGTTGACACACCACCTGTAGCACAAAAATTACGTAGATCTGATAGGATACGTCATGAGCCCGAGAGATATGGATTTCTTATGACTGATAATCATGATGTATTGTTGGTGGATCAAAATGAACCTACTACCTATCAAGAGGCTATGTTAGATCCAGACTCTGAGAAATGGTTAGAGGCCATGAAGTCTGAAATCCAATCCATGTATGATAATCAGGTATGGACCTTGATTGAGCCATCTGAAGGTACAAAGACCATTGGGTGCAAATGGGTTTTCAAAAAGAAAACTGACATAGATGGTAAAGTGCATACTTACAAAGCAAGGCTAGTTGCAAAAGGTTTCAAACAAACTTATGGTATAGACTATGATGAAACTTTTTCACCTGTAGCCATGCTTAAGTCTATTAGAATTCTCATTGCCATAGCTGCATATTATGACTATGAGATTTGGCAAATGGATGTTAAAATTGTGTTTCTTAATGGAAACTTACTTGAGGATGTGTACATGACACAACCTGAGGGTTTTGTACAACCTGAGAATTCTAGTAAAGTATGCAAGCTTCAAAGATCCATTTATGGTTTGAAGCAGGCTTCTTGGAGTTGGAATCTTCGTTTTGATGAATCATTCAAAGAGTTTGGATTTATCAAAAATGAAGATGAACCTTGTATTTATAAGAAAGTTAGTGGGAGCGCCATTGTATTTCTGGTCTTATATGTTGATGACATTTTACTCATTGGGAATGATATCCCTACCTTGCAGAGTGTCAAGTCTTGGTTAGGGAAATATTCTCAATGAAAGACTTAGGCGAAGCTGCCTATATCCTAGGGATAAAGATCTATAGAGATAGATCTAAGAGGCTGATTGGTCTAAATCAAAGTACTTACATAGACAAAGTACTGAAAAGGTTCAGTATGCAAGATTCCAAGAGAGGATACTTGCCTATGTCTCATGGTATTACACTTAGCAAATCTCAGTGTCCTAACACAAAAGATGAGCGAGAGCGCATGAGTAAGATTCCTTATGCTTCAGCAATAGGATCTATCATGTATGCTATGTTGTGCACTAGACCAGATGTCTCTTATGCTTTAAGCATAACGAGTAGATACCAGTCAGATCCCGGTGAGAGTCACTGGACGGCTGTCAAGAACATTCTTAAGTATCTGAGAAGATCTAAAGATGTGTTCTTGGTGTATGGCAGATTGGAAGATGATCTGGTTGTAAGTGGTTACACAGATGCAAGCTTTCAATCTGACAAAGATGATTTCCGATCGCAGTCAGGATATGTGTTTTGTTTAAATGGTGGTGCTGTTAGCTGAAAAGTTTGAAGCAAAGTACTGTTGCTGATTCTACAACTGAAGCTGAATACATAGCAGCATCTGATGCAGCAAAGGAAGCAGTTTGGATCAAGAAGTTCATTACTGACCTTGGAGTGGTTCCTAGCATCATAAATCCTATTGATGTTCATTGTGACAATAATGGTGCTATCGCACAAGCAAAGGAACCTAGGTCACATCAGCGATCCAAACACATTCTTAGGTGTTATCATCTCATTCGAGAAATCATTGAGAGAGGTGACGTAAAAATATGCAGAGTTCCAACAGATGACAATGTTGCTGATCCATTGACTAAGCCTCTACCACAAGCAAAGCATGATGTCATACTAGGTTCATAGGTATTAGATACATTAATGAGTGGGCCTAGTGCAAGTGAGATTGTTAGTAATAGTGCCCTAGGCCTATTGTATGGACATGGTATTTTAAATATTTATGAGCATTTGCTATTAACATAATTTGCATGTTTATTATATAATAATGTCCTTGAATAATATTATTAATTATTCTAAATGTCCCTAATCGGTTATTGTTGTGGGAATAATAATAAATTAAGATTAGTATGAAATTTGATTGATATTCATGGGATGAATATGTGTATGAGATACAAATCAAATTTATATGTATTTGTTGAGAACAAATATTGGACAAGACCCGCCTTGAGATTAATACATGGATCAAAGTCATAAGTTAATCTCTAGTAGTTGTGTCATTAAATCCTTAGACCTGAGATTGCTATAGTTCTAACATGAGGAATATTATGTTTTGACCTAATCAAACGTTGTCTTTAACCGGATGATTATAAAGGTTATGCTGAACATAATAAGAATCATAGTGAGATATGAGTGATTAAGATGGAATTTGTCCCTTTTGTTATAAGAGAGATATCTCTGGGCCCCTCGATGATTGAGACTAGAAATGCATGGCCGTGCTCAAATGAATTGATGGAGATCAATATCATTTGTTTAGTCAGTCTAATTGGGTTTCGAGAAATTAAAGATAGAGCGATATAAGGTTGACTTTTTCCATGCCTTATATTCTATCAAGATATCATGTGACAAAAGGATTATGTCATTAGCTACTTTAAGGTTGTCTCGGAACATGAGCTTTTCATTTAACTTGGGTAGTCATAATGTCTTGCTAGAGGCCGCTTATGACTTGTAGGATCAAAATGTGATTTAGGCCTACTGCCAACGTTAATTGAACCTATAGGGTCGCACACTAAGAACGAACAATAATGGTTACGGTTTGTTACTCTCTATAGTAATTTAAAATGATGATATTATTTTAAATTACAAATAATAATTAGTTGTTATTTAGATTCGAGTTTAATTTTGAGAAAATTTAAATTCATAATTTAAATTATGACAAGTAATTAATTAGTTATATTTTCTTATTGGGTAAGGAAATAATCCATAAAGGTTTTTGGTTAAAAATATAAATTCCTTATTTGGTAAGAACTAGGATTTAAATTGTCATTATTTAAAAGGAGTTTTAAATAAATATTAATTAAAATCCTAGTTAACCAAAAAACCCCTAGCAGACTTGTATATATATGATATACGTTTTAATGTCTATTGGGGCATTTGAAAGGTCGTGTCTATTAGGCATTTGAATGGTCGTGCCTTTTGCCTTGAAAATAAAAACAGAGAGTTGACGATGATGGTTCGTTTTTGTGAAAAATGAACTTTGAACTAGCATTCAAAAACTGTTTTGGTGTCCATTCGTGTGTGGATACTTGTAGAGGGTGGTCGTCTTTCTGGAGGCAGCACCTTTGAAGATCCGAGCAAACCCAACACAAGAACAGACGGATTACATAATGATCAACAAAGGTAATATTTTTTGTTTATCCTTCTTTCATTTTTATGAAACGCATGTAATCCTTGGTGGGTTATGGAATAAATTTATTTTGTTTCCACTGCCATTTTATTCCAATTAGATTGGGATTTTCCATTCCGTAATCCAACACTAAGTACATAAGGAGGGCACTCTTAGCGATATCCTGTTAAGGACCCCTAATGAGCTGATGAGATCATGCTCGGTCAACAGCAATGATCACCCTTTCGGAGCGCCTCCAATCGGCCATCCGAGTAGAGTCCCAACTTGGTCACCCAAGCTACGCTCCCAGCTATCTTCCACGGCTCCAAATCGGTCTCAGCAACCATCCAAGCAGCACTATAGTGGCCACACCATGCGGCCCAGTGCCTAGCTTCACTACTCATCACTATCCGCACATGACAATAGATGTGCGGCATGGGGAACATATCTCTGGTGTACGCCATAAATGGCTACTCACGTCCTGCAAGCTTGCAACAGCTTGCAGTGACCGTCCAAATCAAGTGACCATCCACTGGTGGGATCTAGCCCATCAACTAGCTGCAGCCATCCATATTAGAAGGGATACGACCTGCAGCTCTGACAAGTCATAAAGAGGCAAGCCTCACCATGCTGCCCTTATCATAAATGCTCTGACAGATGGTTACACCTCAAGTCTCACAGACTCTAAGCATCAATAAAATGGGTAAGAAGGGCCCCCGACCAGATAACTCAACACTCCTAAACGCTCATACTTGCTCAAACAGAGAGCATCTCTCTAAGCCTCTCTCTCTTTCGATCTTTTTCAAGCTCAAGGTTGTTGCCCAGAGCACTAACTTGAGCGTCGAGGATCCCTGCCAAAATCTTCGGTCTTCAGGACTTTTTGCAAGCTCCCGACTGAGAGAAGCTTGCCGAAAGATCCTGAGCTTGCTGGAGAAGGTGCCCGAATGCTTGTGGATGTTCAAGGAGGGTGATCTGGCTATAACAGATTAGCGCGCTAGGTAGGGGGCAAAGCATGGATCATCAGCAATGCTAGCATGTAGATTCTTATCCCCCTCCTAGATCAAAAAAGATGGTGATGACAAAGCCCAAGAGGTCTCTACCAGCCATGGGGAAGCATCCTCATGACGAGTTGAGCAACAGAAAGTTAGTCGCTCTCTTCTCTGCTATTGTTACCACCTCAGTCCACTTAGGTGGACCAGCTTGCTATCATTGACCGACAAGTTCAAGCACTTATGGCAGTTGTATAAAAGCTACAGAGCAATATTTCATGGCCACATAGCAGCAAACAAAAGCTTCTACTCCCCCTCTAGCTGCTGCTTAGGCCATCCATCATCCATCCCATGGGAGATCTCCTCAGCGAGAGACTCACTATCGTCATGCCTCTCCGAAGTACCATAAGCAAAAGTATACTCAAGCTCATCAATAAAAGCACCATCAAGCTTACCAACAAGCACCACAATCATGAAGCCCCCAAGCGAGGGCACCAGCACCTTTCATCCCCAATCAATATGATTTTCTGAGAGGGCAGTCACCAGCATGCTGAAGTATCCAAGTCAATAGGAAGAGACAAACTCTCCCCAAAACATTCCACAAAGGAGCTCCAGATATGCTGCTTCATCGTCCAGTCTCTCCATGCAGTAAAGACGGACCTCCTGACTCCATGATGAATGCTTCCAATAGGCCACTAGGTAGGACCTTCAGCAAGCCACCCAGGTAGGACCTCCAATCTTCTTACAGTATGAAATTCAATTTCTCAATAACCCCCAGGCCGACCGAAGAAACCCCGAAGGCGATTACGAAGAAAAAAGACCTCGATGGTCTCAGCGACTCTTGGGTTACCACTCGGGCCGGTCAAAGAAACCCCCAAGGTGGTTACGAAGAAAAAGAACCCTGACGATCTCAGCGACTCTTGGGTCACCACTCAGGCCGATCGAAGAAACCTCCGAGGTGGTTACGAAGAAAAAGGATCCCAACGGTCTCAGTGACTCTCAGGTCGGCCGAAGAAACCCTCAAGGTGGTTACGAAGAAAAAGGACCCCGACATCTCAGTAACTCTCAGGTCACCACTTGGGCCAACCAAAGAAACCCCCGAGGCGGTTACGAAGAAAGAGAACCCC
Organism: Calamus simplicifolius; assembly: GCA_900491605.1. Lineage (NCBI taxonomy): Eukaryota > Viridiplantae > Streptophyta > Magnoliopsida > Arecales > Arecaceae > Calamus > Calamus simplicifolius. The sequence continues at coordinate 151,671 of UESW01002197.1, read as the reverse complement.
GATGGTCTCAGTGACTCTCGGGTCACCACTCGGGCCAGCCAAAGAAACCCTCGAGGTGGTTACGAAGAAAAAGGACCCTGACGGGCTCAGCGACTCTCAGGTCATCACTCGGGCCGACCGAAGAAACCCCCAAGGCGGTTCCAAAGAAAAGCTTTCAAGCCTCTAATTGGCTTTGACATCGAACACGACGCAAAGGCAAAAATCTATAAAAGCTAGGTACACTACACTTTGAGAAAAAGTTTCTTTTCGTTAATGTTTGAATGCATTACAAAAAAACCGATAAAGTCGGCCTACAAAAATATTCAAGTAAACAAAAATACAAGGGCCTATGCCCCAGAGGACCCTGATCCATCCTTGGCATCGTTCCTCTCTGGCTCCTTCTCTTCTTCGGCATCTCCAGGCTGGATGTCTTCAAGACCAGTGATATTGAAGACCTGAGACACCTTTGTTGGGTTCCGGTCATGCAGCGGAAGGCTGGATTTCAAAAAATTTTAACCTTGAAACCCTAATCAACCGAAACCTTAGACCCAAGAACCCTTGATTATAACGATTAATTAGTCATAAAATGTAACATATATGTAGAGGAACATACCTTAGTACTTGAAGAAAGAAGGAAGCCGGTTATCCAATCTTTTCCACTAGGCGCCCAAGTGTTCGCCCTCTAATGGTGATCCACACGAGAATTGGATCAAAGATATGCTCACGAACTTGACTTAAACCTCTTTTTGGCTTCTTGACTTCTTGGCTTGGCTCTTAGGACCCTTTTATACTTTTCTTAAGCCTAATAAAACTTGTATAGGCTAAGAAAAGAGTTGTCCTAAATTGACTAAGGCTTGTAGGAAGGGGAGAGGGAGAGAGAAGACTCTTGTCTTAACAAGGATTACTAAAAATTATCCGATGCAATCCCAATGTGCCACCCCCTTTAAATAGTGAATGGAGAGACGTCAAATGAAGGGATACAACCTATTCCACATCCTTCTGAAAGGATATAAAATTTTTAAATTCATTTCAATTTGAATCAAGGGACACATCGTTATAATTTTCTGCACCTTTCTCCCTACGCGCGCCACACCTGATGGGATGCTTTTGGCATCCCATCTTAAATCAGATAGCCTCTGATTTTGCCATGTGTCAAGATAAGTTTCTTATATTTATATGGACTCTTAAATCCCCAAAAGATGCCTTCTAGTGCCTTAAATCAGAAGGACTTTTAGACGCCTCTTGAAAATTCTGCACGCGCACAGTTTTCCTTTCGAGAGTCCCATGTCTCTTGGACTCTATTAATTCAACCTTATCCAATACAGTAACATCTATATAAGGTTCTCCACATTCAATGAACCTATAAATCCTAAAAAAAAAATGCGCCTCCTAGTACCTTAAATTAGAAGGACTCTTAGGCGCCTCTTGAAAATTCTGCACGTGCATGGTTTCCCTTCCGAGAGTCCTATATTTCTTGGACTCTATTAATTCAACCTTATCTAATCCAATAAATGGTTGATCAGGTCAGAGGTTATCCCAAATTAATTCTAAAATTAATTTGGATCAATTAATTAACCGGTTCAAATCAATTTCGACCCAAATTGAAGCGATAGTTAGCCACATGTGCTAGCATGCTGATTGGCTAACAAATTGAATTAATTAATCTTATTAAAATGATTCTTTAACCAATTCCCTTATGTGTGTGACCCATTGGGTTCCTATTCTAGCCAGTAGTAGGTTAGGTTTAAGTCGATTTAGTTCGATTAGAAACTGACTAACCGAATTAGATCAAATCATGCTAACCCTAGTTGCCAATTTGAACCATCTTTCAAATTGACTCATGAATTAAATAAATTTAATTCATGAAAACCTACAAGACATGATTGACATCTAGCAATGTATCATGTCTTCCTAGAAGATGAGGAATTTGATGGAATTACCAAAATACCCTTCAGTGGCAAGTTACTGTGCAATTCAATCCTCGATCTTTCTTTATCCCAAATAAGTGATGGGTATGGAAAAATGTCAAACCGTAACATTTTATTCATTTGAATCTCAAATCAATAATAAAGACTCGACAAATGAAAAATTAGAAACCTATTCTAATTTCATTTTGCTTTGATCAAAGACTTCTTGAGTCATTATATGATGAGATTACATGGGATTACTTTTCCTCTTACTAGGAATGATTGATTCCTTGTTGACCTACTCATAACCTTCATACACAATCCTTTATATCCATGAACACCCCGTACATGACTTAGCCATGAATGAGTATGAACTAAAACATAGATTCATGTGCATAAGATTCTATGGTAATCTCAGGTCTAAGGATCACTTGCACAACTCCCACTAAGAGAACTATCTTTTGACAAGTAAGTAAGATCTCCATAAGATGTTCTCAATGTAGATCAATTCAGTGAACTCATACCTAATGAGCACCCACATCCTTGTATTAGTGTCTCTACACAAGTGGCTATGAGACCAACCACCCTCTTTATTGAGCATACATAGAATGTGCCAGTCTTACCGGTATCATCGATCCCCGACTCGATGATCCTTCGACTGGAATATTTTAGATTAGAGTTTTTAGGAACTTAGGTCTCATCATTATGAACTTCATCATAACCCTAATTCCATTGCCCTAACCTTATGGGTTCATCATAATCTTAATAAATATAAGACACAGCATATGATGAATCAAAAAAAAAACCTTTTAATTGATAAAATATCATACATGAGTTGAAGGAAATTACAAAAATGCCCTTACATGATTGGCTTTTAGGGCACTACTCTTTCAACCTTGTCCTTGCAATGTTTGAAGCCTTTGAAGAATGCGTCGATGGCCGCTTCTGATACCTCCAAGGCGAAACCTTCGGAACCCTTGAACTGCTCCATAGCGTTTTGGGCCCCATCCTCGCCATGGCCTCAGCTAACTTAACCTCAGTGGCCCTATCCCTGCCTCAATGGCCTTATCTTAGCCACAGCAGCTTCAGCTTTGCCTTTACGGCCAACAACCAACTTTCAGTTCATAGCTGACGGTGCTGGCCACTCTCAGCCAACTAAGAAGATAAAATCAGCTCATAGTTGGGAGAAACCAACTTTCTAGCTCACAGCTGACGGTGCTGGCCACTCTCAGCCAGCCAAGAAGATGAAATCAGCTCACAGCTGGGAGAAACCAACTTTTCAGCTCACAGCTGATGGTGCTAGCCACTCTCAACCAGCCAAGAAGATGAAATCAGCTTACAGCTAGGAGAAACCAACTTTCCAGCTCACAGCTGATGGTGCTGGCCACTCTTAACTAGCCAAGAAGATAAAATCAGCTCATAGTCGGGAGAGACCAACTCATAGCTGATGGTGCTGGTCACTCTCAGCTTGCCAAGAAGACAAGATCAGCTCACAACGGGAGAGACCAACTCCCTAACTTATAGTTGATAAGGTTAGTCGCTCCCAGCCGACCAAGAAGATCCAACAAGCTTCTCGGATAGGACTCCGACCCATTCGGCCACCTAGGGTGCACTCCATCTCTACCCCAGCAACCTCATCTTGGCTTCGGCCTCAACTTTGCCTTAGTGGCCAACAGCCAACTGGATAAGATTTTTACTCAAATTATGTACTTGCAATAGGTTGACGATGCTGGCCACCCTTAGCCAACTAAGAAGATCAAGTTAGCTCACAGTGGGAGAGAACAACTTCTCAGCTCAGAGTTGACAGGCATCCACTTTCAAACTCTACGTCGGGAGAGGATTACTGGCTGCCCTCAACCAGTCAAAGATAATCAACTTACCTCCAACATTGCCTAAAGTTTTTTGAGCAAGCAAACGCACAGCTTCAGAAAACATGCAGACGAGGTCACAAGTTCGTACAAGGATAGACCAAAATTGTTAACATCGAAAGTAGTGCAAAAAGAAAAAGATCCCTCCACTCAGAAGAGATCAGAGCCCAAAGCTAACAAGAAAAATAAGTCCAAAGACAAAGAATTCTACATTCCTTTTGCTGGTAGATTTTTGACTTTTTCTTTAATTTTCTTTTTCCTTTGAACTTGTGGCTATTAATTGCTGAGACCAGATTTAATTCCTTTCTCCACTCTCCAATTCAAGCAGAACCGCATGTGACCATTATGGCTGTAGAATAAGCCCTCGGTTAGCCAATTTCATAGTCTAGAATTGAGCAATGCCAATCAGAGACCCATACTTTCAATCTCTCTTTCTTACGTGTTATTTGAAGGAGCGACAGTGATCATGGTGTGGAATTAATTAGGGCAGAAAAGCTGTCTCAGCTGGCGTGTTGGACTGAAAAAAGCAGCTATTCTGACTGCATAACTTGACCTTTCAAAACAGAGACGGTATAACTTGACCTTTCAAAACACAGAAAAGTCTTTGTGCACGTGATGACCGCGTGTACCATATTCAAACGATTGTTCGCATTCGTAGGTAGGTCTAACACGTATGTTGAAAATAATTTATTTTTTAATACATCGCATAAAAATTTTCAATAAATTTTATTTACATCATAAAAATTATTCTTTGCATTTATATTAAAAAAATTATATAATAACCATTATATTCTTCCTACTTTCTTTCCACACCATATGAACAAACTTTCTTCTCCCTTATGTCCTTTCATTCGGTCTATTAGGATTTAACATAAACTTTTTGTTTGATCATGATAAATCGAATAAAGTTCTTCTGTTCAACCTATTAAGAGCGAATAGAAGGCCTCTATTCAGCCAAAGAGAAGCTAGGGCTAAAAGAGAGGAATCGATGTCGATAGAGAAAAGGGGCTAAAGCAATTGGGGCCGAAAAAGAAAGCAGTCGAAAGCTAGAAATCAAGAGGATTTGAGGTTAGGTGCCTGATTGATGATGATTATCGCATCCGCTTGTTATTGTCACTGTTGCTATCGATGCCGCGCTGTCGCTATTTGTCATTGCCAATCGAAAAAGAAGAAGGAAAGAAAAGAGGAAGGTATTGATCGGATGAAATAAGAAAAAGGAATGTGAAAAAAAAAAAAAAATTTTAAACATAAAAAAATAAAAAAAAAAAGTAAAAAAAATAAAAAGTAATTTTTGCTGTGTAAATAAAAGCTCATGATTTGAACGTGCGTGTAGCAAATCAGCATGTACAATATGCAATCATGAATAACTTTTTCTTGAAGATGAAAGCCTTTCGTTGAGCCAGCCGTGGCACCAAGAAAATACCAACTTTTGCTCTCCGGTTACCATGAGTTACGTTGCTGTGGACCATCTTTTTCTCTTTTTTAAATAAAATTTATAAATAATTTATATCATATTCTAGCATGGCAGATTTTAACGTTTACCAAGACGCATCCTATCCTCGTTTCCACCGACCCCACTGGCTACATCGGAGGGAAAACGAAGAGCTATTTTTCAAACCATGTCTTTTTCAGCCTAACCATGTGAAGAGAGAAAATGAGGAGCTATTTCTTAAATCGATATCAAAAGATAGCGATTTTATGTAAAGGGTGCAGAATAAAAAAAAAATATTGAAGTGATGTTAAAAAGAAAGTATATTTTAAGTAACACTTTTCTCATTCATCATAATAAAAACGTTACTTAAATTAGCGCTTTTAAAAAGTTCGCTTCTTAAAAAATTATTAAAAATAAAAAATATTATTTGAAATGATGCTTTTTTATTTTGCCACAATGAATAAAAAAAGTATCATTTAAAATGATGCTTTTTTTTTTTTTTTTTTTCACATCTATTACATAAAATGATATCAAAAGATATCGATTTAAAAAATATCTCAAAAAACGAAGGCCAAAATGTACTTTTAACCCTCAAGCTTCCGTTCAAAACTCATTTTGGTTCACAAAAAGTTTGATTCTCAAATTTTTAAAATATTACAACCCAAACATCTTATTGTATGATATTTAATTAAAATTAATAAAATAATTAATATATCATTCTGATAATCTATTACAAGTTCACATGTACGTTATCCTAAATCTAATTGCAATAATAGGTTTTAGAAAATATATTTTATTTTTACATTTTATTTTATCCTTTAAAAATAGTTTTATTTTTTTTTTTTTTTAATATCTAAAAATGTTTTGTAAGTGAAAATAAAAATTATTTTCTACTTTATATTTTCATTATAAATAATTTCTTTTAAAAGTAAATAAAAAATTTCAAAACTTCTATGATACAATAATATAATATTATAAATTATATTTTTTAATATGATATTATTATTATAATATAAGTTATAAATATATTAATAATTTATATTATTACCTTTTAGAAAAAGTTCTTTATCCCATGTAGTTGCGAAAATATGAGTTGACCGAGTTGAGTTGAGTTCAATTTTTTTATTATTTTAAAATTTTATGTTTTAAAAAAATTATTTTTATTTTCTTTCATCTTATTTTTTATGAAAATAAAAATAAAAGATAGGACTGTTTAAAAAAAACATTTGAGGGCCAAAATGAATTCTGAGCGGAATTTTGAGAATCAAAAGTACATTTTAGCTTAAAAAGAAAATAAGGTAGTATTTGATACCCCAAAAGTTATCTCTGGATAAATGTACAGGATAGCATTTATCTAGAGGATAGCTGAGGGAATAAGCATCTTTTTAAAATTACAAATCTGCCATCAAAAGATAACTTTAGTTCATGGGTTTCTTAGGAAATAAATTCAGAGGATAACCCATGGTTAAATATGGGTTATCTTCTCTCGTTAAATTTTTTCAGATCTATTCCTTCTAAATATAACATTTGAAGATAAGAAGAAATATTTTTTTGAATATTTCTCCTTATCCTTATCAAACACTGCCTGCAGGAAGACTTTTCTCAGGTTCCCACCAATATTTAAACCAACGCACCCCTGCCTTCTCACCTCACTTCAGGAGCCATTCTTTTCCAGCAGTCATGGAGTACGAAAGCCTTACCTCCTCCACCCTGCTCTTCCTGATCTCCTTCGCTTTAATCCTCTTGATCAAAGCCATCTTCTTCAAAAACAAACATGCCAAGCCACGCCTTCCGCCCAGCCCACCGGCCCTCCCCATCATCGGCCACCTCCACCTACTCCGCCCGCCCCTCCACCAAGCTTTCCACAAGCTCACGACTCGCTACGGTCCCCTCATCCACGTCCGCCTCGGCTCCAACCCAGCCATCTTGGTCACCTCGCCGGAATTCGTGAGGGAGATCCTCAAGACCCAAGATCTCACCTTCGCCGACCGCTTCCGGAACAGGGCCGTCAGCCGCTTCTCCTTCGGCACCGCCGGCTTCGCCTTCGCCCCCTACGGCCCCTACTGGAAGTTCATGAGGAGGCTCTGCATGTCGGAGCTCCTCAGCGGCCGGGCCGTCGAGCAACTCTCCCCGCTCCGGCGCCCCGAGGTCCGCGCCTTCTTGCGGACCTTGTTACACTACTCCAAATCCGCCAACCCCGTGGACATGAGCTGGGAGATCGTCAAGATGACCAACAACGCGATCATTAGAATGACGGCGACTTCGACGTCTTCCGACGCCGAGGAGGCCTGGAAGCTGGTGAAGGAGGCGGGGGACCTTATCGGGGTTTTCAATCTCAGCGACTATATCGGGATCTTCCGCAACTTGGACTTACAAGGGCTGAACAAAAGGATCGATATGGTTCAAAAAGGGTTCGATACATTAATGGAGAGGATCATCCAGGAGAAAGAAAAGATGAGGAAGATCAGAAGAGAGGAAGACGCTGGTGTCAAGGACTTGATTGATATCATGCTCGACGTCTCCCACGATGAGAAAGCTGAAATGAAGATAACGAAAGAAAACATCAAGGGGTTTTCTCTGGTGATTTGCTTCTCTTATCATTCTATCTAAACCATCGTTAATTAAACACGTATATTTTATTTTTTTAATGATCTTTTAGGCCCAGCTTGGAAGCAGAGTAAGCCCTCCAATCTCAGTCTTATCCCAGGTTTATCCAGGGGTTATACGGCGAGATATATTCCCCAACATTCGGTCAAAGTGTAGATAGATGGGGATCGATCCGTGGTTCCAGATTTATTCTCACTACTCTCACCTCTGCCTTTCTGCTGTGTATCGGACTATTGTGCCCTAGCCTGCTGCCTCTCTGACCTCTTCTTTTTGCTTCTCTCTCTCTTTATTAATTCCTCTACCATACCAACTCACCTACTCGATCCGCTAGCTTCTGGTTTTAAAAGTGATTAAAAAAAAGGAAAATTAATATAAAATTAATATAAACCCTGAAGTTCAAGAGTTAAAAGCATAATTTTACCAAAAGAAAATATTTTTTCTCAAAATAAAAAAAAAAGCAGCGGATCGAGATAGTTATTAGAATAGTTATTCTTGGTTTTGTCTGGCTGAAATAATTCTATTCCTGTCTGGATTAGCTCCAGGCAACAATATTCCATACAAGAATAAGCTGGTTTGCGTTAAGTTAATTCCTCTTCCCATATGCAGGATGTCATCTCAGCAGGCTCCGATTCATCAGCCGCTACGTCGGAATGGGCGCTGGCGGAGCTCATCAACCACCCTCAGATACTAAGGAAACTTAGAGAAGAGATCGACACGGTCGTGGGCAAAGAAAGGCTCGTCGAAGAGAGAGACATCCCCAACCTGCCATACCTCCAGGCCGTCTTCAAAGAGACTCTCAGGCTCCACCCCGCGGTGCCGCTAACCTTCAGGGCGGCGCGCAATGATGTGAAAGTGGGAGGCTACGACGTTCCGGCCAACACTCCGGTCTTCGTCAACTTGTGGTCGGTGGGAAGAGATCCCAACTGCTGGAAGGACCCCCTCGAGTTCCGGCCGGAGAGGTTCGTCGACGGCGGAGAGGACGGGCTCGGCTCCATTGACATCAGAGGGCAGCACTTCGAGCTGGCCCCGTTCGGGAGCGGCAGGAGGGTGTGCCCGGGGATGTCCCTGGCCATGCAGATGATTCCACTCACTGTGGCTGCCATGGTTCAGTGCTTCGAGTGGAGGGTTGGTGATGGAGGGGAAGAGAAGAGTGGGGGATTGGACATGAGCGAATGCATTGGCTTGGTCAACCGTAGAGCTCAGCCTTTGCTGTGCACTCCCGTTGCACGCTTGGACCCGTTCCCATCCCTCGAGATATGAGCACGTATCATTTTCCACCAGGTAGAGGTATCCAAATTAATATCTATCTACGTCCTCCATTCTAGTGGTGCATGGTCTACTTGGTGGAGAAAAGTAATTAAGTCTTGAGTTGCTCTTAATTAGCTAGGTGTCCTCTCTGGGTGTGTACTTTTTTTTTTTTTTTTTTTATAGCGGTGTGAAAGTTACGTACCTTAATAAAAAATAAAGCCGCCATGTCGAAGGCTGCTTAATGATTAGTGAAACGAAGATTGGGAGAGTAGTGTTTTAAGTGTAATAAGACTTACGTTATTCGTTCATGGTCTCATGAACAATATATGTATTAATGAAAGGTGTGTTTCGTCAGTATAATATAATATTTTTATTTAGTTAAGCTATTCCGGTTTTATTGGAAACGTACGTCAAATATTGTACTTTTCTTGGCAAAGGCGTGCCTTTGAAGAAGATAAATGGTTCACTTTTTCCTCAAATTTTCAAAACCGCAAATTCAACGCCGTGGGTGGCAAGACCATTGACGAAAAAAAAATTATCCTCAAATTTTCGGTCAAATTCATTTTAATACTCAAACTACCAACGGTACATTTACTATATATATATATATATATATATATATATATATATATATTTTTTTTTTATATATTTTATTAAAATTAATAAAATAATCGATAGGCTAACCTAGTCAACCTTTTCCTTTGCCTTGTCCTTTTCCTCAAAATGCAATCTATAATAACCTAATAACAAATCTATCAAAACCAAAACTCACCTCATAACCACTATGTTTTGGATCCACTATGGGGTATTGATGTAGGATTATTTACGAGGTTTTAATTAGGCTTTCAATTTGGCAAATGCAATTACGATTCATGTATGAATATAATTAGAGTGGACTGATTTATCATAGAGAGTGATATTGGATGAACTTAACAAAATAGAGTTAAATTATAAGAGATTACATACCGTAAAACAAGTGTGCTTTATTTTTAAAAGCAAGCATGAAAATGCTATCTGATCACATGTAAACTTGTCAGGATTGTAAGATATAACAATTTGTGAAGATGTCATTATTCTAATGATAAAATTTTGCAATAACATTATTGCCTAGTCTAAAGCTTGTTCTTTTCATTATCTAAAAAAGATGCGATGAAAGAAGCTGATAGATATTTCAACACATCCCTGAAAGTTCAGTAATGCCTCAAGGAAGGAAGAAGAAGGTCAGAACATAAAGCCCCAATTATCGTCAGCTATATTGTTTGAGGAAGTTCTAATTGTTACGATTTCGGAAGAATCACAAGGCTAAAAACCTAGAAAATATTTTAATCATAGAGTTGGAGGCCATCGCTGGAGGCCGGAACCAAAGGCCGGAGCCAAAGGCCATCGCTGGAGGCCGAGCCAAAGGTCGGAGCCAAAGGCTGTCGCTAGAGGCCGGAGCCAAAGGCCGGAGCTAGAGGCCGTCGCTGGAGGCTGGAACCAAAGGCCGAAGCTGGAAGCTGTCGCTGGAGGCCGGAGCCAAAGGCCATCGCTGGAGGCCAGAGCCAAAGGCCGGAGCTGGAGGCCGTCGCTGGTGGCTGGAACCAAAGGCCGGAGCTGGAGGCTATCGCTGGAGGCCGGAGCCAAAGGCCATCGCTGGAGGCCGAAGCCAAAGGCCGGAGCTAGAGGCCATCGCTGGAGGCTGAAACCAAAGGCCGGAGCTGAAGGCCGTCACTGGAGGCCGGAGCCAAAGGCCGGAGCTGGAGGCCGGAGCCAAAAGCCAGAGCTAAAGGCCGTCGCTAGAGGCCGGAGCCAAAGGCCATCGCTGGGGGCTGGAGCCAAAGTTCCTTTTCTGGGTTTTGCTGTCTTTATTGCCCATGGGGTCAACCGGCCCCATCAAATGCCCCCCACACTCCTGAGCTTGTGTGCCCCTCGTTAGCTAAGCGAAAGGAGTGTAGGACTTTTTACCTTCGCATCTACCCTTTTCTATCAACTTCAACTATGATTCCTCCCAAGTGGGGAAACCCTTTTCCTTTGGCGCTGCCTTGTGTAGACGTCTTCATGCTCTTTAGAGCCATTCTTTTTGCCTGTTCAAAAAAAACTTAAACAAAGTTTGAGGGTAAGTGGGTTACCCTCGACTGGCAGCCAGTAATCCTCTCCCTATGTAAAGCCCGAAAGTGGATGCCCGTCAACTATGAGTTGGGGAGTCGGTTTCTCCTAACTGTGAGTTGACTTTGGGTCTTCTACTTGTCATAAAATTTGAAAGTGGATGCCCATCAACTGTAAGCTGGGAAGTTGGCCTCTTCCAACTGAGTTGTCTTGGGGCTTCTTGATGGCTGAAGGTGACCAGTAATATGTTGCTGGTACATAATTTAGATAAAGGTCTTACTCGATTGGCCATTGGCCATTGAGGCAGAATTAGAGCCGCTGTGAAGCCGTTGAGGTTGTGATAAAGCTGCTGAATCAGAGTTGAGGCTGTCGAGAGCCTTTTGAACCCCGAAGAGTGACTCGAGAGTCGCTGTGGTGGAACCATGCTCGGGAGCCTTTAACCCCGGAGGGTGACCTAAGAGCTGAGAGTCGTCAGGTGCCTTTTTCTTTGCGCCAACGATCTTTGCTGCCGACGTTGGAGTCAGTCTTTGGGCTTTGGTGCCGAGCTGGCTTCGGGCTTCGATGCCGACCGGAGTCGGGCTTAAGTGCCGGGGGGAGTCTCGAGCTTGGAGTGCCGACGCGGAGTCGAGCTTCCAGTGCCAAGGGGAGACTCGAGCTTCAGGCGCCGACACGGAGTCAGGCTTCTGGTGCTGAGGGGAGACTCGGGCTTCTGGTGCCGAGGCGGAGCCGGTCTTTGGTGCCGACGCGGGGCCGGTCTTAGGTGCCGACGCGGGGCCGGTCTTTATTGCCGATGCGGAGCCGGTCTTAGTTGTCGACGCAGAGCCGATCTTTGGTGCCAACGCGGGGCCGGTCTTTATTGCCGACACGGAGCCGGTCTTTGGTGCCGACGCGGGGCCGGTCTTAGGTGCCGACACGGGGCCAGTCTTTGGTGCCGATGCGGGGCCGGTCTTTGTACCGACGCGGGGTCGGTCTTAGGTGCCGACGCGAGGCCGGTCTTTATTGCCGACACGGAGCCGGTCTTTGGTGCCGATGCAGGGCCGGTCTTAGGTGCCAATGCGGGGCTGGTCTTTATTGCCAATGCGGAGCCGGTCTTAGTTGCCGACACGGAGCCGGTCTTTGGTGCCGACGCGGCCGGTCGACACGGAGCCGGTCTTTGGTGCCGATGCGGGGCCGGTCTTTGGTGCCGACACGGGACCGGTCTTTATTACCGATGCGGAGCCGGTCTTTGGTGCCGAGGGGGATTCGGGCTTGTTGCCGACGTGGAGCCGGGCTTGGATGTCGATGGTACATGAGGCTTTTGAGACGCTAACGCGAGGTTGGTCTTGAATGCTGATATAGAGTCGATCTGCATGACATTTTTAAGCATCAATGAAAGAAAAAGTCTTAAGTGCAGTGCACTTAGCTCTTGCAGCACCCTTATTTTTCTTCTGCGGGTTTGAACGCTTCCGCCCGCTTGTGGTCTTCCCCATAGGGAATCAAGTTGGTTGGTGAGCTGGCTTTGCTGAATCTTTAGCTCCTTAAGGAGAAATCCTGCACCGCAGCCACTTTTATGGCTCTCCAGTTGCTAGAGTTGACTTTGAAACTAGGCTTGCTCGCCTTCTCTTTTCTCTCTATAGTGTTTGCAGCGATCATTCTCCATGTTGTGGACATCATTTCCTTTTCCTTCTTCTCTACAGGGAGTTAATTCAGAAGGTTGATCAAGCCTTCCCATGGTGAGATCTTTATTGCTGATCCTTTTGATGATGGAATCTTTACAGGGGATGACGAGAAGTGGTGCCACTAAAGAAAGGATCTTCAAAGTGAAGTTCGGTGCTGAGCTAGACACTCTCTTGGGCTCCGATGAGTTCGAGACATGCTTTAGCAAGGCTTTTGGTGACTTTAACTCCATGGTATTCTAGAGATATGGCGATATGTTCTGGGACATCAAGAAGCTTCTGAACATTGGACTGGAGGCTCAACTGAAGAAGAACCTCGAAGTGATTGATAACTTTGTGTACCAATTGGTTCTTCCTAATGCTATGCAAGCATCCTCTGATATAGGAGAAGATTGCCATTGAAATCAAAGAGATTAGCTGCCGCTTCCGCATGGGCTCGGGAGCCAGAGGTGTCATCGCTCGCCGATGCGAGATACGTGGATCCGACCAAACGACCATGGCCGGGATGGTGGCCAAAGCTGGCGATGTCCGTGGAAGGAGTCAGTACGAGCATAGCTTTGGAAGACGATCGTTAAGATGCAGCAGCCATAGCACAGACTTCCATTGTGTGCACACAACCTCGTGCATGCAATCCACCTTCCTTCAATTATGTGAATATATTACGTGCATGTAAACCTTACCCAGCCAAGGTGGAAGCAAGAGTTGGGGGGAAAGGAGTTGAGTGAGATGGCTGGGAGCCTTATCCTTGCAATTGCGAAACTGGCACTCGTTTGGTCACTGCGGGGAGAGGCCGGGGGCTGCCTAGAGAGTGAGGCCGCTGTGAAGTCTTGAGCCACCGTGGCTATTGGGGAATGCGGCTGCTATGGAGGACCTGGGGCCTCTGTGAACATCGGGGGCCACCGTGGAGCCTCGGGCCGTCGAGAGAGAGAGAGGCTGGGAGTCGCCGTGGAGGCCGGGGGCTGCCATGGACTTGGGAGCCGCTGTAGAGGAAACCGGGGCCATCGTGATCTGGGGCCGCTGTGGAGTCTCGGGCCGTCGTGGGATTCTCGGGCCACCGTGGGATCTCGGGGGCCGCTATGAGGGGCTTGACCATTGAGGATGAGAGGCCACTGTGAGGGGCCGTCGTGGGATCCAGAAGCCGCTGTGAGGGGCCATCGTGGAGGAAGAGGCCGTTTAGGAAGGCCGCCAAGGATGGCCGCCTCTGACTGATTATTGAACCTTTGATTGAGCTCCTCTGGCCGCCGGTGTTGTTCATCCAGATGCCCCTTCATCTCATGATTAGGGTCCTTCCCAGACGGCTCAGAGGATGAGTAAAGGAAGGAGTGGTTGCTCGAGCAGAAGGTAGGAGACCGCAGTCTTTGAAAGCTTCACGGTGGTGCTTAGGTGAAGCATGATGGTGATAAACTTCTCTATGAGAAGATTTCCCACGGGTGAATCGCTGGCTAACTGGTGCAACTATCATGGAAGATGTGAGAGGCTTCGGCTGCTGCTGAGTGGCCAACGAGCATTACTTTTGCAACTCATGAACTGCTGCATTTAAGGCCTGAACTTGTTGATTGAGGATGGTCAGCTGGTTAATTAGAGCAGCTGAGGTTGGTGGTGAGGGAGGAGCATAGAGAGAGAGTGGTCCTTTGCTGCTTAGGGCTATGCGGATGCCCCCCGGCATGATTAGTGAGGACCTTCGGCACGCGCGTCACCACCATGACTATCTTAGAGGGGACAAAGACTTATAGGTCAGGAAGACATAGCTCTCTTTCCTTCAGCACATCTCCCCTACCTGGCGTGCCAATCTGATGCGGACAAATCAACCGTGTTGAGCGACGGGCATGCTGAGATTTATCATGGGCTTCCAAGTGGGATGGAGGGGTCGTCTCCCTTCTTCGGAACTCTGCAAGAAGTCCCCAGCCGGTGTTCCTGGCGAGGATCCTTCGACGCTCAAGTTAGTAAACTTGTCGCTCAGTTTTGTAGTAGTGAGATAAGAGTTGAGAGATAGAGAGCGATAGATAAGGAGAGAGGGAGAGATCCCCTTACATTGAGCTCGAGTCCTCCTCTTATACCTGTCTGGGGGGTCCCGTTTACCTCGTTCTGTTGGAACCATCGAATCTTCCTCGTTGAGATAAGTTTCTTTGAACAGCGAGTGGTTAAGCCGTTGCTGGATGAGGGCCGCTTGTAGCGGTAACTACCGAACATGATAGCACTTGCCCATGATTTCAGTGAGCGAGGTACACGGCAATAGACCTCGAATCTCGGGATCTGTTGCCTGAGGCGGGTCATTGTGCATGCGAGAAAGGCACCAAGTTAGGACCAGGCCGGAGCCAAAGGCCGTCGCTGGAGGCCGGAGCCAAAGGCCGTCGCTAGAGGCCGGAGCTGGAGGCTGGAACCAAAGGCCGAGCTGGAGGCCGTCGCTGGAGGCCGGAGCCAAAGGCCGTCGCTGGAGGCCGGAGCCAATGGCTGGAGCCACAGGCCGTCACTAGAGGCCGGAGCCAAAGGCCGAAGCTGGAGGCCGTCGCTGGAGGCTGGAACCAAAGGCCGGAGCTGGAGGTCGTCGCTGGAGGCCGGAGCCAAAGGCCGTCGCTGGAGGCCAGAGCCAAAGGCCGGAGAGCTGGAGGCCGGAGCCAAAGGCCGGAGCTGGGGGCTGGAGCCAAAGTTCCTTTTCTGGGTTTTGCTGTCTTTATTGCCCATGGGGTCAACCGGCCCCATCAACAAGATAATTGAACGAGTAGATGGGCTTAGGAGATGTTTTCTATCGGCACTGGTCACCACCAAAAGCCTATGAATGGTCATGAGTGATAAAATCTTAGCATTAGAGCCATTGTGGCTAAATTTTAAAGCTTAAAAAAAAAATCAATTAAAAGAGCTGCTATATGAATGCAGCTTGATGAATTACCTATGAAATTATGGAGTAAAAACAAAATCCTAAAGATTGCTACCGTGGCTAGAAAACCCTTATAGCTGGATAACATAATGAAAAACATGCCTTTATCTTCAAAATTTTGCTGGGGTCTACATCCTTGCTGTTTTGGAGGAGCCCTTGGTACCCGGTGTAGATGTCATGGGGATTGATGGTGAAGACCCTATTTCGCAAACCTTCACTTATAAAGGTATTCATCTATTTTGCTATGACAAAGAGTAGGTCATGATGCCCTAGATTGCCAGTTTACGAAGACTGAAAATAGAGTGGCACAGGTGGCGCAGGAAGAAATGAATCATCATCCAAATTCAAACTATTCAACTCCAACTACATAATTAGAGTGCTAAGAAGCGTGGAGTATCGATCATGCGGAGAATGGCTTTAAGGGCCACGGATGATGGTACATAGAACTTGGAGAACTACCTCATGAAATTCTGGTACCGTTGGAAGAAGTACGTTCGAGCCAACCCAACAAAGATCATCGAGTCCAGAAACACCTAAGCCCTTGCACTTGGTAAGTCAGCATATTTGGTAGCTGATTGGGTATCAGAGCTTCTTCTAACCCAAGAGGTGATCGGAAAGGTCATCATAATTAAAAACGTATAGGATTCTCCAACCCTTAATTCCCAAATAACATTTTCCAACTGTACGTTTCAGATTGATGGAGCTATTGTAGAGGAGAAAATAGAAGAGGATACGGTGCTTTCCAATTCTCAGAACAGAGACAACAGGAAGAATTCAAAATCCAAAGGAAAGCAAGCTCCAAAAATTGGGCGTAGGATCATCCTTTGAGAGCACTAGCCCAGAGCATAAACGTCTAAAATTTGGACCTGGCTAGCACAAATTCGAGAAGGGCAAAACCTAGATGAAGATGACGAAAGCCGAGGCCAAAGCCCATATGGCTTGGGCTTCCCTGAAAGGCTGGCGTCTAGGTTATGACCCACCAAAAGGGCCCTAAGAAAAATCTCATGATATAATTTTCTCTAGGGAAAAGTCTTCTTGCACCACCTTCCGTGCATGAAGGTGCGCACTGTAAGGGCATGCATGCGGAGCGCACTGCGGTTCAATAGGCCATAGCATGCGCGCCCGCACATGCGTATGGCCAATGGCCACGCCCGATCCATACCTTGGTACACCAAAGGCCATGCACAAAGATACACTTCCTTTTCTCTAGTGAACCAATCTTCCCCAAAATCTATCAAATGACTTCCTAATCCTTCAGAACCCCAATATTTAGCTATATATGGATAACGTCGATCAGCCGACGAGGGGAGGCCCAACCTCATCTCAACTTCTACAAACCATCAAAGAAATGACAGCTAAAGTAGTTCAGAAGGAGGTTACCTTTTCGATCCGCTGTATGCTTCCCAGCTACAGATTCATCGAAGGAAGTAGCAGTCCAGTGGCCCAAATCAATTGCAGTGAAACATCCTTCCTCTCTAGATCAGTTGGCGGAGAATAAAGCAAATACTCTGGAGGAGCGTAAACTAGATCAAGGAATTAGGAGTGTAGAGCGTGTGGACTACATCACCATGGTGGATTAATGTAGAGCAAGTAGAGCTTCCAAAACAATGTTGGGTTGGGCGATATCTTCGCCAAGAAAGGGGTGACCCGAATAATGATTACATCCTAGCCATAGCCCAAATCAACGATGATGAATCGATTCAGCTCCCCAAGCGCATCATTCCCAAATTCCGGGGGCTACATATATAAAGATGAATCAACACAAGGAGGTTCTCACCAACCCAAGGCAAATGACTTGTCATATGGATCTTTAGCACAGGTACTGCTCTTATTTTCTAATCTCAATGCATAATATTTTAGTAGAAATTGCCGAGGAGCGAGAAACCCACTACATCCTCAGTAAATTTTTAAATGTCTTATAGTAGCCCACAATGTAGATATTTGCATTCTTTTTAAAACTAGACTTTTGGGTTGATTCGTCAATAATTTTTCATGAACAATGGATCCTTTCTAGCGCACAAGGCATATAGATTCATCTGATCTCTCGGACAATATTATTGCAATCTAGAGGAAGGACTTAGGGGATATAGACTCTGTGCATGCAGTGAATCAATATTTGTACAGTGGTATTTCATCCAATCCAGCTAAGCAATGGATCCTAGCAACCGTTTATGCTAACACTTGTGAGGTCATTAGAAGATGCCAATGGGTGTAATCAAATTTGCTCCCAGAACATCCCTATGATGATTATCAGATATTTTATTTGCATCTTCTATAAGCAAGAAAAAAGAGGGGGGGTCAAGCTTTTATTGAAAACTGGGAGTTGAAGGAGTTTACCGATTTCATGAAATCTTCCTCCACGGATCTTGGTTTCTCTATATCAAAATTTACCTGGTGCAATAACTGAAAAAGGAGTGCTTGCAAATGGAAGCACCTTGATCGAGCTCTAGCAAATGACTCTTGGATCAGGTTATTTTCTGATGCTTGAGTTGTTCATCTCCATTGAATTAAATAGGACCATAATCCTCTTTTTGTCACCACTAACACCCCATGGGAGGGGCCCAAACCCTTCCATTTTGAAAACTTTTGGATAGATAATGATGAAGCCTGGGAAATTATAGATTTTTTGTTGAGGGTTTCCATATCAGGGTCCCCGATACAAAGGGTTACAAAGCCCCTTCAGTTGTTTAAAAGGGCTCTATGATCATGCACTAGATTGGCAACATCCCGTAGAACGCAGTGCAACTTGAATAGGATATAGAAATCCTTCAGCAAAAAGAAGAGAATGATGAAGGTCTTTAGCAAGCTGACCTTTAATTATTAAGAGAAAAAAATTAATATGTACTACAAAATTTTAAAACAGCAAGAAATTTTTTGGCACAAAAAATTGAGGTTATAGTGGCTAAAAGATGGAGATCAAAATTGAAATTTCTTTCACAAGACCACAATTATGAGGAGGAGATGAAATAAGATTTCCAAAATAATTAAAAAGAGTAATGGGGTTTGGTTGGATGAGGACGTCCACATAAAGTAGGAATTTGATGAGTACTTTTACAGCAGATGATGCAGTGAAGCGGCTGGTGCCAAAATCACCCTACCACCTAGTCCACTATCAATTAAATGAAGATGAAAAATTGATGGTAAATAGAGATGTGGTGGAGGAGGATATCACCCAAGTTTTACGAATCATGCATGCTGATAAAGCTCTAGGACTAAATGAGTTTCTTCTCAATCTTTTCTAAAAAGCATCGAACATTATTGGTGTTGCTGTTGATTTTTGTTCTCCGGCCTGAGACGATGCACGTTGGGATCCGGATAGCACTCTCCCATCCGGATGGACCTGCAAGACAATCCTCACACAGGAGTCACAAGGGATGGTCCATGCGAAAGACCTTCCGACACCCAATCAGTGAAAATCCTCAGCAAGTAGATGAGAGGAAAAAGGTTGTTGCAAAAGGATGTCCTAGAGAAGGTCTCTGGAGAGCAATGGCCTCTCCTTTGATTGTGAGGGCTTAAAGTTGCCTTAGAGATGCATACCTGGAGGCTCTTGGGACTTAGTATTTATGCGTTGCCAAAAAGATAAGCCATTACCTAATTTTTTGGATGCATTTTAGGGAGTTGGCATCCGATAAGGCCAAAATCCCATCGGTTATGGGGATTGGCAGTTGATGAAGTTGACAAACGCTTTATTGAGAATTTAAAATCTCATTGATCATGGACGGAGTGCTATATTTGGCTCATGTTTCTATTTTGGGAAGCTTACTCCGAAATCCTTGCAATTAGGATGGTTCATTTTCCAAGATATCTGGCGTGGTTTAAAGCAACAATGGCGCTTATGTTAAGGGGATAAGGTGATCCTGCCGAAGTATGAAAATGGCTCGGCCCTGCTGAGGTTCGGAGATAGCTTGGCCCTGCCGAGGTATGAAGTTAGCAGGTGGCGTTATTTGACATTTTCTGCAAAGGAGAACGAACATATTATGGCAGTTAGTGGATCAGGGCTCAGAGGTGGAACTTGCCACATGCTTTGTCTGTCAATCGATGCGGTAACATTTTTATCCCGTATCATATGCCCTCCACTCCCTATTCCGAAGCGTAGGTTCGGACATAGGAGTAGAGTTCATGATGGCCCAATCTCATTAGTGGGATTTGAACTGGCAGAGGCGCATCATGATGGCCTCATAAATGCCAAATAGTCATCCCATCATTTCTTTCCACCGAATGAGGGGAGCCTTTTCGTGAGGCATAGAGGGAACCAGAACAATCTTCTGAAAGTCGGGAAGTGCCTCGGGTTGAAGAGTTCCTTCTTGAAGGGCCGAGGAAGAAACAACAGAGGATTACCCGAGAGTACCAGAACTTGGACTTATCGTTCCTTGAACGGAAAGTTATTGTGTCCCTTCGCTCACCAAGCCCTTGGTCGTGTCTTCCCAATTGGCTGATGAGGAGTATGAAGGGGGGGCCTTGGAGATAGAGTATGAGATAGCTTGGAGGCGGACCAAGCCGAAGCTCCTTTGTCGCTTGCTCAAGAGACCAAGGGGCCCCCTTTGATTGTTGAGGGAGATGAGGATCCCCCATTTATTGTTAAGGAGGTGGGCCAGCTTTCTTCGGATGCCTAAGCTTCAGGATCTTTCTGCGAAGAAGAGGCAGCCGAGCCTGGGGATCTTATTTAAATTGCTTTGTGTCCTTCATAGCTTGAGCAATATAAGCTTGGCTGTTGTCTTAGAACACTCCAGAATCGATGAGATTAATCACTTAGGCTCCTTGAGGATGGCTTAGGAAAGCGAACGTTGAAGATAGTTCAACCCTGCCGAATTATGCCAAATTACGGATACAGCTAGGCCTTGTCGAGGTTCTGAAATGACTTGGTCATGCCGAGGTATAAAAATGGCTTGCCCTGATAAGCGTAAATTTGATTATTTAATTCATATACTTTCGTAACAACATTAGCTAGTTTTTAATTTATTTTGAATTGCATTTTTTATTTTTATTTACTTTTCATTTTATTTTGAAGGGAAATAAAAAAAACAACGGCCAAGGGACTCCACCGTGAAGACGAGTGAGAGGATCATGAGTTGATGAGTTGGAAACACAGTAGTTATTCGGAAAAGACTCTTAAGCGGTGATTTTTCTATCGTATTCAACAAGGTATAGCATCGGCTTTTCAACTATAAAAAGGAGGCAGCAGTTTGCATCTAAGAACCATAGAGAGCTAAAGACTTTTACAGTTTTTTCAACGGAGGAGGGTCTGAAGAACAGAGGCAAGAGCTGAGTTTCATTATGAATAATTTCTTTTCATTATGAATAATTTCTTTTTCTAGAGCATTGATATAATCTATCAATGAATACACGATTTATTTTATTAGTTATTTTATTTTTAATATTTCCATGATTGAGTTTTTAATTCTTATGGTTAATGTTTATAATTTATTGTTTGATTAATTGAATTACAATGAGAGCGAGAAGTGATTTGTTATTTCTTATGATTAATTCTTATAATTTATTATTTAATCAATTGAATTACAATGAGACCGAGAGGTGATTTATTATTTTAGATATAAAATTAAACACCATTAGTTGAGCGAAAGTAGAGATACTTTACCATGATTAATGTGATTTTTAGAAAATTCAAGGTATGTGTTGGCCCAGATGACAACCCAAGAGGGGGGGGGGGGGGTGAATTGGGTTCTTTAAAAATTAGCCTTTTAAATTATTTAGCTTGAGATGAATGAAGGCAAATGCAAAGTAAATATAAATTGCAGTGAATAAAACAGAGATAGAGAAAGAGACAATAGAACACGGCAAACACAAAAGATTTTATAGTGGTTCGGTGTATCCAACACCTACGTCCACTCCCAAGATTCACTTGGGTCCACACTATAATCACCCTAGATTACAGCAGAGTTGTTTTACAAGCTCACAACTCAAACTTGTTGTTTTCCGGGCGCACAACGAACCCAGCTGGTTTTCAAGGGCTCACCAGCACAAAAACCCTAAACCCAAGCTTAACCAAGCTTGAACTGAGGTAAGACTACCTCCTCTAGTTCAATCCCCCAGATTGAGCTAGACACAAAGAATAGAAATATTGTTTGTTTAGTTACAAGGCTCCTTAATGAGCAGATAAACAAATGTAAGAATAGAGTTTAGATAAGCCTGATTTGCAGTTGGTTGGCTTTGAGCTTTTCTTCTTTTCTTCAACTCCTTTGAAGTGTAGAACCAGGCCTCAGCTTGGATTCTTCACGGAAGAAGTGTTGGAGTTGATTTGGGCTTTTCCTCTTTTCTTTGAGTGTTGAAAATCTCTTGAGATACTCTTGAATAGCACTTGGATTTTCTTCTGAAGCTTCCTTGGATTTGAGCTTGAACACAGAAGGAACTTCCTTTGATTTCACACTCTTTCTTTCACTCTATTTTGAATCACGGATTTTTTCAACTGAAGCTCTGTTTTTTTGATTTTTCTCTTCTTTTTCTTTGAAATAAATATCTCTCTATTCGTCTCTTCTTGATTTGAAAACGGCTTCTCTATTTATAGATTCTGCAAGAATATAGCCGTTAGAGACAAAGAAAAATAGCCGTTAATCAAAAATCTTACCGTTGGAGCTGAGTTGGCATCCGTAAAAATCTCGCCCAGATTTGCTGGAGTCGACTCATGCTTTTCCCGAGTCGGCTCGAGCTCGTGATACTAAAAATAGAAATGTTTCAGAAAGTTTGGGGTCGACTCACCAAAAGTAAAGTGTCGACTCCTGAAAGTCGGGGGTCGACTCATGAAAAGTTGGGGTCGACTCGCGAAGTGCTCAGAAAAACACACCTCTGGTGTCTGAGCGGAGTCGACTCGCACAGTCATGGAGTCGGCTCGACAAAATCGGGGGTCGACTCGTGAAATTACGTGGGTCGACTCGAGACAGATAGACATTTCTGTTCTCTGAGGGGAGTCGACTCTGAAACTCAAGAGTCGGCTCCGGAACGTATCAAAAATCAGAAAGTTTTCTGATTGACTTTAAAATCGTTCCAGATTCATTTTAAATCATTGTTTTGACTTGAATTCAATAAAATTGACATTAAGAATTAATTCAAGAAGTATTCCAAAAACTCATTGATTAATCTATGAATTATAAAATTTCTTTTTGAAAGCTTAAACATTGAGCTTAAAGTTACTTTCAAAATGATTAATGTCAAACTTTAACATTCTCATTGATTGTTCAAAATAAATTCATTGCACATGTAAATAAACTCATTCACATCTTTTACATACTCATGGCTTTTGGTAATCATCAAAATCAAAAGGATTGGGGCATATATTTTTCAACAATCTCCCCAACAATCTCCCCCTTTTTGATGATGACAAAAACATTGAGTTTATGCATGATTGATTTGTGAATTTATTTTGATTTCATAAATAGGCTTAGGCTCCCCCTGAATGAGGTAGCTCCCCCTATGAAACTTAATCATTCAATTAATTATCTCATTGATTAATTTGATTTTCTCATATGCATATTCAATCATAAAACTATAAAACTCTCCCCCTTTTTTGTTATCAACAAAAAGGTAGAGAAGCATAAACATTCATTCATTCGTTGATAGAAAGAAATACATTGAGTAACCAAAATTGACATTTCATTTCATCAAGAGTCTAATACATCAAAATGTCTAATACATTGATATCAAAATGTAAAACATAACAATAACAAGGATTGAGTATCTAATACATTAGAAATGAGTTCTAACAATCCTAGTCAAATGATCTATTATATTCTTCATTCCATCTGATTGGATTTTTACATAGTCTTTTAGCCTTTCATCTACAAAGGTGCAAGCAGTCAAAATCTTATCTTGTAGCTCCGCATTGCATTAGAGTAGGTTTCGCCATCTCCGCAAATATCTTTAAGTTCTTCAAAAATGTTCTTGAGATCTCCACTTAAAGACTTTGAAGAGGTGCTGAGAGTAGACTCAATTTTAGTGATTCTGTCATCCAAAGAATATAGAGTTTCCTTTAGGTTCATGAACTTATATTCAAACTCTGACTTTAATTTCTCTGACTGATCATCCAAAAGTCCTTTGAGTTGCTTTAATTGTAGATCTGAGAAGCCAGCAGAAGAGGATGAAGCTTGATCAAATAACTGAGCGGGTGTAGGAGCAGGTGCAGAAGTAGGAGGGCTCGGAGGTGCAGGTGAAGAGTGTCTAACTGATGGACCTGGTGCCTCAACATCCGTAGCTCTCTCTTCTACTAATCCTTTCCTCTCCCATATCCATTTTCTTAATAAAACCCATCCGATGAATGGTGGCCAAGCTGTAAAAGTCTGTATGTCTCAGGTTCCTCATTGGCTCACTATCAGAAATAACAATCCCTTGACTCTGGAAGATCTTGGTGAGAATCATACCATAGGGCAAGCTAGATTTTCTTTTTCCTCCACAGTCAGCAATATACCAAAGAATCATACTGGGAAGGTTGATGGTTTGCCCGTAACAATAGCATCCATCACAAAAATGTCCCTTTCAGATACATAATCAAATCTTCCTATTTTGGGAAAAAGTATCCTACTGCAAATGTTATGAAGCAATCTCAGTTCTAATGATAATTGGTTGGCAAAAACTTCTTCAAACCGACAACATCCCGGTTTAATAATCTAGCAAGAGCAGGCTTCGGTCTTCAGAAGAAAATGTGGCAGTCCTGATAAGGGTAGATCCAATAGTCTTGACAGAAGCTCTACAGTCACTGAGATCCTATTTCCTCTTACAGTGCTTATGAGACCATGATCTCCTCTAGACAAGTTCTTATAAAACTCCTTTACAAGAGAGGGATAAGTAGGGCAATCCAGGGAACAGATCTTCTCCCATCCCATCTCTATCAATTGTCTCCCTAATAAAATCCCTCTGCCTCAAAAAGTTCAAAATCCACTTTTCTACCCGTGGTAATGATTCTATCTGCTAATCTATCTACCTGAGAAGTAGTAGTGGCTGGAGAAGCATTGGGGGTTGAAGATGATGAAGTAGAATCCGTGCTTGGAGAAGGCTCACGAACCGGACGCCTCACCGTCTTCCTCACGGCTCTCTTCCTCTTCACACCGGCCGCAGCAAGATTGGAACCTCGAGTTTTGGGTGCCATTGGTTGATTGGAAGGATTAATCAGTGATTTTGGGAATTTGGAAGGTCTGGAGATATTTTGGAGAGAGTATTTTGAGAGATTGGAAAGTTTGAAATGAACGGCGAGTCGACTCTGCCCTAGATAAATCAACCTGGGACCACTTCGAGTCGGCTCGCGCAAAGCAAGGGGTCGACTCCGGACAGTCACAGAAAACCATCCCGAAGTGGAGTCGACTCGCGCCGAGAAGGGGTCGACCCGAGAGTTTCAGTCGAAACCAGGAGTCGACTCCGATACTCACCGAGTCGGCTCCGAGACCATTTCAGAGCAAAAACATGAAATTTCTGAAATGTGTCCGGAATTTGATCATAAAAATTGATAAAATAATCATTGAATATGAATGGATCAATTAGATATGAATTCTAGATAAGATTTCCTTAAAGATCAAGGATTTGAAAGAATCTTAGATAAAATTTCCTTAGGGGTTTCAAATTCATTCTAATGGATCACAAATCCCTAACTCTCCTCTAAGATAACAGAATCTTTCTTCACTTAAGGGTTTTGTAAATATGTCTGCTAATTGTTCTTCAGTGTTAACATAATCAAGACATATTTCATTATTTGCAACATGTTCTCTTATAAAATGATATCTAATTTCTATGTGTTTGGTTCTTGAATGTTGAATTGGATTCTTTGTTAGATTAATTGCACTTGTGTTATCACATCTTATAGGTGTTTTATCAAGTGTGATACCATAGTCTTCAAGTTGTCGCTTAATCCATAGGATTTGAGCACAGCAACTTCCAGCTGCTACATATTCAGCTTCAGTAGTTGATAATGCAACTGAATTTTGCTTTTTGCTAAACCATGAGATTAAGTTACTTCCTAAGAATTGGCATGCACCACTTGTGCTTTTTCTATCTAACTTACATCCAGCATAATCAGAATCAGTGTATGCAATCAGATTTAATGTGGAGTCTCTAGAATACCATAAACCTACATTTTTTGTTCCACTTACATATCTTAGTATTCTTTTAACAGCAATTAAATGTGATTCTTTAGGTTCTGACTGAAATCTAGCACATAAGCAAACAGCAAACATTATATCTGGTCTACTTGCAGTTAAGTAAAGTAGGGATCCGATTATACCTCGATAATATTTTTGATCAACCTTCTTACCTTCTTCATCTTTGTCCAGCTTGCATGAAGGACTCATTGGTGTTCCGAGGGGTTTAATTGATTCCATACCAAACTTCTTTAGGATTTCTCTTGTGTATTTTGTTTGGTTGATAAAGATTCCCTCTTTGCTTTGTTTGATTTGGAGTCCAAGGAAGAAGTTGAGTTCTCCCATCATGCTCATTTCAAATTCGCCCTGCATTAACTTAGCAAAATCTTGACATAGAATATTGTTAGTAGCACCAAAAATGATATCATCAACATATATTTGAACTACTAATAAATCTTTACCTTTTCTTTTCAAAAACAAAGTTTTATCAACATTTCCTCTTATAAAATCATTTTCAATTAAGAATTTACTTAATCTATCATACCAAGCTCTAGGTGCTTGTTTCAAACCATATAATGCTTTGTGCAATTTAAAAACGTGATTTGAAAATTCGTGATCTTCAAAACCTGGTGGTTGTTCTACATATACTTCTTCATTTATAAATCCATTTAAAAAGCACTTTTTACATCCATTTGAAATAAGTTAAAATTCATATGACATGCAAATGCAAGTAATAGTCTAATGGCTTCTAATCTAGCTACTGGTGCAAAGGTTTCATCAAAATCAATACCTTCTTCTTGATTATATCCTTTTGCAACTAATCTAGCTTTGTTTCTAATTACTATGCCATTTTCATCTAGTTTATTTCTGAATATCCATTTTGATCCTATAACCGAATGATTTTTAGGTCTTTCAACTAAGATCCATCACTACAAGAGATTTTAAATATTGCGATGCCCAAATGCGTCGCAATTGCATCGCTAAACATGATATTGCGACGCAATAGCGACGCAACGAGGGCATCGCTCAACTGTCCGTCGCAATACCCTTTTGTCGCAATTGCGTCGCAATATTGCGACTCTCTGCGACGCTCTTGCGACGCCACATTGCGTCGCAATATTGCGACGCATGCAAATGCGTCGCTAAATTTAAAAATTAAATTTAGTTAGAAAAAAATTATTATTAAATATTGCGACGCAAATTAGTGCATCGCAATATTTAATAATAAATTTTTTTTAAAAATTATTATTAACTATTGCAATGCACTAATTTACATCGTAATATTTAAAAATAATTTTAAAAAAATTTATTATTAAATATTACAACGCACTAAATTGGGTCGCAAAATTGTGACTCATCCAGATGCATCGCAATATTTAATAATAATAATTTTGGTATAATAGTGACGCAATTTGAGTCGCTAATGCGTCGCAAATAAAAATTATTTTAAAATATTGTGACGCAAGGTAATTGCGTCGCAATATTTTAAAATAATTTTTAAGATAAAATAGCGACTCAATTGTAGTCGCTAATGCATCGCTAATAAATTTATTTTTAAATTATTGCGATGCCAGGTCATTGCGTCGTAATATTTAATAATAATATTTTAAAAATATTAGCGATCCAATATCAGTCGCTAATGCGTCGCAAATTTTGTTTTTAAAAATATTTAAATGATTAAAAATTAAAACGGTTAATTCAATTTCGCTAAATCTAAATATTGATACAAACATTTTTCACTCAATCCAAATAATAATATATTTCAAAAAATAATTTATATATTAAAATTTTGAAGTTTTTACAACATAAAAAAAAATACATCAAGAATCTGAACGATCACGTGGAGGCTGTGGAGGCTGAAGACTCTGCGACAAGCGGCTAACCAAATCCCGCAAATAATGCATCTCATCTCGCATGTCTGCAACCTCCTGATCCCGGCCTCGCATACGATCCTCAAAATCCTGCTCGACGTCCTGGCGAATCTCCTCTGCAATAGATCTGCGAAGCTCCTGTAAACGCTCGGGAGGAAGATCAGCAGGAACTCGCGAGCTGGAGGCCTGATGGGGAAAAAATGTAGAAGCTCTAGTGCCCATACCATAGACCCTGCGGTCTCGTGGCTGGGCACCAACAGCCTCCAAAAACACACGTCGACTCTCCTCTGCTGAGAGTTCGACGGGCGTCTCCCCATCAGTAGAGTCGACCTGCGATGCCTGGGAGCGAAGCTCCTCGACTCGTGTCTTAAAATTATGAAATCAACAATAAATGAGTTAATAAATTTTTCGAAATAAAATTTTAGAAATTAAATAGATACTACATAAATCTAATTTCTTACCGCAACCTCCCGTGATCGCGTGTCGACCCAGGAGCCGTTCCTCCTGGTGTGTGTCGCCCTGAATAGACGAAACTCACCAGGATCTCCGCCCTCCTGCTCAGACTATAACAATAAAAAAAATGATATTAATACAAATATTTGTAAATAACTAAAATAGTAATTAAAATATTTATGTTTTCTTATCATACGCCGTCTGTGCTCCTGAATCGAAATGAAGCCCGAAGTATGACGGGAGAGACCCATGCCAGGACTGCCCTTCTCAGATCGGCGGTTCGTGCTGGCTGATGCGGACCTCCTGCGCCAGCCATCGGACTCCCATGCCTGCTGCCACTCATGCCAAATACCCTCTGGTACGTGCGCAGGACGCTGACCCAATGACCTCCAATGATGAAGCATGTCGGAGTATCGGCGTCGCGTCAGAGCCTCCCATGCTGCTCTAATGGCATCATGGGTGGCAGGATCCCACGTAAACTTTTTCTGCATTAAAATAAACAGTTAGTTTCTGAATATATTAACTTTAAATAATTATATATCACTGATAAATTATATTTAATAAGTTTACCTGAAACTCAGAAAAATAAAACTCCCTCGTGGCTGGCGATACGTGGCGCCAATCGTAGCCACTGGGATCTGCACGCCTCTGAAAAATGGCGCTGATGTGGCTGGAGACATGATGCTGCTCAATGAATCTGTTAAAAAAATGCAAGTTTATAAGTAAATGACTTAAAAACATAAATAAAATATTTTTAATTAGTATATACTTACATCCTCTGAGCATCAAGTCTAAGTACAATGCGGCTGCCGATGGTGGAAGAACTCTCGGAGGTCTGTGCCGATCGGCTGGATGGTAATACTGGTGCAGAGATCGAAGGCTGCGCCTCTGCTGGAGATCCAAACTCTCCATCTCCGACGCTCATGTGATCTGATCTCGCAGGATCCAAACTACGTCTCTGCTCACCCAAACTATCGTCGGTAGATCTACCTCTGCCCCTCATACTGAAAATACTAAAGATTCACACAATTAAATTACGATTAATGATTGACTATGTAAGAATTTAACACTTATAAAAAAAAGTTAAATTTTAAAAAACCTTTATGTTTAATCGGTGTCATTTGTTTCGTGAAATGTTGGTTCAACATCCAATGCCGTATCGGATTGTGAATCAGTTTCATTATCATCGGAAGGAAACCGAACATTTGCATCCGCAATTTGTTGGACATCACCACTTGGATCTCTAAGTGATGTTTCAGGAGCCCTTGTGTCATCCTCAATTGCATGCATTTCCATCTCATCCTCTTGAAATGCAGGGCACTCGGTTGATTGACTTGATGAACTCTCCTCTAATACGATTGTTGAACGTGGGACGATTTTAGAAACGGCCCACCAATCTCGCTTGTCGTTGCGCAAACTTGGATATCCGCAGTAAAAGACTTGCTGAGCTTGAGATGCAAGGATGAATGGGTCATATTTCTGCAATCTTCGTCGATGGTTCACTTCAACCAAATTATAGTCGTTATGAACCCTTTTGCCCACAGGAACTATCGGATCGAACCAATCACAACGAAACAATATGGTTCGTTTCATAGGCCAACCGGGATATTCAACTTCAACCACCTCTACTAACTTTCCATAATAATCCTGCATATTTGCTCCAACACTTTCTCCTTTTACACACACGCCCCAGTTCTGCGTGCCTCTTGAAGCTGCTAATCGTTCAATCTAAAATTTGTACCCATTTACAAAATAGCCAGTAGAGGTTGTTACGGTCTTCAATGACCATTGCGATAGACATTTAATGAAAATATTGTCTGTTGTCGACCATGGACCGTTGACCTATAAATTAATAAGCTATTGACATCCAATTCAAAAAATAATAGCCATTATCAAAATTGATTGAGTGATACTACTCACAAATTCATAAAACCAGTAAGCAAACTCCGTTTCTAATTTCTGCCCAATTGCAACTTGACTGATGTCAGGATTCATCTGTCGTTGTCTATCACAAAACATCCTTATGGGATGAAAAGGATGAAAACTACTGTTAGAAATTAAATATTATGGTATATTATTATATAAATTTAAATTTTCAATTTAGCATTGAAGTATACACTTACTCAATATATGGATCGACTTCTCGACAGTTCATTAGGATGTAATAATGTGCTGCATTATACTCCATATCGCTAAGATTTCTTGATTTCTGCCCACCAAATGAACGGCCGATAGCTTTAAAAATTGATATTCTACCGTCATTAGCTTCTGCTTCGTCCACACATACGTCATCGTTACGACCATGATTTTGGCTCCTCGTGTGGACGTGACCCTCAAAGTAATGTGAGGCAAAAGCTGAAACTTCTTCGACCAAGTGTGCATTGCATATAGAACCTTCAACCCTTGCCTTATTACGCACATTATTTTTTAACTTCTTAAGATACCTATATGTAAAGTTGCAACAAAAAATTAACGAAATTTTCAAGCAATGAAATAATATTTCAAATGTCAACATATCTTAATGATGTATATATTTACCTCTCGAAAGGATACATCCAGCGATACTGCACGGGACCAGCTATGCTCGCTTCGTATGGCAAGTGAACCGGTAAATGCTCTATTGAGTCAAAAAAACTGGGAGGAAATATTCGCTCAAGCTTGCATAAAATAATTGGAATTTCCTCCTCAAGCCTTGCCATGGATGCAGAAGTAATGACTGCGGCAGATAACTCCTTGAAGAATAAGCTAAGCTCCGTAATTGCCTTCCAGACATGTTGCGGAAGCAACCCACGAAAAGCTATAGGTAATAATCGTTGCATGAAAACATGACAGTCGTGGCTCTTCATGCCGAACAACTTGAGCTTATGCATGTCCACACACCTACCGATATTTGAGGCATAACCATCTGGAAATTTTAACCCTCTAACCCAGTTACATAAAACTTCTCGTGAATTTCTGTCAAGAGTGTAACATGCTTTAGGATAGGTCCCATCGGCACTCCTTCTCAAATCACCTCTTCTGCAGTACTGATTAAGTTCTTCTCTTGACGTTGCAGTATCTTTTGTTTTTCCCGGGATGTTTAGCTCCGTGTTAAATATGTTATCAAAGAAATTTTTCTCGATATGCATAACATCCAAGTTGTGCCGGATGAGATTTGTGCTCCAATAAGGCAAATCCCAAAATATACTTCGCTTCTTCCAGTTATGTTCTTTACATATACGGCTATTTATTCTATCTGCATCCGGTTCCCATGCATACATCAACCCCAAATGCTCTATAGAATCAAATAGATCTGTGCCGGACCTAACCGGTTCGGCAAATTTTGTGACTGCTTTGTTCTTCCGGAAGGCGATCAAGTTACGCCTGTAAGGATGATTTGGGGGTAAGAACTTCCTATGGTTATCAAACCATGACTGCTTACCACTCTTCTGCAATGTAAATGCATCTGAATCATACATGCAATGAGGGCATGCCAGACATCCAGCAGTGCTCCAACCAGACAACATTGCATATGCCGGAAAATCACTTATTGTCCACATCAAAGCAGCTCTCATTAAGAAATTTTGTTTCATAGAAATGTCGTAGGCTACCACTCCTGTTTCCCACAACATTTTCAATTCGGCCACCAACGGTTGCAGAAAGACATCAATCTTTTCCTTTGGATTTGATGGTCCTGGAACCAAAACGGTTAAAAACATTGCAGTATCTTTCATGCACTTCCACGGAGGAAGGTTATATACAGTCAGTATCACAGGCCAACATGAATACTGTTGCCCGCTTGACCAAATGGTTGGAAGCCATCGGTACAAAGACCTAATCTCACATTCCTTATATCTTCAGCGAAATCAGGATGATTTTCATTGAAATGTTTCCAAGCCTTTGAATCTGATGGATGCCGCATTTCATCCTCTTTAGATTCATGTTCGGCATGCCATCTCATATCAGCAGCTGTTGCCTCAGATCTGTATAATCTCTACAGGCGTGGTGTAAGAGGAAAGTAATGCATCCTCTTGTAAGGCACACTTTTCCTCCTACTTGTACTGGCTCCCCCTTTGGTGTTTTTGAACCTCGATTGCCCACAAATCTTACACCATCTCAGCTCTGAGTCTTCACCCCAAAATATCATACAATTGTTCAAGCAACAATCGATCTTATTAACTGGGAGCCCAAGCCCACGCAACAACTTCTTTGTTGCGTAAAAACTGTCTGCGGCAACATTATCATTTGGCAGAATTTCTTTGATTAACTCAGCTACAGAATTGAATGCCTTTTCTGATAATCGATGTTCTGCCTTAATATTCAACATTCGAGCAGCTGCAGAGAACTAGGAATGACCCTCATACCCAGGATACAATTCTTGATTTGCAGTACGCAACATATCGTAAAATTGTTGTGCTTCTGGATTTGGTTCTTCCATAAATGTATTCTGATTGAAGTCATTACCCGATGCATTCATCACCATTTATTCATATGTGTTTAAATTCACAAATGGTTCATCTACGGGAATTGACTCTTGTTGGCCTATAACAGCTGCTGGAATATCCTCTGGTTCACCATGACAGTACCAAACATAGTAATCAGGAACAAAACCCTTCTTACACAAATGCACCTTAACAGTTTTCACATCTCTGTAGGCTTTATTCTGACACCTGTGGAAGTTGCATGGGCATCTAATCCTAGGCCCATCCATCCATTCAGGTTGGCTACATGCAAATGCGATAAATTCTTCCAATCCATTCAGAAAATCTGGATTCAGCAAGCCATCTTTTATCCTTGCATACATCCATGAGCGAGTCTCGCTCATTTTTGACCGACTTATACAAAGTCTGGTAAATCATTAAATGAAACCAAAAAATAAAACTATATTAGTATTAATAAATATATAACTAAATTATTTCTTGGGCACAACTAAGGTTAATTACAACCAATTAAATTATTTCTTGGGCACAACTAAGGTTCATGGCTAAAGGGAGGGCTTGAGTTTGTGTCGGGCCGCAAGGCGGTGCGTTTTGTCATTAGACTTCACAAGAATTCAAGTGTCTTAAATAATTCTACCTTCACTCCATGTCTATAAGGTAAGGCCCTATCCCATTCAAGAATATTTTTGTGATATGTTATTCTGCTATTAATTATTATCGATCGGTAACATTGAAATTTCGGCAGCATTTCCTCATATGTTCTCCTACATGTGTGGTATATAAGCCACACTAGGAGAACGTATGAGCAAATGCAATTCGAAATCTCACCCCACGATGATTACTAGCAGACTAACATGTCACAAGAAATATTCCCAAACTGTCCATCAGGATAATTTGAGAATTTGCAAGACTAAGGCTTACAAATTCTCAAACGGGTCTAAAGGTTAAAGTGCTATGATTATGGAAGTCCGAAGACAATCGAACTTATGCTTGTTATTTTTAACTTCTTGTGAATTATACATGTAATCACTAACTTTTTTAAGATTATTACGTCAAATACAAATGTTTTCGAATACTAAAATGTAAATCATTAAAACTACTAATTTGTTGCTAGAAATTAAATAATATAACAACAAAACATTTTATTTAATATTTCCAACTGTAATGCATTTGCAGCAGAATATAAATAATCAAGACATAACAATTGTAAATGAGTATAAATGCACAAATACTATTATCATAAACATTCTGCTTAAATTAATTATTACATAAATATTATGTAAATTAAATAATAATACAACAAGACTTCCTATCTAGCATTACAAATATTATTGAATAATCAAGACATAACAAACAGTCTATCCCCCCCTGTTTAGGAAATTTTTTTTTTTTTTGTCACAGTGGCCTGGCCACGGTGGCCACTGCCGGCCACGGCAGCGGCCGTGGCCGGACAAGAAAAGAAAGGGGGGGGGTTCCCCCCTCCCCCCCAGTTAAGGGAAATTTTTTTTTTTTGTCACAGTGGCCTGGCCACCGTGGCCAGGCCACTGCCGGCCACGACAGCGGCCGTGGCCGGACAAGAAAAGAAAGGGGGGGGGGTTTCCCCCTCCCCCCTGTTAAGGAAATTTTTTTTTTTTTTTGTCATAGTGGCCTGGCCACCGTGGCCAGGCCACTTCCGGCCACGGTAGCGGCCGTGGCCGGACAAGAAAAGAAAGGGGGGGGGGTTCCCCCCTCCCCCCTTGTTAAGGAAAATTTTTTTTTTTTTTTTTTTTGTCACAGTGGCCTGGCCACCGTGGCCAGGCCACTGCCGGCCACGGCAGCGGTCGTGGCCGGACAAGAAAAGAAAGGGGGGGGGGTTCCCCCCTCCCACCCTGTTAAGGGAAATTTTTTTTTTTTTTTTTTTGTCACAGTGGCCTGGCCACCGTGGCCAGGCCACTGCCGGCCACAGCAGCGGCCGTGGCCGCCTTGTCCGGCCGCGGCCACGGCCGTGGCCGGACAAGAAAAAACAAGGGGGGGGGGTTTCCTCCCCTCGCCCCTGTTAAAAAAAAAAAAATTTTTTTGTGATTACAGTGGCCTGGCCACCGTGGCCAGGCCACTGCGGCCACGGCAGCGGCCGTGGCCGGAGAAGACGGCCACGGCAGCGACCGTGGCCGCCTTGTCCGGCCGCGGCCACGGCCGTGGCCGGACAAGAAAAAACAAGGGGGGGGGGTTTCCTCCCCTCCCCCTGTTAAAAAAAAAAAAAATTTGTGATTACAGTGGCCTGGCCACCGTGGCCAGGCCACTGCGACCACGGCAGCGGCCGTGGCCGCCTTGTCCGGCCGCGGCCACGGCCGTGGCCGGACAAGAAAAAACAAGGGGGGGGGGGGTTTCCTCCCCTCCCCCTGTTAAAAAAAAAAAAAATTTGTGATTACAGTGGCCTGGCCACCGTGGCCAGGCCACTGCGGCCACGGCGGCCACGGCAGCGGCCGTGGCCGCCTTGTCCGGCCGCGGCCACGGCCGTGGCCGGACAAGAAAAAACAAGGGGGGGGGGTTTCCCCCCTCCCCCCCTGTTAAAAAAAAAAAAAAAAATTTTGTGATTACAGTGGCCTGGCCACCGTGGCCAGGCCACTGCCGGCCACGACAGCGGCCGTGGCCGGAGAAGACGGCCACGGCAGCGGCCGTGGCCGTAGGGAAATCAATAAACAAAATTAATTTTTTTTTAAATTATTGGGGCTAACCTTGGTTGAGATGAGATCGCCGGGTAGCCGGAGTAGGATGAGCTCGCCGGGTAGCCGGAGGATGGGGATGCGCCGGAGTATCTCGACGGCACTAGGTCAAGACGGCGGCGCTAGGTCAAGACGGGAAGGAGGAAAGGAGAAAGGGCCCGGCTTAAATATAGGTGGTTAGCGACGCCAAAATTGCGTCGCAATTTTCGTCGCAATTTTTTTTTTTTCTTAGCGACGCACTAGGGCGTCGCTATTCCATCGTTAATACATGTTTATAATAATTTTCTTAAAACATAACGATGCCAATAAATGCATCGCTAAGGAGTCACTAAATTGGCACCATCATCTGGCGGGAAAAATATTTTTATTTTCTAATAATTGCGTCGCTAAGGCGTCGCAATATTTTTTTAATATTTTAAATTGATTAAAATTAAAACTTATTACATATATTGCGACGCAAGCAGTGCATCGTAATTATTTTTTAAATATTTTTAAATAAAAATATTTAAATTTATTATAATAATTGAGACAAAAAATTGCATCGTAATTATTTTTAATATTTTTAATCAGCTATATGTATTCTAATAATATTGCGACGCATATATTTTGTCGCAATATTTGTTTCAATTTTTTTTAAACTGTGTCGCTAAGGCGTTGCAATAATTTGTTAATATTTATAAATGATAATATTTATAATTAATGTTAATAATTGTGACGATAAATGGTGTCACAATTTATTTTATAAAATTTTTAATTACATAAATTTATTTAAAAAATAGTTGCAATTCGTCCGACGATCCAAGCCCTGATCCCGATCGGCGACGACCTATCTCGGACAGTTGCAATCGGTCCGAGATCGGCGACGATCCGACGGTTGCGATCGATCCAAGACCTGATTCCGATCGCGACGACCGATCGCGGACCGCGGCAATCAGTCCGATCGGAAAAGATTCGACAGTTGCGATCGATCCAAGCGCTGATCCCGATCGGCGACGACCGATCACGGACTGCGGCAATCGGTCCGATCGGCGATGATCCGACGGTTGCGATCGATCCAAGCCCTGATCCCGATCGGCCACGACCGATCTCGGACCGTGGCGATCCGTCCGATCGGCGATGATCCGAGGGTTGCGATCGATCCAAGCCCTGATTCCGATCGGCAACGACGATCACTGACCGCGGCAATCGGTCCGATCGGCAAAGATCCGACGGTTGCGATCGATCCAAGCCCTGATCCCGATCGGCCACGACCGATCTCGGACCGCGGTGAAGATCCGACGGTTGCGATCGATCCAAGCCCTTATTCCGATCGATTTTGGACCGATCACGGACCGCGGCAATCGGTCCGATCGGCAAAGATCCGACGGTTGCGATCGATCCAAGCCCTGATCCCGATCGGCGACGACCGATCGCGAACCGCGACAATCGGTCCGATCGGCAAAGATCCGACGGTTGTGATTGATCCAAGCCCTTATTCTGATCGGCGACGACCGATCGCGGACCGCGGCAATCGGTCCGATCGGCAAAGATCCGACGGTTGTGATCGATCCAAGACCTGATCCCGATCGGCCACGACCGATCTCGGACCGTGGCGATCCGTCCGATCGGCAATGATCCGAGGGTTGCGATCGATCCAAGCCCTGATTCTGATCGGCGATGACCGATCGCAGACCGCGGCAATCGGTCCGATCGGCAAAGATCCGACGGTTGCGATCGATCCAAGCCCTGATCCCGATCGGCGATGACCGATCGCGGACCGCGGCAATCGGTCCGATCGGCAAAGATCCGACGGTTGCGATCGATCCAAGCCCTGATCCCGATCGGCCACGACCGATCTCGGACCGCAGCGAAGATCCGACGGTTGCGATCGATCCAAGCCCTTATTCCGATCAATTTTGGACCGATCACGGACCGCGGCAATCGGTCCGATCGGCAAAGATCCGACGGTTGCGATCGATCCAAGCCCTGATCCCGATCGGCGACGACCGATCGTGGACCGCGGCAATCAGTCCGATCGGCAAAGATCCGACGGTTGCGATCGATCCAAGCCCTTATTCCGATCGGCGACGACCGATCGCGGACCGCGGCAATCGGTCCGATCGGCAAAGATCCGACGGTTGCGATCGATCCAAGCCCTGATCCCGATCGGCCACGACCGATCTCGGACCGTGGCGATCCGTCCGATCGGCGACGATCCGAGGGTTGCGATCGATCCAAGCCCTGATTCCGATCGGTGACGACCGATCGCGGATCGCGGCAATCGGTCCGATCGGCAAAGATCCGATGGTTGTGATCGATCCAAGCCCTGATCCCGATCGGTGACGACCGATCACGGACCGCGGCAATCGGTCCGATCGGCAAAGATCTGACGGTTGCGATCGATCTAAGCCCTGATCCCGATCGGCGACGACCGATCGCAGACCGCGGCAATCGGTCCGATCGGCAAAGATCCGATCGTGGCGATCGATCCAAGCCCTAATCCCGATCGGCCACGACCTATCTCGGACAGTTGCAATCCGTCCGAGATCGGCGACGATCCGACGGTTGCGATCGATCCAAGCCCTGATCCCAATCGGCCACGATCGATCTCGGACCGTGGCGATCCGTCCGATCGGCGATGATCCGTGGGTTGCGATCGATCCAAGCCCTGATTTCGATCGGCGACGACCGATCGCGGACCGCGGCAATCGGTCCGATCGGCAAAGATCCGATGGCTGCGATCGATCCAAGCCCTGATCCCGATCGGCCACGACCTATCTCGGACAGTTGCAATCCGTCCGAGATCGGCGATGATCCGACGGTTGCGATCGATCCAAGCCCTGATCCCGATCGGCCACGACCGATCTCGAACCGTGGTGATCCATCCGAGATCGGCGACGATCCAACGGTTGCGATCGATCCAAGCCCTAATCCCGATCGGCGACGACCGATCGCGGACCGCGGCAATCGGTCCGATCGGCAAAGATCCGACGGTTGCGATCGATCCAAGCCCTGATCCCGATCGGCCATGACCTATCTCGGACAGTTGCAATCCGTCCGAGATCAGCGACGATCCGACGGTTGCGATCGATCCAAGCCCTGATCCCGATCGGCCACGACCGATCTCGGACCGTGGCGATCCGTCCGATCGGCGACGATCCGAGGGTTGTGATCGATCCAAGCCCTTATTCTGATCGGTCACGATCGATTTTGGACCGATCGCTATTTAACATAATTAATTTTTTTAAATATATAACGACGCAAAGGGTTGCATCGTATTTTTTAATATGATAATTATAATATATAAAAATTAACTTTAATTCTAATAATTACGATGCAACAAGTACGTCGCTATATTAAAACATAATTTTCCTAATTAATATTTTGGCTTATTAATCACTAATGCGTCGCTATTTAACATAATTAATTTTTTAAAACATTGCAACTCACTGTGTTACGTCGTAATTATTTTTTCTCATATTTATAATTTATAAAATTTAATTTTATTTAAAATAATTACGACGCAGTTATTGGGTCGCTAAATTAAAAATAATTTTAATTTATTTTCTAGTTTATTGCATCGCTAATGCGTCGCTATTTAAAATATTTAATTTTTTCCAAAATATTGCGACGCACTGGGTGGCGTCGCAATATTTTTTAAAATATTAATACTGTAAAAAATATAATTCCATTTAAATTATTTGTGACACAATTGTTTCGTCGCTAAATTAAAAATAATTTTTTATTTTTCTAGTTTATTGCGTCGCTAAGGCGTCGCTATTTAAAATATTTAATTATTTTCAAAATATTGCGACACACTGGTTGGCGTCGCAATATTTTTTAAAATATTAATACTGTAAAAAATATAATTCCATTTAAATTATTTGCGACGCAATTGTTGCGTCGCTAAATTAAAAATAATTTTCCTATTTTCCAATTTTATTGCATCGCTAAGGCATCGCTATTTAAAATATTTAATTCTTTTCAAAATATTGCGATGCACTGTTATGCGTCGCAATATTTTTTTTGATAAAAATTTTATAAAATTTAATTTAATTTCAATACCAATTGTGCGTTCAAAATTAAAAATAATTTTTCAATTAACTATTTATTGCATCGCGAATGGTTGCTATTTAAAATATTTAATTCTTTAAAAACATTGCGAAAATATTGCGTCGCAATATTTTTATTGATATTTATATTTCATAAAAAATTAATTTAAAAATATTGCGATGCAATTTTGCATCGCAATATTAAAAATTTAATTTTTTTTGATTTTTTGGTTAATTGATCGCTAATGTCGCTAATGCGTCGCAATATTTTGTTGTCACAATGGCGTCGCAAAGTTCGCAATTTAGCGACCATTTATGATCCTAAATTTGCGTCGCTATTTCAGTATTTTCTTATAGTCCATACATTATTTCTTGTAAATTGATTTAATTCTTCTTGCATTGCTAACATCCAATTATTATCTTTTTCAGCTTCTTCAATAGTTTTAGGTTCAATTTGTGATACAAATGCAAGATGATTACTAATATTTCTCATAGATGATCTAGTTCTTATTCCTTGAGATGGATCACCTATAATCAATTCCTTAGGGTGACTATAAGCATATCTCCAATCCCTAGGTAGATCTACATCATTATGATTAGCGTTAGTATCATCATCCTTAGGTGAATCATTATCTTTAGTTCTTGTTCTTGATCTAAAGATACATCAATATTTAATTTTTCAAGATCTTTCTCAATTATGTTTGTATCTTCATCATCATCAAATTTTTCGGAATTGGTTGCTAAAGATTCATCAAAAACTACATGAATGGATTCTTCAACAACTAAAGTTTTCTTGTTAAATACTCTATATGCTTTACTAGTTATTGAGTATCCTAAGAATATTCCTTCATCAGATTTAGCATCAAATTTGCCTAAATTATTTTTACCATTATTGTGAACAAAACATTTACAACCAAATGCATGAAAATATTTTATATTGGGTTTTCTATCATGCCATAATTCATAAGGTGTTTTCTTTAAAATAGGTCTTATTAAAGCTCTATTTAAGATGTAACATGCTGTGTTAATAGCTTCCGCCCAAAAGTATTTCGGGAGTTTACTTTCACATAGCATGGTACGGGCCATGTCTTCTAGAGTCCTATTTTTCCTTTCAACTACACCATTTTGTTGTGGGGTCCTAGGTGCAGAAAAATTATGATTAATACCATTTTCATTGCAAAAACTTTCAAATAAGTGATTTTCAAATTCAGTTCCATGATCACTTCTTAGAGACACTATGGTAGTGTTTTTCTCATTTGTTACTTTCTTGAAGAATTTCATGAATATCGAGAAAGTCTCATCTTTGTGAGCTAAAAACATTACCCAAGTGAATCTAGAGTAATCATCTACTATCACAAGACCATATTTCTTTCCTCCTAGACTTGTGGTTCTAGTTGGTCCAAAAAGGTCCATGTGAAGTAGCTCTAATGGCCTAGAAGTTGAAACAATATTTTTAGATTTAAAAGAACTTCTTGTTTGTTTTCCAAACTGACATGCATCACATATTTTGTTATTTTCAAAATCTAATTTAGGTAAACCTTTTACTAAATCCATTCTAATTAGTTTTGAAATCAGGTGTGTGCTTGCGTGACCTAATCTTCGATGCCACAACCAACCAATCTCATTCATATTAGCATTATTTGCAACTAAGCAATGATTATTAGTAGACAATTTGTCTAAATCAATCATGTATACATTGCCATTTCTATTTCCAATAAAAACAATGCTATTATCAATGGGATTAGCTACAGTGCATAAAGAAGATTCAAATGATACTTTAAAACCTTTGTCACATAATTGACTTATACTAATTAAGTTATGCTTTAAACCATCAACATAAAGTACATTCTCAATATATGTGGAGGGAGTTATTTGAATGTTACCAAACCCCAAGATTTGGCCTTTGCCATTGTCGCCAAATGTAACAACTCCTCCTTTCTTTTCTTCAAGGGTGATGAATTCTTCTTTGTCACCCGTCATATGTCTTGAGCAGCCACTATCAAGATACCACTTTCTCTTTGATCTCTTGGCCACAAGACATTCCTGCAATGATATCAAACTTTATGTTTAGGTACCCAAGCTTTCTTGGGTCCTTCATGGTTAGTACCAACAAATATTGTTCCTTTCGGAACCCATATTTTCTTTCCTTTAACATTTAAGTTTTTATTAGGTTTCAGAATTTTACATTCATAAGATTTATGTCCTGTTTGATTACATTTAAAGCATGTAAAATTACTTTGGCCAGCACTTACAAAAATATTTTTAAGTGATTTTTGTTTTCTTAAAGTGTTATATCCTAATCCGGCTTTGTCAAAAACTGCTTTTTGACTATTTAATAACATGTCTAATTTAATTGAACTTAATGTAAACTTATCAACTATGTTTTTATGTTTTTCAACCTCATTCTTTAGTTTATCTTTTTCATTTGAGATTGATTCCTTTTCATTCATTAAAATTTCATTTTCAGATTTAAGTTTCTTAATTTCATTGTTAAGATTTTCCTTTTCTTGAATGAAAGTTAAGTTTTCATTTTTCAAAATCTTGTATTTCTTTTTCAAAACTTTGAAATCCCCAACAAGTTCATTAAAAGCATCAAAAAGTTCATCAAAAGCAAATTCATCGCAAGGGTTGTCGGAACTTACCTCATCGTTGTCGTCCGCCATGAAACATACGTTTGCGACTTCCTTTTGTTCTTCTTCTTCGGAAGAAGATTCCTCGCTGTCACTCCAAGTCGCCATATAAGCCTTCTTTTTCTTTTTGTAGGCTTTCTTCAATTTGGACATTCATTTCTAAAGTGCCCCGGTTTATTACACTCATAGCAAGTCAAGGGGTCTTTCTCTTTTTCTTTGTCCTTGTCCTTATTCTTATCCTTTTCTCCTTCCCACTTAGCTCCAAATTTTTTCTTGTGGAAGGGTTTCTTTCTCCTCATAAATCTTTAAATTTCTTTGCTAAGAGAGCAGTCTCATCATCATCATCATCATCACTGCTGCTCTCTTCTTCTTTTGCAGCTTTGAGGGCAATTACTTTCTTTTTCTTTGAATCCTCCTCAACATGCTGCCTCATAGTCAGCTCATGGGTCATAAGAGATCCTAGAAGCTCCTCTAAGGGTAAAGTGTTGAGGTCCTTAGCTTCTTGGATTGCAGTCATTTTTGCTTCCCATGATCTTGGTAATGACCTAAGAATTTTTCGAACAAGTTCAGAGTTAGTATATGTCTTACCAAGACTTTTCAAACCATTTACAATATCTGTGAATCTAGTGTACATGCATGCAATGGTTTCAGATTGTTCCATGCTAAACAATTCATATTTATGAACAAGAATATTAATTTTAGATTCTTTTACTTGATTGGTACCCTCATGGGTAACCTCTAATCTATCCCAAATCTCCTTTGCGGAATTACATGTGGAGATTCTATTGAATTCATTAGCATCTAAGGAGCAATATAA
Source organism: Calamus simplicifolius (assembly GCA_900491605.1). Classification (NCBI taxonomy): domain Eukaryota; kingdom Viridiplantae; phylum Streptophyta; class Magnoliopsida; order Arecales; family Arecaceae; genus Calamus; species Calamus simplicifolius. The sequence goes on along the minus strand of UESW01002197.1, from coordinate 109,017 downwards.
AACATTCATGGCCTTAGCATTAAGCTGTGCCATTTTCCTATCATTATCATTCCAGTCCCTTTCGGGCTTAGGAACAATAGTGCCATCTATAACATGTGTGGGTGTACTAGGTCCATTGATTATAACACCCCATAGCTCATAATCAGAAGCTTGAATGAATATCCTCATTCTAGCTTTCCAATAAGAATAATTTGAGCCATTAAAAAGTGGAGGTCTATTCGTAGAATGACCTTCAGCAAATGAACCAACTTGTGTTGCCATTTGGAACTTTAGCTCTTGATCGTGTGATCAAAATCTAATGAGCACTAGCTCTGATACCAATTGTTGGCCCAGATGACAACCCAAGAGGGGGGGGTGAATTGGGTTCTTTAAAAATTAGCCTTTTAAATTATTTAGCTTGAGATGAATGAAGGCAAATGCAAAGTAAATATAAATTGCAGTGAATAAAACAGAGATAGAGAAGAGACAATAGAACACGGCAAACACAAAGATTTTATAGTGGTTCGGTGTATCCAACACCTACGTCCACTCCCAAGATTCACTTGGGTCCACACTATAATCACCCTAGATTACAGCAGAGTTGTTTTACAAGCTCACAACTCAAACTTGTTGTTTTTCCGGGCGCACAACGAACCCAGCTGGTTTTCAAGGGCTCACCAGCACAAAAACCCTAACCCAAGCTTAACCAAGCTTGAACGAGGTAAGACTACCTCCTCTAGTTCAATCCCCCAGATTGAACTAGACACAAAGAATAGAAATATTGTTTGTTTAGTTACAAGCTCCTTAATGAGCAGATAAACAAATGTAAGAATAGAGTTTAGAAAGCCTGATTTGCAGTTGGTTGGCTTTGAGCTTTTCTTCTTTTCTTCAACTCCTTTGAAGTGTAGAACCAGGCCTCAGCTTGGATTCTTCACGGAAGATGTGTTGGAGTTGATTTGGGCTTTTCCTCTTTTCTTTGAGTGTTGAAAATCTCTTGAGATGCTCTTGAATAGCACTTGGATTTTCTTCTGAAGCTTCCTTGGATTTGAGCTTGAACACAGAAGGAACTTCCTTTGATTTCACACTCTTTCTTTCACTCTATTTTGAATCACGGATTTTTTCAACTGAAGCTCTGTTTTTCCGATTTTTCTCTTCTTTTTCTTTGAAATAAATATCTCTCTATTCGTCTCTCTTTGATTTGAAAACGGCTTCTCTATTTATAGATTCTGCAAAATATAGCCGTTAGAACAAAGAAAAATAGCCGTTAATCAAAAATCTTACCGTTGACGCTGAGTTGGCATCCGAAAAATCTTGCCCAGATTTGCTGGAGTCGACTCATGCTTTTCCCGAGTCGGCTCGAGTCGTGATACTAAAAATAGAAATGCTCAGAAAGTCAAAGGGTCGACTCACCAAAAGTAAAGTGTCGACTCCTGAAAGTCGGGGGTCGACTCATGAAAAGTTGGGGTCGACTCGCGAAGTGCTCAGAAAAACACACCTCTGGTGTCTGAGCGGAGTCGACTCGCACAGTCATGGAGTCGGCTCGACAGAATCGGGGGTCGACTCATGAAATTACGTGGGTCGACTCGAGACAGATAGACATTTCTGTTCTCTGAGGGGAGTCGACTCTGAAACTCAAGAGTCGGCTCCGGAACGTATCAAAAATCAGAAAGTTTTCTGATTGACTTTAAAATCGTTCCAGATTCATTTTAAATCATTGTTTTGACTTGAATTCAATAAAATTGACATTAAGAATTAATTCAAGAAGTATTCCAAAAACTCATTGATTAATATGAATTATAAAATTTCTTTTTGAAAGCTTAAACATTGAGCTTGAAGTTACTTTCAAAATGATTAATGTCAAACTTTAACATTCTCATTGATTGTTCAAAATAAATTCATTGCACATGTAAATAAACATATCACATCTTTTACAATACTCATGGCTTTTGGTAATCATCAAAATCAAAAGGATTGGGGCATATAGTTTTTCAACAAACTCCCCAACAGTATGTAATGAGTCTCCAATTAATTAAATTCATATAGGAGTTGTTGGTTGGAGATATTTTTGATATAGTTCGAGAGAAGATATTGGATAATTAAGAAATTTTTAATCAGCAACATGGAATTATTAGAATTTAATAATTAAGAGGAATAAATTGTGTGGGATTTGTTAGATGAAATCAATCTAGATCTATTCTCATCATATTTTTACATGCTTTGTTAATTTTTAGATTAAATAATTTTATAGTAAAACGTTTGGCTTATATTTGATTTTTTAAATAATAATTAATTTAGTAAATTTTGATATTCAATAACATAATTAATGTATGAGGAACAAGTTTTTGGCACCATTATCGAGGATTAATTATTTGTTATTGATATTGATATTAGTTAGATATTTAATATTTATTATTAAAATATTTTTAATTTGTTTCCATGCGTCTCCGCGAAGCCGGTCCGGAGATCTTCGGAGCTTCAGTTCCAAAGGTCTTCACGTAACTCCTTTGGAAGACTCTTCACGTAACTCTTTTCACGGGAGGATTCTACACGTAACTCCTAACGCAACATTAATAGAGCACCTCTTCTCACGTACGTGAGCTGCTTCCTCCGAAAAACTTCCAAATCAACGTGAAGAAGGAAATCAACGTGGAGGAAGACCTACGTGGACACAAGATTTCACGTGACTGACGTGAAACAAAGTTTTTATTTCCACGTGAAGAATGAAACAAGATTTCACGTGGAAGAAGAAAATCAACGTAGAGGAAGAGAGTGGGGGCACTATAAGAAAATGTTAAAATAGTGACAAAAATTAGTAGTTAAAAATTTTCGTCACTAAATTATGATTGTTTAGTAATAAAATAGTGATAAAAAATTAAAATTAGTAACGGATTAATTTTTTTATCACTAAATTAGTGATGAATTATCACATCCGTCACTAATTTAATGACGGATTGCCCTTCTGTCATTGATCCATAACAAATTTAGTGACGCATTAGTAACAGATATTTTTTCTGTCACTAATCCGTTACAAATTAGTGACGGATGGGGCAATCCATCACTAATTAGTGACGGATTGCTTTTTCGTCACTAATCCGTTACAAATTAGTGACGGATGGGGCAATCCGTCACTAATTAGTGACGGATTGCTTTTTCATCACTAATCCGTCACAAATTAGTGATGAAAAACAATCGTCACTAATTAGTGACGAATTATTTTCCGTTACTAATCCATCAAAATTAGTTTAGTGATGAATTACCTTTCCGTCACTAATTCGCCACTAATTAGTGATGGATGAGCAATCCGTCACTAAATTAGTGATGAATTACCTCATCCATCACTAATTTAATGATAAATTGATCTTTCATCACTAATCTATCACTAATTTAGACGGATTATTTTTCTCATATCAAACCCTACCTAAAGGAAGACTTTTCTCATGTTCTCACCAATATTTAAACCAACGCACCCCTGCCTTCTCACCTCACTTCAGGAGCCATTCTTTTCCAGCAGTCAAGGAGTACGAAAGCCTTACCTCCTCCACCCTGCTCTTCCTGATCTCCTTCGTTATAATCCTCTTGATCAAAGCCATCTTCTTCAAAAACAAACATGCCAAGCCACGCCTTCCGCCCAGCCCACCGTCCCTCCCCATCATCGGCCACCTCCACCTACTCCGCCCGCCCCTCCACCAAGCTTTCCACAAGCTCATGACTCGCTACGGTCCCCTCATCCACGTCCGCCTCGGCTCCAACCCAGCCATCTGGTAGGTGGGTATGTTGGCAGATGGTGGCTACCTAATGAATTAGACTGAGGCTAGAGTTTCACTCTATGTCCTTAAGACAATTTCGTCCCGCAATGGTGCTTACGGTCAGTATGACGATTGTCTCCCAGATACAACAGTCTCCTTTTGATGAAAGCAGCACTACAATTCACCAAAACTTTCGAACCAAGAATGCTACTCTCTTTTCAATGCACTATTGCTATACTATCCTTAGGAAAGTATGCAAATGCCTAAGAGAGAAGAAGACTAGAATTGATTCAAATTGAACTCAATTCGGAATGGCTTGGGATGATCAAAATGAGAGGGTCTAGGGTCCTATTTATATGTTTTTAGGTGCCCCTTGGAAGCAACCTTACGCCCCTTGGAAGCAACCCTACGCCCCTTGGAAGCAACCCTACGAATTAAATTTAAATTCTTTATCAAAGGATGTGAGGGTTAAGGGCTTATCACCCTTGATATGCCCTTTAGACATTGTGATCTTCAGATCAGGCTATCGGATAAGCCTTTTCATGGCTGTGATCTGAAGATCAGCCGATCAGATAAGTCTATCCTTATCCTGATAAGCCTTTTCACCATTGTGATCTGATGATCATGTTATCAGATAAGCGGATGCTTATCACAACCGTACGATCGAATGGACATGTTGACTGGTCAACCAACCGACCTGTTGACTAGTCAACTTGACTAGTCAACCGACGGATGTCAGCCGTTGGATCGTGATCAAGATTGTGATTTAATCACCACATCTCGACCCTTCATCCGATCGATCAACGATCAATTGATCTCAGCCCCTTATCTTGAACTGATCAATCTCTACCGTCGGATCATCTTGATCTATAAAAAATTTAAAGCCCCTCAAGACGATGCGCACGTGCAAAGTGCGCCTACAAAGCGCCCTTCGCACACGCGCGTGCGCGTGCGCGTGCGCGAGGGTGATGCTACGCATCACCCTCAAGCTCTCCACTTGTGGTGAGCCTAAGGAACTTAAGCTTCAAGGAAGTGGTTTCCATATAAGTGAACCTTCCTTTCTTGATTTTTCCGATATGGAACTAAATGTCCCCGCAATTTCTCATTCACACACATAAGGCGGTAATGGGCTTTCAAGGCCCATTAGGGTATTTAGGGTCTATTTTGGCCCATTACCCAACAATCCCCCACATGAATGGAAATTGGACTTAGATCAAAGATCATCAGATATCAGCAAAGGCAAACCCCCACATCAAAGGATTTTAATGCAAATGAATATGCAGACACACTAAAGAGAGTATAATGGGATGAAGTTGTATCGGGATAGGTAGCTTGTGGCTTTGAACCTTCCTTAGTGAGTTGTTATCGAGTTTACTTGCTAAAAGGTGAACACGATGTCTTGAACCTTTCAGCGTTTTGTGTAAACTAAGACAATAACAATCACGTAACTTCTTCCCGAGCATTCTTTTGGTTCTCATGGTTGTGTTCATTTTGGCCCCGAACAACTCCTGGTCTCATGAGTGCTTCAGAGAATTAAACCTTAAAATTCTCATAGAATTGGCCCAGTTCACACTCACATAGGTGATTCTTATTAAGAGTATCCTGCTATACCCCACATGATATTCATGTCATAAGAATCATTAAAAGCAATGCTTATCCTAGTACCTTTAGCAGGTAGCACCAATTATCATAGGAATGAGTAGGATTGTATATCCTTAGTGCTATCAAGTCTCTTCATAATTTAGTTGTCCCTTTTGAACCTAGATCTTGGGATCTCCAGTCAGCTAGATTGGGTATCCACTATAAAGATTTTTTAGTTATAGGTTTTAAACCCATTCCCCTCGATAAACAGTTTACTTGATCTCTTGGTAACCCCTTTGTTAATGGATCCGCTAGGTTTTTCTTTGACTGAACATAGTCAATAGAAATTACACCAATTTCAAGTAACTGCTTAATGGTATTATGTCTACGACGTATATGTCTAGACTTACCATTATACATCTTATTCTGTGCTTTGCATATTGCCGATTGACTATCATAATGTATGCATATTGCAGACACAGGCTTTGGCCAACATGGAATATCTTCTAAAAGGTTTCGAAGCCATTCTGCTTCTTCAGCTGCCTTTTCTAATGCAATAAACTCAGATTCCATAGTGGATCGAGCTATACAAGTTTGTTTAGAAGATTTCCATGACACAGCACCTCCTCCTAAGGTGAATACATATCCACTTGTGGATTTTGTATCTTCTGCGTTAGATATCCAATTTGCATCAATGTATCCTTCTAATACAGCTGGATATCTTGAATAATATAATCCATAACTTAGGGTATATCACAGATATCTTAATACCCTTATTAGAGCTGTCCAAAGATTTGGACCTGGATTACTTGTAAATCTACTCAACTTATTGACAGCATATGCTATGTCAGGACGAGTACAATTCATGACATACATTAAACTGCCAATTATACGTGAGTATTCCAATTGAGATATGGGTTCTCCAGTATACTTAGCCAAATGTAGATTAACATCTACAGATGTTTTCACCGGGCTAGTATCATACTTTTTATACTTATTTAATATTTTCTCAATATAATGAGATTGAGATAATATTATTTTCTCAGATGTTCTAGTGATTCGAATTCCTAGTATAACATCTGCAACACCCATATTTTTCATATCAAAATGTTTGATCAACATTTTTTTAGTCTGTTTAATCATTTCAGTATTACTACCAATGATTAACAGGTCATCTACATATAAGCAGATTATCACATACCCTTCAGATAGGGATTTGGCATATATGCATTTGTCACATTCATTTATTTTGAATCCATTTGATAACATTACATTATCAAATTTTATATGCCATTGCTTAGGTGCTTGCTTTAATCCATATAAGGATTTAACAAGTCTACACACCTTCTTTTCTTGTCCTGGAACAATAAATCCCTCAGGTTGTTCCATGTATATTTCTTCATCTAATTCACCATTCAGAAAAGCAGTTTTAACATCCATTTGATGAATTTCAAGATTGTTAATGGCTGCAAAAGCGATTAACATTCTTATGGATGTTATTCTACTTACTGGTGAATAGGTATCAAAGAAGTCTATACCTTCTTTTTGTTTGAAGCCCTTAGCCACTAATCTAGCTTTATACTTGTCAATTGATCCATCAGCTTTTAGCTTTTTCTTAAATATCCACTTGCACCCTAAAGGTTTCATACCAGATGGTAGGTCTACCAACTCCCAGGTATGATTATGCATGATGGACTCAATTTCATTATTGACAGCTTCTTTCCAAAAGGGTGCTTCTGGATTAGACATTGCCTCTTTGAATGTCTGAGGTTCATCTTGTAACATATAAGTTACATAATCAGGACCAAAGGACTTAGCAACTTTTGGTCTCTTACTGCGTCTGGGTTCATCTTTAGGATATTCTTCCTGATGACTACTACTAGCAGTATTATCATCATAAGTTCTTTTATTTGAACTTATTTCTAATTTCCTTTTACTTGGAAATATATTTTCAAAGAATGTTGCATTCCTTGATTCCATGATTGTATTTTTCTGTATATCAGTTATATCTGATTTATATACAAGAAAGCGATATGCACTACTATTATGTGCATATCCGATAAATATACAATCAATAGTTTTAGGTCCTATCTTGACCTTTTTGGGGTCCGGAATAGCTACTTTAGCTAGACACCCCCACACTCTTAAGTAATTGTAGGAAGGCTTCTTTTTTTTCCATAACTCATATGGAGTCACTTCCTTCTTCTTAAGAGGTATCTTATTAAGAATATGATTTGCTGAGAGAATTGCTTCTCCCCATAAATTCTGTGGTGTACCAGAATTTATTAACATAGCATTCATCATTTCTTTTAATGTGCGGTTTTTACGTTCCACAATTTCATTAGATTGAGGTAAATAAGGAGCAGTAGTTTGATGAATAATGCCATGCTCCTGACAAAATTTGTCAAAAGGTGCATCATATTCACCACCTTTATCACTCCTTATGGCCTTAATCTTTTTGCCAAGTTGATTTTCAACTTCATTCTTATAACATTTAAACATTTCTAAAGCCTCATCTTTAGACTTTAGTAGATACACATAGCAGTATCTTGTTGAATCATCTATAAATGTTATAAAATACTTTTTACCTCCTCTAGTTTGAATTGACTTTAAGTCACATAGATCACTGTGAATTAAGTCAAGAGGTTCAGTATTTCTTTCAACTGATGGAAATGGTGTTTTTGCTAACTTAGCTTCAACACACACTTCACACTTGTAATGTGGATCGATTTCATGATTAGGTAATAATTTCAATTTCATTAATTTTCGTAATGAATTAAAATTCGCATGTCCTAATCTATCATGCCATAAATAAGAGGAGTCAATCATATAAGTAGAAGAAGATGCTTTATTCATTTCAAGGTTTCTGTGTACAGTCATTACATTCACCTTGAATAATCCATTATTCAAGTAACCCCTTCCAATAAATATCCCCCCTTAGTGAGTACAAATTTATCAGACTCAAAGACCATCCTAAAGCCATGTTTTCTTAGGAGGGAGCCTGATATGAGATTCTTCCGGATGTCAGGGACATGTAGCACATCATTTAGTAGAAGCTCCTTGCCAGATGTCATCTTCATAACGATGCAGCCAAGTCCTTCTATCTTGGATGTAGCGGAGTTACCCATGACCAAATTTCTACCATTGATAGGAGTATATGATGAGAACATACTCTTATCAGAGCAGACATGTCTGGTAGCTCCAGTGTCGATGTACCACTCATTTGCTTTGTCAACCATGTTTGCTTCAAATACAACAGCTGACAGCATCATCTCGGATACCTCTTTGGATAGGGTTTCAGCAACGTTGACTTCTTTCTTTTCTTTATCCTTGAAACGGCAGTCCTTGGATTTGTGTCCTTGCTTTCCACAAACAAAGCACTTTCCCTTAAACTTGTATTTCTTTGGATTGCCCTTCTTCTGTTTAAAGCCTTCGCCTGGAAACTTGCGTTTCTTCTTCCCTTCTATGAGGTTGGCCTTTGGCTCAGCAGGTTATCCTCCTGCCTTCTTTTCTTGGCTCTTATTGTCCTTCTCGATCCTTAGGCGGACAATTAGGTCTTCAAGTCCCATCTCCTTCCGCTTATGCTTCAGGTAGTTCTTGAAGTCCTTCCATAGTGGTGGTAGCTTCTCTATGATGGCAGCTACCTGGAATGACTCGCTGAGAGACATTCTCTCTGCATGTATCTCATGCAGGATAATCTGGAGCTCTTGGACTTGCTCCATAACTGTTTTGTGGTCGACCATCTTGTAGTCTAAGAACCTTCCAACCACAAACTTCTTGTGTCCAGCATCCTCTGTCTTGTACTTTTTGTCCAGGGATGCCCATAACTCCTTGGCAGTAGCAATACTGCTGTACACATTGTACAGGGTATTGTCCAGACCATTCAGGATGTAATTTTTGCAAAGGAAGTCCGAGTGCTTCGATGCCTCCACCGCAGCAATGACTTGCTTGTCGGTCTCCCCTTCCTTCAGGACAGGCAGATCTTCATTCAGCACTCTGACCAGGTTCAGAGTTGTGAGGTAGAACAGCATCTTCTGTTGCCACCTCTTAAAATCCGTGCCAGAGAATTTCTCCGGTCTTTTTGCTTGAATGGATGTCGTCATAGTAGCCATCTGCAGCAGCACTTCCGTGGTAGCAGGAGAGGTAAAATTGTCTTAAGATTGGTAGGTGGGTATGTTGGCAGATGGTGGCTACCTAATGAATTAGACTGAGGCTAGAGTTTCACTCTATGTCCTTAAGACAATTTCGTCCTGCAATGGTGCTTACGGTCAGTATGACGATTGTCTCCCAGGATACAACAGTCTCCTTTTGATGAAAGCAGCACTACAATTCACCAAAACTTTCGAACCAAGAATGCTACTCTCTTTTCAATGCACTATTGCTATACTATCCTTAGGAAAGTATGCAAATGCCTAAGAGAGAAGAAGACTAGAATTGATTCAAATTGAACTCAATTCGGAATGGCTTGGGATGATCAAAATGAGAGGGTCTAGGGTCCTATTTATATGTTTTTAGGTGCCCCTTGGAAGCAACCTTACGCCCCTTGGAAGCAACCCTACGAATTAAATTTAAATTCTTTATCAAAGGATGTGAGGGTTAAGGGCTTATCACCCTTGATATGCCCTTTAGACATTGTGATCTTCAGATCAGGCTATCGGATAAGCCTTTTCATGGCTGTGATCTGAAGATCAGCCGATCAGATAAGTCTATCCTTATCCTGATAAGCCTTTTCACCATTGTGATCTGATGATCATGTTATCAGATAAGCGGATGCTTATCACAACCGTACGATCGAATGGACATGTTGACTGGTCAACCAACCGACCTGTTGACTAGTCAACTTGACTAGTCAACCGACGGATGTCAGCCATTGGATCGTGATCAAGATTGTGATTTAATCACCACATCTCGACCCTTCATCCGATCGATCAACGATCAATTGATCTCAGCCCCTTATCTTGAACTGATCAATCTCTACCGTCGGATCATCTTGATCTATAAAAATTTAAAGCCCCTCAAGACGATGCGCACGTGCAAAGTGCGCCTACAAAGCGCCCATTGCACCCTTCGCACACGCGCGTGCGCGAGGGTGATGCTACGCATCACCCTCAAGCTCTCCACTTGTGGTGAGCCTAAGGAACTTAAGCTTCAAAGAAGTGGTTTCCATATAAGTGAACCTTCCTTTCTTGATTTTTTCGATATGGAACTAAATGTCCCCGCAATTTCTCATTCACACACATAAAGCGGTAATGGGCTTTCAAGGCCCATTAGGGTATTTAGGGTCTATTTTGGCCCATTACCCAACATCATCTTGGTCACCTCGCCGGAATTCGTGTCTCACCTTCGCCGACCGCTTCCGGAACAGGGCCGTCAGCCGCTTCTCCTTCGGCACCGCCGGCTTCGCCTTCGCCCCCTACGGCCCCTACTGGAAGTTCATGAGGAGGCTCTGCATGTCGGAGCTCCTCAGCGGCCGGGCCGTCGAGCAACTCTCCCCGCTCCGGCGCCCCGAGGTCCGCGCCTTCTTGCGGACCTTGTTACACTACTCCAAATCCGCCAACCCCGTGGACATGAGCTGGGAGATCGTCAAGATGACCAACAACGTGATCATTAGAATGACGGCGACTTCGACGTCTTCCGACGCCGAGGAGGCCTGGAAGCTGGTGAAGGAGGCGGGGGACCTTATCGGGGTTTTCAATCTCAGCGACTATATCGGGATCTTCCGCAACTTGGACTTACAAGGGCTGAACAAAAGGATCGATATGGTTCAAAAAGGGTTCGATACATTAATGGAGAGGATCATCCAGGAGAAAGAAAAGATGAGGAAGAGAGGAAGAGAGGAAGACGCTGGTGTCAAGGACTTGATTGATATCATGCTCGACGTCTCCCACGATGAGAAAGCTCAAATGAAGATAACAAAAGAAAACATCAAGGGGTTTTTTCTGGTGATTTGCTTCTCTTATCATTCTATCTAAACCATCGTTAATTAAACACGTATATTTTATTTTTTTAATGATCTTTTAGGCCCAGCTTGGAAGCAGAGTAAGCCCTCCAATCTCAGTCTTATCCCAGGTTTATCCAGGGGTTATACGGCGAGATATATTCCCCAACAGTTCGGTCAAAGTGTAGATAGATGGGGATCGATCCGTGGTTCCAGATTTATTCTCACTACTCTCACCTCTGCCTTTCTGCTGTGTATCGGACTATTGTGCCCTAGCCTGCTGCCTCTCTGACCTCTTCTTTTTGCTTCTCTCTCTCTTTATTAATTCCTCTACCATACCAACTCACCTACTCGATCCGCTAGCTTCTGGTTTTAAAAGTGATTAAAAAAAAGGAAAATTAATATAAAATTAATATAAACCCTGAAGTTCAAGAGTTAAAAGCATAATTTTACCAAAAGAAAATATTTTTTTCTCAAAAAAAAAAAAAGCAGCGGATCGAGATAGTTATTAGAATAGTTATTCTTGGTTTTGTCTGGCTGAAATATTTCTATTCCTGTCTGGATTAGCTCCAGGCAACAATATTCCATACAAGATTAAGCTGGTTTGCGTTAAGTTAAATCCTCTTCCCATATGCAGGATGTCATCTCAGCAGGCTCCGATTCATCAGCCGCTACGTCGGAATGGGCGCTGGCGGAGCTCATCAACCACCCTCAGATACTAAGGAAACTTAGAGAAGAGATCGACACGGTCGTGGGCAAAGAAAGGCTCGTCGAAGAGAGCGACATCCCCAACCTGCCATACCTCCAGGCCGTCTTCAAAGAGACTCTCAGGCTCCACCCCGCGGTGCCGCTAACCTTCAGGGCGGCGCGCAATGATGTGAAAGTGGGAGGCTACGACGTTCCGGCCAACACTCCCGTCTTCGTCAACTTGTGGTCGGTGGGAAGAGATCCCAACTGCTGGAAGGACCCCCTCGAGTTCCGGCCGGAGAGGTTCGTCGACGGCGGAGAGGACGGGCTCGGCTCCATTGACATCAGAGGGCAGCACTTCGAACTGGCCCCGTTCGGGAGCGGCAGGAGGGTGTGCCCGGGGATGTCCCTGGCCATGCAGATGATTCCACTCACTGTGGCTGCCATGGTTGGTGATGGAGGGGAAGAGAAGAGTGGGGGATTGGACATGAGCGAATGCATTGGCTTGTTCAGCCGTAGAGCTCAGCCTTTGCTGTGCACTCCCGTTGCACGCTTGGACCCGTTCCCATCCCTCGATATATGAGCACGTATCATTTTCCACCAGGGTAGAGGTATCCAAATTAATATCTATCTACGTCCTCCATTCTAGTGGTGCATGGTCTACTTGGTGGAGAAAAGTAATTAAGTCTTGAGTTGCTCTTAATTAGCTAGGTGTCCTCTCTGGGTAGTGTACTTTTTTTTTTTTTTTTTTATAGCGTGTGAAAGTTACGTACCTTAATAAAAAATAAAGCCGCCATGTCGAAGGCTGCTTAATTATTAGTGAAACGAAGATTGGGAGAGTAGTGTTATAAGTGTAATAAGACTTATGTTATTCGTTCATGGTCTCATGAACAATATATGTATTAATGAAAGGTGTGTTTCGTCAGTATAATATAATATTTTTATTTAGTTAAGCTATTCCGGTTTTATTGGAAACGTACGTCAAATATTGTACTTTTCTTGGCAAAGGCGTGCCTTGAAGAACATAAATGGTTCACTTTTTCCGTTCCGAAGACAGGTCAAACTACAGAAGGAAAAACAAAACCGCAAATTCAACGCCGTGGGTGGCAAGACCATTGACGAAAAAAAAATTATCCTCAAATTTTCGGTCAAATTCATTTTAATACTCAAACTATCAACGGTACATTTACTTATATATATATTAAATTTTTTATTATATTATTTTATTAAAATTAATAAAATAATCGATAGGCTAACTTAGTCAACCTTTTCCTTTGCCTTGTCCTTTTCCTCAAAATGCAATCTATAATAACCTAATAACAAATCTATCAAAACCGAAACTCACCTCATAACCACTATGTTTTGGATCCACTATGGGGTATTGATGTAGGATTATTTACGAGGTTTTAATTAGGCTTTCAATTTGGCAAATGCAATTACGATTCATGTATGAATATAATTAGAGTGGACTGATTTATCATAGAGAGTGATATTGGATGAACTTAACAAAATAGAGTTATATTATAAGAGATTACATACAGTAAAACAAGTGTGCTTTATTTTTAAAAGCAAGCATGAAAATGCTATCTGATCACATGTAAACTTGTCAGGATTGTAAGATATAACAATTTGTGAAGATGTCATTATTCTAATGATAAAATTTTGCAATAACATTATTGCCTAGTCTAAAGCTTGTTCTTTTCATTATCTAAAAAAGATGCAATGAAAGAAGCTGATAGATATTTCAACACATCCCTGAAAGTTCAGTAATGCCTCAAGGAAGGGAGAAGAAGGTCAGAACAGAAAGCCCCAATTATCGTCAGCTATATTGTTTGAGGAAGTTATAATTGTTACGATTTCGGAAGAATCACAGAGGCTAAAAACCTAGGAAAATATTTTAATCATACAGTTGAAGGCCGTCGCTGGAGGTCGGAACCAAAGGCTGGAGCTAAAGGTCGGAGCCAAAGGCTGTCGCTAGAGGCCGGAGCCAAAGGCCGGAGCTGAAGGCCATCGCTGAAGGATGGAACCAAAGGCCGAAGCTGGAGGCTGTCGGTGGAGGCCGGAGCCAAAGGCCGGAGCCAAAGGCCGTCGCTAGAGGCCGGAGCCAAAGGCCAGAGCTGGAGGCCATCGCTGGAGGCTGGAACCAAAGGCCGGAGCTGGAGGCTATCGCTGGAGGCCGGAGCCAAAGGCCAGAGCCAAAGGCCATCACTGGAGGCCGGAGCCAAAGGCCGGAGCTAGAGGCCGTCGCTGGAGGCTGGAACCAAAGGCCGGAGCTGGAGGCCATCGCTGGAGGCCGGAGCCAAAGGCTGGAGCCAAAGGCCGTCACTGGAGGCCGGAGCCAAAAGCCGAAGCCAAAGGCTGTCGCTAGAGGCCGGAGCCAAAGGTCGTCGCTAGAGGCCGGAGCCAAAGGTCGTCGCTGGAGGCTGGAGCCAAAGTTCCTTTTCTAGGTTTTGTTGTCTTTATTGCCCATGGGGTCAACCGGCCCAATCAAATGCCCCCCACACTCCTGAGCTTGTGTGCCCCTCGTTAGCTAAGTGAAAGGAGTGTAGGACTTTTTACCTTCGCATATACCCTTTTCTATCAACTTCAACTATGATTTCTCCAAAGTGGGGAAACCCTTTTCCTTTGGCGCTGCCTTGTGTAGACGTCTTCATGCTCTTTGGAGCCATGCTTTTTGCCTGTTCAAAAAAAACTTAAGCAAAGTTTGAGGGTAAGTGGTTTACCCTCGACTGGCAGCCAGTAATCCTCTCCCTATGCAAAGCCCGAAAGTGGATGCCCGTCAACTATGAGTTGGGGAGTCGGTTTCTCCTAACTATGAGTTGACTTTGGGTCTTCTACTTGTCATAAAATTTGAAAGTAGATGCCCGTCAACTGTGAGCTGGGGAGTTGGCCTCTCCCAACTGAGTTGTCTTGGGGCTTCTTGATGGATGAAGGTGACCAGTAATATGTTGCTGGTACATAATTTAGATAAATGTCTTACTCGATTGGCCATTGGCCATTGAGGCAGAGTTAGAGCTGCTATGAAGCCGTTGAGGTTGTGATAAAGCTGCTGAATCAGAGTTGAGGCCGTCGAGATCCTTTTGAACCCCGAAGAGTGACCCGAGAGTCGCTGTGGTGGGACCATACTCAGGAGCCTTTAACCCCGGAGGGTGACCTGAGAGCTGAGAGTCGTCAGGTGCCTTTTTCTTTGCGCCAACAATCTTTGCTGCCGGCGTTGGAGTCAGTCTTTGGGCTTTGGTGCCGAGCTGGCTTTGGGCTTCGATGCCGACCGGAGTCGAGCTTAAGTGCCGGGGGGAGTCTCGAGCTTGGAGTGCCGACGTGGAGCCGAGCTTCCGGTGCCGAGGGGAGTCTCGGGCTTCAGGCGCCGACACGGAGTCGGGCTTCTGGTGCCAAGGGGAGACTCGGGCTTCTGGTGCCGAGGCGGAGCCGGTCTTTGGTGCCGACGTGGGGCCGGTCTTTGGTGCCGATGCGGGGCCGGTCTTTGGTGCCGATGCGGGGCCGGTCTTAGGTGCCGACGCGGGGCCGGTCTTTATTGCCGATGCGGAGCCGATCTTAGTTGCCGACGCAAAGCCGGTCTTTGGTGCCGACGCGGGACCGGTCTTTAATGCCGACACGGAGCCGGTCTTTGGTGCCGATGCGGGACCGGTCTTAGGTTCCGACGCGGGGCTGATCTTTATTGCCGATGCGGAGCCAAACTACTCCGTTCTTGTGATTTAGAAGATGGTCCTACAAGGTCCATCAGGTCAAAGGAGAAAACTTGGAACCATGATCTAACTGGTGATAATTGATAGGTTGAGTCAAAGTCATGTGAGCTCATGTTTTAGATGGACCTATTGAATCATGGGGTTAGGTATCAACTTGTAGAACTGATATCCGACAAACAAGTGGCATGTCGAAAGTATATAATCTCATCATTGATATCTTTGTCCATGTTTAGGGAGAGGTGTTAGTGGCAGTAGTCGATATCATTATTGTTTAGTTGGTGCCTTTTCTTGGAATCTCTTGTTGTTTTACATTATAAATTGCACCAAGTATGTAACTCGACTTTGTGTTTATAAATTTGCAATTGGATATTCGAGCAAAGGAAGCCTGTTCAATATTTACCTTCCCATCTATAGTCTGCTTGTTTATTATATCATGTTTGCTTGTTTACTCAACTGATTTTTTTTGGTTCATATCTTGTGTTCACCAATATATGTTTTTGAGCACTAATGCTGCTTTTTTTACCTATTGCCTAGTTCCTAAGGTTTTTTGTCACATGCCATTTGATTTGATGTTTTATGCAAGAAGACCTTGTATATAAAAGAGACTTGTTTTGCTTAACTGTTCCTGTTTATCTATTCTTAATTGTTATAGTAATCAGTCAGCTTATTAAACATTGATTGTAAAGGATTTTATACTTCTTATGTTCATGAATGCATATCATCAATTTGACTGTTGCTCTTTTATATTTTCAGGCTTCACGGCCAGCAAGGATTCACTTGTCCGGATCACGAAACACCAGGGATGATATGTTTCAATACTCTGCACCTAAAGTTTCAGAAGATTTTATAGCAGCTGAAATTTCTATCCATCCAAGGCATTTGAAGCAAATGAAGCCCCATCAGTTAGAAGGTTTTAATTTCTTAGTTAGAAATTTAGTAAATGATAAACCAGGGGGTTGCATTCTGGCTCATGCCCCAGGATCTGGTACAACTTTTATGCTCATTAGTTCTATCCAGAGCTAAATGTGAATAAATAAATATAATAAAAATAGCCATGCGAGTTGCACCCACTGGCGTGGGGCGTAGCGAAGAGGCGAAGCTTCTTGTTTTAGAAAGCGAGTGATTCTAACTTGAGATTAGTGCTGTGCTCATACCAAGGGTTCATGTGTGGAAATGTCTATAATGGCTTTAATGAAGTCTGCTACTCGGCTGGCCCGTTTTAATTAATGAAGTTGGTGGTGGCTCACCGTTTCAATGAATTTATTCAAAGTTCCACAGTTGACTATGGACTTTTCTGACTCAGTACTGCATTAATTAGATATATTGGAAATGATTCCAGAATCTACTGCTCGACGCTGGCTTCTTTTTTGATGAAATTTTATTAGGTTAATGATGGATTAGTGATGGATTTCTGATAAAATAATAGTGATGGATTAGTGATGAAAATATTAGTGATTGATTAGTGATGGAACAAAAACGAATGACTAATGGATTCTTTCGTCACTAATCCATCAGCAAATTGTGATGGCATAGTGATGGAGCTATTAGTGACATGCATTCCAAACAATCTATCACTAAACCGTGATGGAATATTTGTGACGAACTAGCGACGAAAGTTTTAGTGACTAAATTTTTTATCAATAATCCGTCACTAAATTGTGATGGAATAATGACGAAAATATTTGTGATATAATAGTGACGGATAGTTTATCACTAATCAATCACAATTTAGTGATGGAAAATATGTTCCGTCATAAATTTTTGATGGAATATTTCGTCACAAATTTGTGATGGAATATTTCATCACAAATTTGTGACAGAATATTTTGTCACAAATCCGTCACTATTATTTTGTGATGGACGCTCTTTCCGTCACTAAATTTAGTGACGGCAAAAAAGGTGACGATAATATTTTCATCACTAATCCGTCACTAAACCCAGTTTGTGATGGAATAGTGATGAAAATTTTCATCACTATTATAC
Organism: Calamus simplicifolius; assembly: GCA_900491605.1. Lineage (NCBI taxonomy): Eukaryota > Viridiplantae > Streptophyta > Magnoliopsida > Arecales > Arecaceae > Calamus > Calamus simplicifolius. The sequence continues at coordinate 91,399 of UESW01002197.1, read as the reverse complement.
TATTTTCTTGTAGTGGGGATTCACGGTGAAGACGTGGGAAGGGCTTCTCTCATTTCCGTGAACATCAGTCTTCACGACAAGAAGGAAATTCACGTGAAGAATTCCCTGGATTAATTCACGTGAAGAATTCCATGGATTGAGGGATTATTGTTCAATTATAAAGAAAAAAGATAAATAATAAAAGCGAGCACGAGGCACATGCATATGACATATTTATTTATATATTATTTGAAAGGATATGTCATGGTTCAAAAGGATATATCACTCAAAAGGTATACGTTCTTTCATAAAAATGTACCTTTTAAAGTCAACCATTATAATTCAAACGGATATGTCACTTAAAAGGATATTTATGTTATGATTCAAATGGATATATCACTTGAAAGAGATACGTCCTCTCATGAAAAGATGCCTTCGTGTCTATAAAACTAACGACAAATAGAATTGAGAAAATAATAAAATCTCTATTATCTTATCTCTTCTCCAAAAATACTGTGTTCTAATTGCTTAGAGATTTTTCTCTCAAGGCTTATCATATCCTAAAAGCTATTTGCAAGAATTAATCCCACAAGCAACTCCGAAAAGAGGGGGAGGGCAAATAACACTTTAAGAAAGCGTATACATACGTGTTTCAAGTCTTCTCTTATCTCTAACATTTCAGTCTTATCCAATCCAAAAATGATTATCTCTTCACAACATTCTTAAAGCGTTATCCTGCTGTTATGGAGATTGATACTGAAAACACCACCATCAAAGTGATGAACCATGACCTTGTTGGTTTGGATCGTTTTGATGGGACTAATTTTACTCGTTGGCAAGATAAATTGAAGTTTCTGTTGACAGCCCTGAAGATTTTCTATATTCTTGATCCCGATCTTGAAGCAATTCCAGAACCTTCTGACAAGAACTCTGAAGAGAGAAAGGCAGCACGTAAGAAACGACAAAAGGATGAACTCATATGTCGTGGTCATATTTTGAATTCCCTATCAAATCGTCTCTATGATCTATACATTGATAATCCATCTGCAAGAGATATCTGGAAAACATTAGAATTCAAATATAAGGCTGAGGAGAAAGGTATAAAGGAATTTTTGATCTCTAAATATTTTGCTTTCAAAATGCTTGATGAAAAACCTATTTTGCCTCAAGTACATGAATTGCAAGTTATTGTAAACAAGCTGAGGGCTATGAAGATTGAACTTCCTGAATCTTTCCAAGTTGGTGCCATTATAGCAAAATTATCATCTTTCTGGAAAGGCTATAGAAAAAAGTTACCTCATAATTCTGAAGATTTTTCTTTGAAAAATATTCAGAAACACCTACGAATCGAAGAAGAATCGAGAGAAAGAGATAAGAATGAAAATTCTTATGAAGCCCTTACTAAGGCAAATGCAGTGAGTAAGCTCTCATAGGCCAATAAAGGCAACCAATATAAAGAAAATTTTCTGGGTCCTAAAAAGGATCAAGAAAAGTTCAAGAAATCTAAAAACCAAAAGTTGACCAAGGGAGCGTGCTTTGTCTATGGCAAATATGGGCATTATGCTCATGGTTGTAGGTTTAAGAAGAAAGCTAACTAAGAGGCAAAGGTGAACTCCATGAAGGACAGTGAAGAGATTATTGCTGTTGTGAGTGAGATCAACGTTGTTCAAGGTAAGATTCCTGGCTGATGGTATGATACGTGTGCCACAGTCCATGTTTGTTATGATAGGTCACTGTTTAAAACCTATCATGAAGAAATTGATAGGCATGAGATTTAAATGGAAAATGAAGGCTGATCCAAGGCAAAGGAACTGTAGAACTTTTCTTCACTTTTGGAAAGAAAGTTACCTTAACTAATATTCTTCATGTCCCTGATATGAATAGGAATCTAGCTAGTGGGGATCTTTTGGGAAAACCTGGAATAAAATCTATGTATGAAGCGGGAAAACTGATTTTATCCCGTAATGGTGTCTTTGTTGGAAAAATGCTATTCATGTGATGGAATGGTCAAATTATGTATTGCTGATAATGCTATTAATAATAATGATGCTTCTGCTTATATGGTTGATTCTGTTTCTTTATGGCATGGTAGATTAGCACATGTAGGAATTAGCACTATGAAGAGAATGATTAAATGTGGTTTAATTTCCTATGATAATGTTGATAAATTTGAAAAATATAAAATATGTGTTAAATCAAAGATGGTAAAGAAATCTTTTAGTAATGTTGAAAGAAATTCTCAATTATTAGATCTCATACATTCAGATATATGTGAACTAAATGGTATGTTAACTAGAGATGGTAATAGATATTTTATCACATTTATAGATGATTTCTCAAGATTTATTTATGTTTATTTATTGAAACATAAAGATGAGGCTTTTAAAATGTTTAAAGTTTATAAGGCTGAAGTAGAAAATCAATTAAGAAGAAAAATCAAAGTTCTTAGAAGCGATAGAGGAGGAGAATATTTTTTAAATGATTTTAATATATTTTGTGAAGAAAATGGTATTATTCATGAATGTTCTGTACCTTGAATACCTAAACAAAATGGTCTGGTTGAAAGAAAAAATAGAACTTTTCTTGAAATGATTAATGTAATGTTATTAAATGCTAAATTGTCATTCAATTTATGGGGTGAAGCTCTCCTTGCTGCTTGTCATATTCTTAATAGAATTTCTTTAAAAAGAAATAAAATTTCTCCTTATCAATTATGGAAAGGAAGAAAACCCAATATAGGGTATTTCAAAGTATGGAAGTGTCTTGCATATTACAAAAATAATGATCCCAAACGGACCAAGTTGGGTCCAAGAGGAATTAGATGTGCTTTTGTAGGTTATTCTATAAATAGCAAGGCATATGGACTCTTAAATTTAGAGTCTAATGTAATAATAGAATCCAGAGATATGAAATTTTTTAAGCATTTATTAATTTTAAAAAATAAATCTCAAACTCTTATTAGTGGAGGATCACAATTGAAGACATAGTCTAAGACTGAAGATCAACAACGTAGTGAACCTCGTAAAAGCAAAAGAATATGGAAAGCAATAGAATTAGAACATGATGAGATTGGCTCTCAACTTATCTCCTTTTACTTAGTAGAAGGAAATAGAAAAAAAAGTCGTGAGAACAGCTCTTTTTGTTCTTCAAGTTGAAGATGATCCTAAAACTTACAAGGAAGCTATGTATTCTAGCGATGTTGCTTTTTGGAAAGATGCTATAAATGATGAAATGGATTCTATTATGTTAAACCATATTTGAAAACTTGTTGATTTATCCCATGGTTCTAAACCCATTGATTGTAAGTGGGTGTTTAGAAGAAAGTACCATACTAATGGAACTCTTTATACTTTTAAGGCTAGATTAGTAGCAAAGGGGTTTCGACAAAAAGAAGAAATTGATTATTTTGATACATATGCTCTAGTAGCAAGAATAACTTCTATTAGAATTTTATTTGCTTTAGCATCAATCCATGATCTTCATGTTCATCAAATGGATGTTAAAACTGCATTCTTAAATGGTGATCTTAATGAAGAGGTTTACATGGAACAGCCAGAAGGCTTCATCTTGCCTGGAAATGAACATAAAGTGTGTAAGCTTGTTAAATCACTATATGGTTTAAAACAAGCACCCAAATAGTGGCATGAAAAATTTGAATTTGCTATTCTTTCAAATGGTTTTGTTCATAACATTGCTGATAAATGTTTTTGTACAAAAGTATGTGATGAATATGTGATATTTGTTTGTTTATATGTTGATGATATATTAATAGTGAGCAATAACATGAGAGGTGTCACAGAAATAAAGGTTTCTATCTTCCACATTCGCACATGCGTATGGCCAATGGCCACGCCCGATCCATACCTTGGTACACCAAAGGCCATGCACAAAGATACACTTCCTTTTCTCTAGTGAACCAATCTTCCCCAAAATCTATCAAATGACTTCCTAATCCTTCAGAACCCCAATATTTAGCTATATATGGATAACGTCGATCAGCCGACGAGGGGAGGCCCAACCTCATCTCAACTTCTACAAACCATCAAAGAAATGACAGCTAAAGTAGTTCAGAAGGAGGTTACCTTTTCGATCCGCTGTATGCTTCCCAGCTACAGATTCGTCGAAGGAAGTAGCAGTCCAGTGGCCCAAATCAATTGCAGTGAAACATCCTTCCTCTCTAGATCAGTTGGCGGAGAATAAAGCAAATACTCTGGAGGAGCGTAAACTAGCTAGATCAAGGAATTAGGTGTTGGGGTTTAGTCCTGGATGAACAGCAATGAATTCTCTCTTGGAGAAATTTTCTAGGCTTCTATCAACGATCAAACTGCAGTCCTCTTTTATTTTAACATTTATTTTAATCCTTTTCTTTGGCTGGACGTTTTCTTGGCTCAGAGGTTCTTGAAGTCAACGATGGGAGAAATCTCATATGAAACCTTTCTCCTTGCCTCTGGAATCTCAAGAAGAAAAACTCACATGGATGAGGTCGCTGGAATCCAGGAAAGAACGCCCTCTTCTCCCGTGCCCGCTCCGTCACCAAGCCACGCAATCCCAGCGGCTGGATCTCTCCATGCAAACGCTCCCTTCACGTGATTCTCACCAAAAGGCTTCCGTGCTCCTCCTTTCACCGTCACCGCTCACGGAAGCCGTGAGCTCCCTGGAATTCCTGGCTCCTTTCACCGATGCCTGACGAAGCCATACGTTCTCCGCGAGCGTCCACGAAGCCAATGAGGGTTCCAAGGGTCCCGATCCTATATTGGGAGGATAGAGAAAGGAGAAGAGAGAAGATAGGGAAAAGAAGAGGGCTGCCGTCCTGCAATGAGAGAAAGAATTTCTGGGAGAAAAGAATCTGTTCTCTATTCCATCCAAACCCTAGAGACTAGGGTTTAAATACATCCACGAAGTGGGCCAGGCCCAGACTCAACAAAAAACTCCCATGGACTAACCCAATGAGATTAAACTAATCCCCAAGCCCGTGTACACCCGTGACTTGATTTAATCTCAACCCTTGGACTCAAACCCAGCCCAATACAAGTTAGCCCACCTGGGCCTTGATAGCACCACACCAGGCCCAACAATCTCCACCTTGGTGCTTTCAAGGCCTCAGCACGTCCACTGTGTCCATCAGCTTTAACAATGAAATACACTTTTGAAAACTATCCCGTGGAAGAACCTTAGTCAGTGCATCTGCTGGATTTTCTTTGGTGTGTACCTTCACCAGCTCCACCTCACCATCTTCCACCAGCTCTCTGATCCTGTGGTATCTGAGGTCAATGTGCTTCCTCCTGGCATGATAGACTGCATTCTGCGCAAGCATCAGAGCACTCTGGCTGTCACTATGCACCTGGACAACCTTCTGATCAAGTTCCATCTCCAGCATCAAGCCCTTCAGCCAAAGAGCTTCCTTTGCTGCCTCTGTGATACCTATGTATTCTGCCTCCGTGGTAGATAAGGCTGTGATGGGCTGCAGACATGATCTCCACGATACTGGACCACCAAACAGGCTGAACACAAAGCCTGTTGTGGATCTCCTAGTGTCCACATCTCCACCAAAGTCTGCATCCACATACCCATATAACTGTCCACGAGCCTCCTTGGATAAGTTGGATCTCTCAGCATCTTCTTGCTGTCCATAGCAAATACCAACCCCAACTGTACCTACCAAGTACCTGAAGATTCCCTTTAGTGCTCGCCAGTGCTCCCTGCCAGGGTGCGCCATGAACCTGCTCACCTGGCTCACTGCATGGGCTATGTCTGGCCTACAACACACCATGGCATACATAAGGCTCCCAACACCAGAAGCATATGGTACCTTCTCCATCTCCTGAGCCTCCACCTCAGTCTGTGGTGACATGGTCTTCGATAAGGAAAAATGTGCTGCCAAAGGTAGTGCTGTCGGTTTGGCATCCTTCATCCCATATCGCTCCAGAATCTTTTTAATGTAGCCACCCTGACTCAGATGCAGCACACCTTTGGATCTATCTCTGATGATTTCCATCCCTAGGATCTTCCTGGCTGGCCCCAGATCCTTCATCTCAAACTCCCGAGACAAAGCTATCTTCAGTTCCTGTACAACCTTCTCACTCTTGCATGCTATCAGCATGTCATCTACATACAAGAGTAAGTACATCCTAGACCCATCATCCAGAGATTTAACATACACACAAGAATCATACTCACACCTGAAAAGTCCAATGCTCCTAACATAAGTGTCAAATCTCTTGTACCACTGCCTCGGCGACTGCTTCAGCCCATACAGAGATTTCTTCAGCAAACAGACTTTCCCATCTGATCTTGGTTCTCTAAACCCTGGTGGCTGCTCCATGTAGATGCTCTCCTCCAAATGACCATGGAGGAATGCTGTCTTCACATCCATTTGCTCCAGCTCCAAGTCCTGAGCTGCTACAATACTCAATAATAGTCTGATGGAAGTGTGCCTGACAACTGGAGAAAATATCTCACCATAATCGATGCCTTCTTTCTGAGAGTATCCTTTGGCCACTAGTCTTGCCTTATACCTGACACCCTCTTGTTCTGAAGCTCCTTCCTTGCGCTGATAAACCCATTTACAACCAATGGGTTTCTTTCCTTGTGGCAGCTGGACCACCTGCCACGTATTATTGCTGTGAAGAGACTGCATTTCCTCTGCCATAGCATGGATCCACCTATCTCTATCTGACTTTCCATAGCCTCCTCATAGGTGAAAGGGTCTCCATTCGCTGTCACCAGGGCATATGACAACGAATCCTCAAAGCCGTATCGAACTGGTGGTCGCACGTTCCTCCTGGGCCTTTGCTGTGCGATCCCAGTATCAGTCCCCTGTCCAGCTGCATCCTGCTGAACTCCCTGGCTTCTACCCCCTCTGTCAGTCCTCTCCACCTGAATCTCAAATCCTCCTGGTCCACTAGCAAATGACACAACTGTATAGGAGGTTGTCTGACTAGTGTTACCGTGTTCTACCTCCTGTAGTCCCTGCTGTGCATCCATGCCACTTCTGTTCTGGAGGATTGAGCTCTCATCAAAGGTTACATCTCTGCTGATGACAACCTTCTTCTCCAAGGGGTCCCATAGCCGATACCCCTTGACTCCTCGCGGGTAGCCTAGGAACACCATCTTCTTAGACCTGGCATCCAACTTACTCCGCTCCCCAGCTCCAACATGCACATATGCTGTGCATCCAAACACTCTTAGATGGTTTAGGCTTGTCTTCCTTCCAGACCATATCTCCTCTGGAATGTCTCCATCTAACCTGGTGTGCGGTGACCGATTGACCAAGTAGCTAGCTGCATCTACTGCGTCAACCCAGAACATCTTTGGAAGCCCTGCCTGCAGCCTTAAGCATCTTGCCTTTTCCAATAATGTTCTGTTCATCCTCTCAGCCACCCCATTCTGTTGAGGAGTTCCCATCACCGAGAAGTGCCTTCTGATGCCCCACTCCTCACAAAAAATCTGGAACTCCCTGCTGGTGTATTCCCCGCCATTATCAGACCTCAGACACTTCACACTTTTACCCTGCTCCTTCTCCACCTCAGCCTTCCAGATTTTGAACTTGGTGAAGACCTCTGATTTCTCCTTCATAAAGTAGATCCACAGCTTCCTTGAGAAATCATCTATCAGGGTCATAAAGTATCTGGCCCCATTCCTTGCAGAAACTGGGGCTGGTCCCCAGACATCTGTGTGTACTAACTCCAGGGGTTCAGCACTCCTAGCTGTGCTGACTGAGAACTGTACTCTCCTCTGCTTTCCCATCTGACAAGGCTCACAGATCTCTATATCTCCGCTACTCAAGTCTGGAAGCAGACCTCTCTTGCTCAGTTCTTTCATCCCCTTGTCTCCCATGTGGCCCAGGCGGTAATGCCACATCCTGTACACATCCCGAGGATCTTGCTCCACAGCTGCCACCTCAGATTTCACAGTCATCACAGAGCCCTCCATCTTGTATAGATTATTTTCCAGCCTCCTCCCTCTCATCACCACCATGGCTCCATTGGAGATGTTCAGAACTCCACTCCTGGCACGACTGCTGAAGCTGTATCCAGTCCGCTCCAAGTACCCCAGTGATACCAGATTCTTCTTGAGTTCTGGAACATGCTTCACACTGGTAAGAGTGCGCACCATACCATCAAACATCCTCACCCTCACTGTGCCAATACCTGCCACCTTGCAAGGGTGATTATCTCCAAGAGTCACATTCCCCTCCTCAACCTCTGTGTAAGTACTGAACCACGACCGGTTGGGAGTGTAATGATGAGAACAGGCTGAATCCAAGGTCCACATCTCTGTGCTGTGCCTGTGATCATCTGATACAACCAAGAGATCATCCTCCACCTCCTGATCTGCAACTGTACTCACAGACTCAGATCCTCCTTTTTCTCCCTTCTGATTTTTCCACTTAGGACAATTCTTCTTAAAATGTCCTACCTCTCCACACTTATAGCACTTCAGCTCTCTCTTGCCTTTTCTGGACTTTGATCGTCCTCCAGACTTACTTCTGTCCCTGCCCCTACCTCTGCCTGTCCTTTCCCCAACTGATAGACCCTCCTGGGGAACAGCTTCCTTGGTCATCTTCTCCCTCTGCTCATTCGTCCGAAGCACCGAGACAATATCTTCATAAATTAATGTCTCCTTCCCATAAAGCAGTGTTGTGACCAATGAGTCATAAGACGTGGGCATTGAACATAAAAGCAGAAGTGCTTTATCTTCTTCCTCCATCTTGACCCCAACATTCAGAAGTTCATTGCTCATCTGGTCGAATATTTGGATGTGACCCAGCACATCTCCACCTTCTGACATCCGAAGGCTGTAGAGGCGCTTCTTCAACATCAACTTGTTGCACATATTCTTCCCCATATAGAGGGTGTGCAACTTCGTCCAGAGTCCCTTCGGGGTCTTCTCCTCCAGCACTGAATAGAGGACTGAATCCGCCAGACAGCCCCTGATCATTGAACATGTCTTCTTCTCCAATGAAATCCACTGCTTGTCTGTCATCCCATCTGGCCTTTCCTCCAAAGCCAAATCTAAACCCTGCTGCACAAGGAGGTCCTCTACCCGGACTTTCCACATGGAGAAACTTTCCTTCCCATCAAACTTCTCAACCTCTATTTTTATGCTACTCCCCATGGCCAATTTCAAAAATAGCACAAAAATAAATTTTATAAAATAGAGAAGTACCTTGACGAGATTCTGTTGAAATTATTTCAACTCCTTGAAGGCCTCCAGATTACTCCTTGAACCAGGCTCTGATACCACTTGTTGGGGTTTAGTCCTGGATGAACAGCAATGAAATTCTCTCTTGGAGAAATTTTCTAGGCTTCTATCAACGATCAAACTGCAGAAATTCTTGGCTAGAAGCTCTCTATCAACGACTCAATGACTGGCAGTTCTGGATCTCTCCATATTTTGAACAAAATTTCATTTTAATCCTTTTTTACTCTTGGCCTGGATCCCTTCCTCTCTGAATCTGGAGACTAGGGGAAGTGAAGTCTAACCCAATGAGATGTGGAGAAATACAAGTTAGCCCATGATAGAAACCGTGTGGACTACATCACCTGTAGAGCAAGTAGAGCTTCAAAGATATCTTCAAGAAAACCCGAATAATGATTACATCCTAGCCATACTCAACATGGATTCAGAGCGTCGCTCATGCCAGGCTTCCAAAAGAACTCTGCAAGAAGTCCCCAGCCTCCTGGCGAGGATCCTCGACGCTCAAGTTAGTGTCGCTCGCTCCATTGAGCTCACTCAAGAACCATCGCAATCTTTGAACCAGCCGTTGCTGGATGATAGCGGTAACTACCGAACATGCAATGATTTCGCTCCCTCGAATCACGCATGAGTTAAAGGCCGTCGCTCAAAGGCCGTCGCTTGGAGGCTTCCGTCGCTTCGCTCCTTTCTGGAGGCCGTCGCTGGAGGCTCTGGACGTCGCTCTGGAGGCCAGAGCCAAAGGCCGGAGCTGAGCTCCTGGGGGCTGGAGCCAAAGTTCCTTTTCTGCTGTCTTTATTGCCCATGGGGTCAACCGGCCCCATCAACAAGATAATTGAACGAGTAGATGGGCCTATCGGCACTGGTCACCACCAAAAGCCTATGAATGGTCATGAGTGATAAAATCTTAGCATTAGAGCCATTGTGGCTAAATTTTAAAGCCAATTAAAAGAGCTGCTATATGAATGCAGCTTGATGAATTACCTATGAAATTATGGAGTTCCTAAAGATTGCTACCGTGGCTAGAAAACCCTTATAGCTGGATAACATAATGAAAAACATGCCTTTATCTTCAAAATTTTGCTGGGGTCTACATCCTTGCTGTTTTGGAGGAGCCCTTGGTACCCGGTGTAGATGTCATGGGGATTGATGGTGAAGACCCTATTTCGCAAACCTTCACTTATAAAGGTATTCATCTATTTTGCTATGACAAAGAGTAGGTCATGATGCCCTAGATTGCCAGTTTACGAAGACTGAAAATAGAGTGGCACAGGTGGCGCAGGAAGAAATGAATCATCATCCAAATTCAAACTATTCAACTCCAACTACATAATTAGAGTGCTAAGAAGCGTGGAGTATCGATCATGCGGAGAATGGCTTTAAGGGCCACGGATGATGGTACATAGAACTTGGAGAACTACCTCATGAAATTCTGGTACCGTTGGAAGAAGTACGTTCGAGCCAACCCAACAAAGATCATCGAGTCCAGAAACACCTAAGCCCTTGCACTTGGTAAGTCAGCATATTTGGTAGCTGATTGGGTATCAGAGCTTCTTCTAACCCAAGAGGTGATCGGAAAGGTCATCATAATTAAAAACGTATAGGATTCTCCAACCCTTAATTCCCAAATAACATTTTCCAACTGTACGTTTCAGATTATTGATGGAGGAGACCATGGAAGCTATTGTATTGAGGAGAAAATAGAAGAGGATACGGTGCTTTCCAATTCTCAGAACAGAGACAACAGGAAGAATTCAAAATCCAAAGGAAAGCAAGCTCCAAAAATTGGGCGTAGGATCATCCTTTGAGAGCACTAGCCCAGAGCATAAACGTCTAAAATTTGGACCTGGCTAGCACAAATTCGAGAAGGGCAAAACCTAGATGAAGATGACGAAAGCCGAGGCCAAAGCCCATATGGCTTGGGCTTCCCTGAAAGGCTGGCGTCTAGGTTATGACCCACCAAAAGGGCCCTAAGAAAAATCTCATGATATAATTTTCTCTAGGGAAAAGTCTTCTTGCACCACCTTCCGTGCATGAAGGTGCGCACTGTAAGGGCATGCATGCGGAGCGCACTGCGGTTCAATAGGCCATAGCATGCGCGCCCGCACATGCGTATGGCCAATGGCCACGCCCGATCCATACCTTGGTACACCAAAGGCCATGCACAAAGATACACTTCCTTTTCTCTAGTGAACCAATCTTCCCCAAAATCTATCAAATGACTTCCTAATCCTTCAGAACCCCAATATTTAGCTATATATGGATAACGTCGATCAGCCGACGAGGGGAGGCCCAACCTCATCTCAACTTCTACAAACCATCAAAGAAATGACAGCTAAAGTAGTTCAGAAGGAGGTTACCTTTTCGATCCGCTGTATGCTTCCCAGCTACAGATTCATCGAAGGAAGTAGCAGTCCAGTGGCCCAAATCAATTGCAGTGAAACATCCTTCCTCTCTAGATCAGTTGGCGGAGAATAAAGCAAATACTCTGGAGGAGCGTAAACTAGATCAAGGAATTAGGAGTGTAGAGCGTGTGGACTACATCACCATGGTGGATTAATGTAGAGCAAGTAGAGCTTCCAAAACAAATGTTGGGTTGGGCGATATCTTCGCCAAGAAAGGGGTGACCCGAATAATGATTACATCCTAGCCATAGCCCAAATCAACGATGATGAATCGATTCAGCTCCCCAAGCGCATCATTCCCAAATTCCGGGGGCTACATATATAAAGATGAATCAACACAAGGAGGTTCTCACCAACCCAAGGCAAATGACTTGTCATATGGATCTTTAGCACAGGTACTGCTCTTATTTTCTAATCTCAATGCATAATATTTTAGTAGAAATTGCCGAGGAGCGAGAAACCCACTACATCCTCAGTAAATTTTTAAATGTCTTATAGTAGCCCACAATGTAGATATTTGCATTCTTTTTAAAACTAGACTTTTGGGTTGATTCGTCAATAATTTTTCATGAACAATGGATCCTTTCTAGCGCACAAGGCATATAGATTCATCTGATCTCTCGGACAATATTATTGCAATCTAGAGGAAGGACTTAGGGGATATAGACTCTGTGCATGCAGTGAATCAATATTTGTACAGTGGTATTTCATCCAATCCAGCTAAGCAATGGATCCTAGCAACCGTTTATGCTAACACTTGTGAGGTCATTAGAAGATGCCAATGGGTGTAATCAAATTTGCTCCCAGAACATCCCTATGATGATTATCAGATATTTTATTTGCATCTTCTATAAGCAAGAAAAAAGAGGGGGGGTCAAGCTTTTATTGAAAACTGGGAGTTGAAGGAGTTTACCGATTTCATGAAATCTTCCTCCACGGATCTTGGTTTCTCTAGATCAAAATTTACCTGTGCAATAACTGAAAAAGGAGTGCTTGCAAATGGAAGCACCTTGATCGAGCTCTAGCAAATGACTCTTGGATCAGGTTATTTTCTGATGCTTGAGTTGTTCATCTCCATGAATTAAATAGGACCATAATCCTCTTTTTGTCACCACTAACACCCCATGGGAGGGGCCCAAACCCTTCCATTTTGAAAACTTTTGGATAGATAATGATGAAGCCTGGGAAATTATAGATTTTTGTTGAGGGTTTCCATATCAGGGTCCCCGATACAAAGGGTTACAAAGCCCCTTCAGTTGTTTAAAAGGGCTCTATGATCATGCACTAGATTGGCAACATCCCGTAGAACGCAGTGCAACTTGAATAGGATATAGAAATCCTTCAGCAAAAAGAAGAGAATGATGAAGGTCTTTAGCAAGCTGACCTTTAATTATTAAGAGAAAAAAATTAATATGTACTACAAAATTTTAAAACAGCAAGAAATTTTTTGGCACAAAAAATTGAGGTTATAGTGGCTAAAAGATGGAGATCAAAATTGAAATTTCTTTCACAAGACCACAATTATGAGGAGGAGATGAAATAAGATTTCCAAAATAATTAAAAAGAGTAATGGGGTTTGGTTGGATGAGGACGTCCACATAAAGTAGGAATTTGATGAGTACTTTTACAGCAGATGATGCAGTGAAGCGGCTAGTGCCAAAATCACCCTACCACCTAGTCCACTATCAATTAAATGAAGATGAAAAATTGATGGTAAATAGAGATGTGGTGGAGGAGGATATCACCCAAGTTTTACGAATCATGCATGCTGATAAAGCTCTAGGACTAAATGAGTTTCTTCTCAATCTTTTCTAAAAAGCATCGAACATTATTGGTGTTGCTGTTGAATTTTGTTCTCCGGCCTGAAGACAATGCACGTTGGGATCCGGATAGCACTCTCCCATCCGGATGGACCGTGCAAGACAATCCTCACGCAGAGTCACAAGGGATGGTCCATGCGGAAGACCTTCCGACACCCAATCAGGGAAAATCCTCAGCAAGCAGATGAGAGGAAAAAGGTTGTTGCAAAAGGATGTCCTAGAGAAGGTCTCTGGAGAGCAATGGCCTTTCCTTTGATTGTGAGGGCTTAAAGTTGCCTTAGAGATGCATACCTGAGGGTCTTGGGACTTAGTATTTGTGCGTTGCCAAGAAGATAAGCAATTACCTAATTTTTTGGATGCATTTTAGGGAGTTGGCATCTGATAAGGCCAAAATCCCATCGGTTATGGGGATTGGCAGTTGATGAAGTTGACAAACCTTTATTGAGAATTTAAAATCTCATTGATCATGGATGGAGTGCTATATTTGGCTCATGTTTCTATTTTGGGAAGCTTACTCCGAAATTCTTGCAATTAGGATGGTTCATTTTCCAAGATATCTGGCATGGTTTAAAGCAACAATGCGCTTATGTTAAGGGGATGAGGTGATCTTGCGAGGTATGAAAATGGCTCGGCCCTGCCGAGGTTCGAAGATAGCTTGGCCCTGTCGAGGTACGAAGTTAGCAGGTGGCGTTATTTGACATTTTCTACAAAGGAGAACGAACAGATTATGGCAGTTAGTGGATCAGAGCTCAGAGGTGGAACTTGCCACCTGCTTTGTCTGTCAATCGATGCGGTAACATTTTTATCCCGTATCATATGCCCTCTACTCCCTATTCCGAAGCGTAGGTTCGGACATAGGAGTAGAGTTCATGATGGCCCAATCTCATTAGTAGGATTTGAACTGGCAGAGGCGCATCATGATGGCCTCATAAATGCCAAATAGCCATCCCATCATTTCTTCCCACCGAATGAGGGGAGCCTTTTCGTGAGGCACAGAGGGAACCAGAACAATCTTCTGAAAGTCGGGAAGTGCCTCGGGCTGAAGAGTTCCTTCTTGAAGGGCCGAGGAAGAAACAACAGAGGATTACCCGAGAATACCAGAACTTGGACTATCATTCCTTGAATGGAAAGTTATTGTGTCCCTTCACCCACCAAGCCCTTGGTCGTGTCTTCCCAATTGGCTGATGAGGAGTATGAAGGGGGGGCCTTGGAGATAGAGTATGAGATAGCTTGGAGGCGGACCAAGCCGAAGCTCCTTCATCGCTTGCTCAGGAGACCAAGGGGCCCCCTTTGATTGTTGAGGGAGATGAGGACCCCCCATTTATTGTTAAGGAGGTGGGCCAGCTTTCTTCGGATGCCTAAGCTTTAGGATCTTTCTGCGAAGAAGAGGCAGCCGAGCCTGGGGATCTTATTTAAATTGCTTTGTGTCCTTCATAGCTTGAGCAATATAAGCTTGGCTGTTCTCTTAGAACACTCCAGAATCGATGAGATTAATCACTTAGGCTCCTTGAGGATAGCTTAGGAAAGCGAACGTTGAAGATGGTTCAACCCTGCCGAATTATGCCAAATTACGGATACAGCTAGGCCTTGTTGAGGTTCTAAAATGACTTGGTCATGCCGAGGTATAAAAATGGCTTGCCCTGATAAGCGTAAATTTGATTATTTAATTCATATATTTCATAACAACATTAGCTAGTTTTTAATTTATTTTGAATTGCATTTTTTGATTTTTATTTACTTTTCATTTTATTTTGAAGGGAAATAAAAAACAACAATGGCCAAGGGACTCCACCGTGAAGACGATTGAGAGGATCACGAGTTGATGACTTGGAAACGTAGTAGTTATTCGGAAAAGACTCTTAAGCGGTAATTTTTCTGTCGTATTCAACAAGGTATAGCATCGGCTTTTCAACTATAAAAAGGGCAGCAGTTTGCATCTAAGAACCATAGAGCTAGAGTTTTTTAGAGTTTTTTCAATGGAGGAGGATCTGAAGAACAGAGGCAAGAGCTGTGTTTCATTATGAATAATTTCTTTTCATTATGAATAATTCCTTTTTCTAGAGCATTGATATAATCTATCAATAAACACACGATTTATTTTATTAGTTATTTTATTTTTAATATTTCCATGATTGAGTGTTTAATTCTTATGATTAATGTTTATAATTTATTGTTTGATTAATTGAATTACAATGAGAGCGAGAGGTGATTTGTTATTTCTTATGATTAATTCTTATAATTTATTATTTAATCAATTGAATTACAATGAGACCGAGAGGTGATTTATTATTTTAGATATAGAATTAAACACTATTAGTTGAGCGAAAGTAGAGATACTTTACCATGATTAATGTGATTTTTAGAAAATTCAAGGTACCTAATGAGTCTCCAATTAATTAAATTCATATATGAGTTGTTGGTTGGAGATATTTTTGATATAGTTCGAGAGAAGATATTGGATAATTAAGAAATTTTTAATCAGCAACATTGAATTATTAGAATTTAATAATTAAGAAGAATAAATTGGGTGGGATTTGTTAGATGAAATCAATCTAGATCTATTCTCATCATATTTTTACATGCTTTGTTAATTTTTAGATTAAATAATTTTATAGTAAAACGTTTGGCTTATATTTGATTTTTAAATAATAATTAATTTAGTAAATTTTGATATTCAATAACATAATTAATGTATGTGGAATAAGTTTTTGGTGCCGTTATCGAGGATTAATTATTTGTTATTGATATTGATACTAGCTAGATATTTAATATTTTATTATTAAAATATTTTTAATTTGTTTCCATGCGTCTCCGCGAAGCCGCTCCGGTGATCTTTGGAGCTTCAGTTCCAAAGGTCTTCACGTAACTCCTTCGGAAGACTCTTCACGTAACTCTTTTCACGGGAGGATTCTACACGTAACTTTTAACGCAACATTAATAGAGCACCTTTCTCACGTACGTGAGCTGCTTCTTCCGCAAAACTTCCAAATCAACGTGAAGAAGGAAATCAACGTGGAGGAAGACCTACGTGGACACAAGATTTCACGTGACTGACGTGAAACAAAGTTTTTATTTCCACGTGAAGAAGGAAACAAGATTTCACGTGGAAGAAGAAAATCAACGTAGAGGAAGAGAGTGGGGCACTATAAGAACATGTCAAAATAGTGACGAAAATTAGTGGTTGAAAATTTTCGTCACTAAATTATGATGGTTTAGTAACAAAATAGTGACAAAAAATTAAAATTAGTGACGGATTAGTTTTTTCATCACTAAACTATCACTAAATTAGTGACGGACTATCACATCCATCACTAATTTAGTGACAGATTGCCCTTCCGTCACTAATCCATAACAAATTAGTGACGAAAGAGCAATCCGTCACTAAATTAGTGACGGATGGGGCAATCCGTCACTAATTACTGATGGATTACTTTTTCGTCACTAATCCGTCACAAATTAGTGATGGAAAACAATCATCACTAATTAGTGATGAATTATTTTTTATCACTAATCCATCAAAATTAGTGATGGATAGGAAATCAATCACTAAATTAGTCCATCACTAATTTGTCACTAATTAGTGATAGAAGAGCAATCCGTCACTAAATTAGTGATGGATTGCCCCATCTGTCACTAATTTAGTGACGGATTGGCCTTTCGTCACTAATCCATCACTAATTTAGTGACGGATTGCTTTTTTGTCACTNTCCATCAAAATTAGTGATGGATGGGAAATCCATCACTAATTTAGTGACAGATTGCCCTTCGTCACTAATCCATAACAAATTAGTGACGAAAGAGCAATCGTCACTAAATTAGTGACGGATTAGTGATGGATATTTTTTATGTCACTAATCCATCACTAATTTAGTGACGGATTGGGCAATCCGTCACTAATTTTGTGATGGATGAGGCAATCCATCACTAACTTAATGATGGATTACTTTTTGTCACTAATCCGTCACAAATTAGTGATGAAAAATTTTCGTCACTAATCCATCAAAATTAGTGATGGATGAGAAATCCATCACTAAATTAGTGACAGATTGCCCTTTCGTCACTAATTCATCTCTAATTAGTGACGGAAGAGCAATCCATCACTAAATTAGTGATGGATTGCCCCATCCGTCACTAATTTAGTGACGGATTGGCCTTCCGTCACTAATCCGTCACTAATTTAGTGACGGATTGCCTTATCCATCACTAATTTAGTGATGGAAGAGCAATCCGTCACTAATTTAGTGATGGATTTCTTCATCCATCACTAATTTGTAACATATTGCCCTTCCGTCACTAATCCATCATAAAATTAATCATATTCTTTAATTTGTCAATTAGCATCAACTTGATAAGAACTACAAAAAGGAGAGCTATTTAAAGGAGAAATATTAGAATTTTATAAATATTCAATTTATTTTGATCCATTTTAAATAATCAAATTTAATTAAATTCTAATATCTTAAAATATATTTAAAAAGCATGAATTCTATTATAAATGCATTTCAATTCAATGATTTCGAATGAAGTTAACCATCAGTAGAGTATGGGTTTGATCTGGCTGACGCCCTTTGGCTCGGCTCCAGATTGCATGGTTTGATTGATGCTAAGAGTGCACCGCGGGACACCAGAAACAGGCCCATCGTCCGTAAAATGGACCGCAGCTAACCCATAAATTTCAGTCACCGTCATCGATTGCTAGGGTTTTCTCGGCCGCCTCGGCTCCTCCTCCTCCCCATTGCTTCTTTTTGTCAAACCCTACCTAACCCTAACCTCCGTTCTATTGATTCAATTCTTCTCTGTTCTTGGATCTGTCCCCCCGTCGGCAGGCTCCTTCTCTGATCCCCCAGATTCTTCTCTAATCCCCCAAGCTAGGTTACCCATCGGCAGGTTCCTTCTTTGATCCCCCAGATTTTTCTCTAATCCCCCAAGCTAGGTTTACCTCTGATCAAATCGTCGGCATTGATTTAATCTCTTTTGTATTCGGTTTGATCTAATGAAGAAGTTTTCTGAATTGTAGTGGAAGGATCTAGGGAAGGGGCTTTGACAGGTATTCCAGCCTTCTGAAGGTCAGTGTCCTAGGCAGATAGATTCCAGCTGATGCAGAGCAGTGTGTCTCAGAAATCTTGAGTAAGTAGTCTTCAATCTGTTCTTCTATTTTTGGTTTTATGTATGCGGCCGTACCTTGTTTTGAGAATGAATCAGCTCTTCCATTTTCCTTTAGTTATTCGAAGTCATCCTCCCCTTTAGAGAGGGGGAGAAACGTGAGCTTGGTTACATATAAACAAGTCTTTTTAATGTCACTCTTCAAGAACAATACTTCCAGGTACCCTCATCTTCAATGTATCCGTCATCTTCCAAGCATTTTGATTGGTAAGAAGATGCATCAATCTTAGAATCTGTGATGCTTGTCTCTTCAAACTTATTCTCCTTATATAACCAATGAGCAGCTAGTCCAAATTCTGCATGCTCATGCATCCGCTATGCATGAAAATGTCATTTTAATATTAGCATAGCTCTGCAAATCTGATGGCATATGATTGCAAAAGTACATTAGAAAAGCTGTTCTACCTGTGTCCTTATTTGCACCTCCAGAGGATGTATAACATCTATTGAAGCGGATATACTATATTATTCCTTGCAATGAAGCAGAAGCAGTGTCAAGAGTTGTTCCTTGCATTAGTTGAAGATCTAGCCTGTCAGCATGAAATAGTGTGCCTGAGGCTTTATATAGATTGTAATTGGCACATGTTTTGACCTTTTTTTGACTTTTGCTAATTGTTTATCTCCTTCACCTATTGATGAGCATAATTGTAGTATATGTAATTCTATAATATTTGGATCAAAAAATGATTCTACAACATTGCTAAAAGGGGCGTGGCCTTCTATTTTTTCATTACCCCTATGTATCAGTTGAAAAAGTATGCTCCAAAGATTTTTCGTACCTATCTTATCCTTAATCCAGTCATATACACAGTACAATTTCTGTCAATTACTTTGTCACCATTCACTAGTTTGCATATGTATTGCTTTATGTGATTGCCATTATGGGGCCAATCCAGGCTGGTGCTCCTTGTGATGGAACTGGATGGCTGTCAATGCTCTCTTGCATCTGACATCTTCAGTGATTGCAAAATGCATAGGATTATATCAATCGACATTGTATCTGGTGTTAGTTGGTTAGTGATTCATTTTTAGGTGGCTGGTGCAGGGTTCGACCTGATTGTTTAGCTTGCTTTGCTTGTTGTTTAAATAATATCCCCTCTACTATCTTATACAGAAAGAATCATGGCACGTATGTTATTATTGTTTATTTTGCATGTAGGAGTAAGAGAGCACTGATAACTTCCAAAAAGCCATAAATCGTTGAAGTAAGTCATCTAAGCTTTACAGTCTATCAGTTATTTTCTAGTCTTTCATTAGTGTGTCTATGTATTGTCATGTGATTGTCACTACTGGTGGCATGAAGTTTCATTGAAGGAACTGGATGGCTATTGGCAGCTCTCCTCTATACATATGCCTTACTTTCTTTTGAAGGTATCTGCAGATTGTGACCTGCTTGTAATTTATCATTTGTTTACTTGGTTTTCTGTTATCAGTAAAAAGGAGACAGGTTGGCAAGAAACTGTCCGACCCTCCATTCTTCAACTTTCTTTAGATGGGCCAGCTTAGCACTCCCACAACCTTGCCAATATGAGCAGCCCTTTAAAAAATTCTGTCATTTTCATTGAGGGCTATCCAGTTTTGATGGAAGAAGAAAGCTCTTTTGTCACTGTCATATATAGCCTACACTAATATAAAGTCGTAGGGGTGTCATTTTTGAAACATTGAACACTTTTCATCCTAATATTATTATAGTTGGAAGTTGTGTTTATTTTATATAACTGAAGAATTGACATAATGCTGACCAGGTGATTGATCGCTTGGCTCTTGCCATCCTTGTCTATAAGACATACATACAGGAAAAGGCTTCCTCAAATGCCGAAAAGCTCGTGAGAGGTCCAGCTGGTCCTCTCTTCTTCTGTTGATTTTATTGGGAAGGGGGGGGGGGGGGGGGGGGGGGGGGGGGGGTGCAAAAAAGACTTTCATTCATTCCGTTGTCGTCATTGTTGATTCACTGATTTTTCTGTGACAATTTAACTTATTTAATTTCAGAGTTCTTATCTTTATGTATGTTTCAGATCCTACAATGTTGTTGATTCGCTCAATCTGGATCATGTCTGCACCACTTGAACTTGAAGGGCTGGCATTTAACATCTCATATTTAAATTGTTGATTCATGCAATTTCCAATAACCATGATACCTGCAAAAAGAACAGTAGCGTTTCTTCTAGCTCTGCTTCAGCATTTTCCAATAACCATGATAGGACAGCAGTGTCCTAATACTTTTACCTAAGTGGGACAAGAGGCACTGTGTATTGTTGATTCATATATAAATTGTCTTGTAGCCCATGCTCTTGTTGACCAGTTGATTCTATATTTTTTGTATTGTTGATGCTTTTCTATTTATGATTGTCTTTTAGAGATGTAGTGATAGGAAAGGAGTTATAAATGTTTATGTTCAGAATAATAGTAATTGAATTCCCCTTTTCTGTACTCACTGTTTGCTCAAATGCTGTGGCAATGTGCCTAGGTTTGTCAGGCAAAAATTACTTAAATTTTAAGGTTTTTGCCAAACATTCTAAAATTACTTAAAAAAAAAACTTTTATCTATCTCTTCAAAAATACTTTTGGACCATTTAAAAGCTGCGAAATGAGGCCTTATTAGCCGTTGTGTTCATCATTATAATCATTAGATTCCTAGGAAATCAAAGACTTTAATCGATCGCCTGCAGGAATGATGAGATAGATGGGAGAGCATAAGATTTGAACCATAACTAAATATGTGGTATTTCATGCATTGATTCGGTCAGATTAGTAAAGGGTGCACCTTTTCAACATTACCAAAGTACAACATCTGCTTTGGACAAGGACTATGGGCTCAGAGCTTCCCAAAGCCACAGAAATGGTCTGGCATCCTAGTGTCCTGTAGCATTCAACGTTTAGCCATGAAGTACTTGGAAGTGGAAGTCGGTGGGTACAAAGATATTCACCCTCATTGTTGGAGCTTAAGGGAGTTTAGAAGTCACACCCCATAAACTTTGATTTCCAAGACCCTGCTCGCCAGTTCCATTGGCTTTCCATCAAACTGATTGGAGCTTTCCAAGCTTGCTGTGATGCATGAACAATCATTTGATCCAACCTGCCTTACTTTTGGAGGAGATCTTTCATCATCATCATCATCTCTGCTTTTAATTTCTCGAGATTCATATAAGTCTACCAAGCAAATTTCATTCCTCTCTGGCAATATTAGCATGTTTCTTATAGACATGCATCTTGTTACAGGTTTGATAACATGTACAGATTATTTCGTTAACAGTTTTTAGGATTGGTTTTAGAGGATGAGTCATATATATTTCGAGGCATGGGGTGGATGGTTGAGAAAGGTAAAGTTGGAGCAGACCAGCATTGTTGTTTTATGTAGTATCTTTTAGTTATTGGTGTCTAGTATTGGCATGTGTCTAGTTATTGTTTTATGTAGTATCTTTTATGAACTATCCTGCACTTAATTCTTTGGTATATTTTGTGTAAAGTTTCATTCATGATTATTTTCATATTCCAAATATAAGACCTATTGCTTCTATCTTAGATCAATAAGCTATTTCTGTTCATTAACCTTTTATCCTATTCTTGTTTTAAAGGTACTTTGGGATAGGACCTTGGAGCTCCGGTTCTTACTGCAAAAACCATTTTCAAGTTCAAATAGATTACCACAGGTGCGGTTTACATGAAACTTCACTTTAAAGAAAACCTCTTAAGCATTTTTGAGGTTGACATTTTGGCATTTAGGTGGCTATTAGATGATAGCCGTTATAATACCCTTTTGAGGTTGATATGATTATTTGATACTCTTGCAAATAGTTAGCATTTTATACATGCAATTGATCATTGATATGATTATTGAAAATTGCTAATTTTTGGAAAACTATACATGGTTTTGTTCATATATCAGGACAATAAATCATGAGTTCAGATAGGCAGTGGATGTATGCAAGATTAGAAAATGGATGGATAAGACCTGAATTTCTATTTGGGATTGAGCAATTTGTGGATTTTGCAAAAATGCATCCAGAATGTATGGATGGTGAAAAGATTAAATGTCCTTGTAATCAACGAAAATGTCGGAATAAGAATTATCTAGATGAGAATACAGTTAAGGTACATCTTGGAACTAATGGATTTGTGGCAGATTATTATTGTTGGTATCATCATGGGGAAACTTATGTGCCTCAAGCAATGAAACAAAGTACTTGTCAAGCTGATTCTTTTGTACATTGCGAAGAAAGCGAGACTGTCAATGCAATGCAGTCTATGGTGTATGATGTTGGTGGTCCTCTTTTAATCCGATTGAAATGGAAGAGACCCCAAATCCTACAACACAACATCTTTTTGATATGCTCAAAGCAGCACAACAAGAGGTGTGGAAGGAAAACCCTTATGGCCATTCTCAGTTATCTGCAGTGGCTAGAATGTTGAATATTAAGGCTGAACATCATATCTCTGAAAGGTGTTATGATGAAATTTGTAAGTTGATGTCAGAATTACTTCCAACCGATAATTTAATGACTGACAGCTTCTACAGCACAAAGAAGTTAGTTCGAGGTTTGGGTTTGCCAGTGCAGAAGATTGATTGTTGTGAGCAAAACTGTATGATATATTGGGGTGAAGATAGTCACTTGACTTGTTGCAAAATTTGTTATGTCCTCGTTTTAAGGGACAAAGCCGTAGATCTTCCAAACATAAAAGACATGTTTCATATAAGAAGATGTACTACTTCCCTATAGCTCCTCGTCTACAGAGGTTGTATGCGTCTGATGCAACTGCAAAAATATGAGGTGGCATGCTGAGCAATCAAGCGAGGAAGGTGCTGTCATGCGCCATTGTTCAAACTCTCCTGCTTGGAAGCATTTTAATCAGACACATCCATCTTTTGCATATGAAAGTCGAAATGTGAGGTTAGGTTTATGCACTGATGGGTTCCAACCATATGGGCAAACAGGTCAACAGTATTCATCTTGGCCTGTAATTCTAACTCCATACAATTTGCCACCTTGGATGTGCATGAAGGAAGAGTATATTTTTGACTGTCATCATTCCTGGGCCGAACAATCCTAAGTCCAAGTTGGATGTTTTTTGCAACCATTGATTGCTGAGCTGAAAGAATTATGGGATGTTGGTATAGAAACATATGATGTTTTCACGAAGAGGAATTTTCAGTTGCGAGCTGCTTTGATGTGGACAATAAGTGATTTTCCTGCTTATTCGATGTTGTCTGGTTGGGGTACTGCAGGAAAGCTTGCTTGTCCTTATTGCATGGGAGATTCTGATTCTTTTACTCTTACTAAAGGAGGAAAAACATCATGGTTTGACAATCATCGCAAGTTCTTACCAGATGATCATCCATGGAGAAGGAATGAAAAATGGTTTAGAAAGGGACAATCAGTTCGAAAAAGTGCACCACCTATAAGGACAGGTATGGAATTGATAAATGAAATTGATTACTTTGGGTTTAAGAAAGTGACAGAACCTGGTGGAGAAAAGATAAACCATACAATTCAAAGAGTATGTGGATGTGGTTGGAAGAAACGAAGTATCTTTTGGGATTTACCTTATTGGAAAACCAATCTCATTAGGCACAATCTGGATGTTATGCACATTGAGAAAATTTTTGATAATATTTTTAATACGGTGATGAATGTTAAAGGAAAAACCAAGGACAATGCTAAGTCCAGGGAAGATCTGAAGGAATTTTGCAATCGTCCAGAGTTGCATCGGGACGAAAATGCAAATAAATATCCTAAGGCTTGTTACACATTGGATAAGGACGGGAAAGAACAGCTTTACAAGTGGATTAAGAAATTAAAATTTCCAGATGGTTATGTTTTTAACTTAGCAAGATGTGTTGATTTGAGTGGGAATAAATTGTATGGATTGAAAAGTCATGATTGTCATATTTTTATGCAAAGGCTACTTCCTATTGCATTTCATGAGTTATTGCCTGCAAATGTATGGCAAGCTTTGACAGAGTTGAGCATTTTTTTTAAGGATTTAACTGCTAGAGTCATAACAGAGGCTGACATGAAACGTTTGGAAGAGGAGATTCCTATTGTGCTATGTAAGCTAGAGCGCATATTTCCACCAAGTTTTTTTGACTCCATGGAACATCTTCCAGTTCATTTAGCTTATGAAGCAAGAATTGCTGGTCCAGTGCAATATAGATGGATGTATCCATTTGAGCGGTAAGTTGAGAAACTAAGTTCTTTTTATATATTATTAACTTAAGTATAATGTGATAGTTAAAATCGTTTCTTATTTGTAGGTACCTTCGAAAGTTGAAGAATAATGTTAGGAATAAAGCTAAAGTTGAAGGTTCAATTTGTAATGCATACTTGGTTGAAGAAGCTTCATCATTTTGTGCACATTACTTTCAACCTTCTGTATATACACGACATAGAAAAGTGCCGCGCAACAGTCATGGTTGTGGATTTGATTTGGAAGAACATCCTGAAATGCTTTCCATATTTAAATGTGCTGGTCGATCATTTGGAAAAGCAAAATTCAGACGTTTAAATGATATGGAATATAATGCAGCTCACACATACATATTATTGAATTGTCCAGAAGTTAAACCATACATTCAGTAAGTGCACTATACTTTAATATTCTTATTATATTTTTTATATTGCAAAGTAATATGATCTTAAACAATAACATTAAATTTATTGTTATCATTATAGAATCTTTGAATTAGAGTTGAGGCAACTTCGACCTAATATTGAAGCTTCACAAATTGATACAGAACTTGAGACAGTGTTTGCATCATGGTTTGAGAATTATGTAAGTACACTATACTTCAAATATAATGCTGATTTAATAGATAGTATATTTTGTAACTAATTAATTTCTTATATTTATTATATATAGGCACGTTTACAATCATGTAGCATCCATAACCAAATGATCAAAGACCTTGCAAAAGGACCATTGCATAGGGTGAAATCATTTCCAGGTTATTATGTTAATGGATTTAAGTTCCATACAGAGGAACATGGTTCAAATAGTAGAACAATGAATGGTGGAGTGTGCATTAAAGGCTCTAGCCATAGTGCAAATGAGCTAGAGTACTATGGTCTGTTGCAAGAAATTTTGGAGTTGGAGTACCCTGCTCTACCAATCAAGCGAATTGTACTGTTCAAGTGCTCATGGTTCGATCCAACCTTAAATCGTGGTACGAGAATTCACCCGCAATACAAACTTGTTGAAGTCAAGAGAGGAAGAGTATTCAATAGATATGAACCATTTATTTTTGCTGTGCAAGCGGAACAAGTATATTTTGTAAGTTATCCTACTTTGAAGAGAAATGCTACTAATTGGCTAGCTGTTTGCAAGATTAAAGCAAGGTCAATTGTGGAGGTGCCAGACACAAATGCATGCATGCCTTCTGATGTGATGGCATTTCAAGAGGATGTCTGTGATCAACATGGAATTAATATAGAAACAGATGATAGACATCGGTCTCTAAATGATGTGAATGGTTCATTTATTGATATTGATGATACTCAAATCGAGAAAACTATTGAACCAAACTTGCAAATTGAAGATGATGATGAAGACATTGATGTAGAACAAGAATTTGATGATGATGATAATGATGATGACGACGATGAAGACACTAATGGTGAAGAAGAAGAAGAAGAAGAAGATGACGACAACGACAATGATGGAGACCTTCAATTTGATGATGATGACGATGACCACTAGATTACTAGATTCATGTTTTATATAAGCAACAAATGCACAATTTGATGATGATGATAACTGATGGACATCAATGGATTGTTTTATTGTATTTGATAATGATGATTACTAGTCTTATGTTATATTTTCACTTATTATTTTTGGTATAATCTCCATCTATTTTTCTTATAGCTATGAGCAGCTTACCATCCAGTTCTAGTGGACATGGTGAGAATGTCTTCACAGTACCGTCTTCAGCATATACTGCAGTCACAACACCTTCTGAAATATCATCCACAAATCCTAGTAGCAGGATATTGATTAGAGTTGAAGATAATAAGTAAAGAATTTCTCTATTTAATTTTATCTTATGTATATTTGTCTGTTGTGCGTGTAAGACTTTGTTGTTTTCAAGTTATAGTATATGTTTCTGTTTGTGCCATTGCTTTTTTTCAGGTTAGTTCCTGTCAGTGCCAGTTCATTTCCTCCAGGTCAAGCAATATCAACTTATATGGCTTCAAAATTTGATGAAAGACAAGAAGCAACTACATATAGTGGGAAGCATATCTCACCAGCTCTTAGAGAATTTTATTGGGAGGAGTTTAAGGTTGTAATATTTAATATATCTATTATTGTGAGTCAAATAGATTCAAAAATGATTTTACAATTATAAGTTTAGATTTTAAATTATATTCTATAATTAACACTTTTGTTGTGCTCATAACTTATAATTATTGCAGAAGATGTACACTTGGGACCCTTTAGATGATGAGGCTATTAAGAGCTGTTGGTGGCAAAATGTTAAAATGCAGTATACCAAGCATATTCATAGTTGGAGGCATTCTAAGAATGGCAAGCCAGGCTGTGTTACTCAAGAAATTTGGGATACTTGGCAACAACTTTGGAGCAGTCCAGATTGGAAAGATAAAGCTAATAAAGCTAAACAAAGTCATCTAACTGAGACAAATGGTCCAGGTACCGGTGTGACTAAGCATACATGTGGATCTCGATCTATGGTGGAGCATTCTTTAAAAATGGTAAAGTATCAATGTATTTGTCTTAATGGTTTAAATTGTACTTGTTTTCATTTTGTAATCATCTAAACATGTAATTACTAACTTATTATTGTTGTAGGCTGAAGAGTTAAAACGTCGGCCCAATAGTTGGGAGCTATTTAAAAAAGTACACACCAAAAAAGATGGAACTTTTATAGATGCGAAGTCCAAAAAGTAAATGTATGTTTATATACTATTTCTATTAATTTTTATTGTATTTGTAATTTTTAAATCGCAAAGTCTTAATCTAACTTAAATAATTTATTTTATTATAGGATCGCATGGAGGAGTTGGTGTCTTCTGTATCTCAGTCTTTGGATGAGGGTTCAGAACCTCTACCAATTGATATTGATGCTCTTTACTTTGAGGCTGTAGGTGGAGAGAAGAAGAGGCGTATATATGGTCTTGGTTCACGAGCAGTGTCTTTATATCATGCTTCATTTCAGAGCTGCAGAATCTCATATCCATCACAGGTTGCAGCTCAAGTTAAGGAGCTTGCAGAGAAGCAACATGAGCTTGCAGAGAAGCAAGCAGAGATGGATATAAAGATTGCTGAGTTGAATGCGCAAACGGAGCGTCTACATCAGATGGAGGGGCAGATGAAGCGCTTCATGGAGCATATGGACTTTGCACAAGAGTTCCATGGATCAGGATCTTCTGCATCTTAACTTGATAAGGGTGCAAGAGCTTAAATAGGGGAGTATGCGAGGACTCGTGTGGTTGTGTTTCTAGTCTCACATTGGTTGTGCTAAGAATTCCTTTTGGCCAATTTGGGTCAGCTCTTAGGTCATTACAAATTAAGTAGTGCTAGGTATAAAGATTTCTTTGAAAATGAAATAAATTAGAATTCCTTTGCATTGTTGTGCTAAGAATTCCTTTGCATTGTTAGCATTAAATTAGGAGCCTGCAGATTTCTTTCTTGGCTTTTTTCATCCAGTGGTAAAAGCTCAAACTTTTCAATGATTTTTTTAGACTCTTTTCTTTAGACTCTTCCTGCTTGTCTTAAATTTATAAATGCTCTAGGAGATGTCTAAACTTTGATGAAAATGCATGTGCTGATAATCCAAACAATGGAGGTTTGTCTCTTTTGATCTATGCATAACTTTTTGTTCTCAGAATTTGATTAGAGTTGGGAATCGATTGGATCCAAAATAGAACAAGACAATGCTATAGGTTACAAATTCATGGTAGTGTTCTCATTATTCATTTTGATAGGTCAATGTACTGGAAATCTAGTTACTCTACTGTTACTTTGATCTATTAACATGCAGGAGTTGATCCTTGAAATTCCATAGCTTGCCACCATACTTCACTTCTCCATGATGATATAATTTAGCTTTTCTTGTTTAGGAAACTGAAACACTGCCTAGAATGCAAAAGGGCCATATGAGCCTTCCTCTTACCTTTATAATTTTTCTGGGGTTACAGAAATTGCAGTGGTTTTGTGATAAGGTTTATTACCTTATCGGTCAGCATTTCCATTCACTTGGAAGAACTCCCTTGTGCCTTTCATGTTTGTTAGAGTAGCTAGGAAGATTTTTACCCATTTCCTTCAAACCTTTGATGCATGATTCTCTCTCTCATTTTTATGATCTAAAATACTTAGTATATGTGTAAAATAAACTTTTCATTTTTAGGATGCACTTGCTGCCATCAAAGGTGGTCGTGTACCTCCTCCTGGAAGCTTGCCATCTTTTGAAGAAATCAAGGAGACTATAGGTTTCAATGAATATTATGAAGAAGAAAAGCGATACAACACCCTTCCTCCTCGACCATCATATGAAGGTAAGCACTAGACAAAGAGGTAAGCGCTAGACCTCTCATGTGCTGACTCTAAATTTTTTAACATGTGCTGTTGTTCAAATATAGGTTATTCTCCTGCTACCAGAACAAGGCTTGTAACACAAGAATATCCTAAACAGAGAGAAGAGATGCCATGGGAACCTGTTGTTGAAGTGCTAACCTGTTGTTCAAATATAGGTTATTCTCATTAAATCATTAGTTTTATTACAATCAATATTATGTCTCATTATTTTGTATAAGTTCCAATATCCCACAAGTTGTCATTCCTGCAACCTAGCAGACATTCATTACTTCTAAACGAGCATGGCTAGTTCTGGTGCTTATCTTTAGGAATTCTGTTTCTTGTCAAGCGAGAAAAGCAAGTTACCCAACATCACATATTTTCAGATTTGTTTAATGCATTCTTGTAGTCTGTGCAGCTAAAGATGCGTGAATATGTCAAATTCATACATTCATGTCCACTATTTACCAATTCTCTTTCAGGGAGTGTGCTTTGTAGAGAAATATATTAATACATATTGTCTACCAAGTGTCAATTTATAATGTAGGTCTCATCTTGGATTTTTTGGGAGCAGTATGACAGCAATGCAAGGTAAAATCTGTTGCAGCAAATATGTATGCAAATAAGAAAAACCAAAGCAATTGCAATAAGAATTTCTAGATTCTAACAAAAGATGTGTGGCAAGGCTAACGTACATGGATGCTCTGTAATAGCATTCCAAGCTAATTGTTTACCAATAAAATTCCTACAGCTGCTGCTCTCCGATCTCTTGCGAGTTACTGGAAGAACACACCACCAAGCTGGGGGCAGACAGATGATCCCTATGGTACAAAGTGGGACGGAGTCAGTTGCAACGATTTGAGGGTTACTACGCTGTGAGTCTTTGATTACTGAACTCAATATTTTCTGCTCTCCTACCATTGCTTACCTAATTTTCATGTCCACAGGAAGCTATTCAGCATGGGCCTGGAAGGCACGTTAAGCAGCGACATAGGGAACCTCACAGAGTTGCGAACCCTGTAAGTTCACCTGTTTAATTTGTTTACGAACTTTGTTCAATCATTGTACAGGTGTTGCATACTTGAGAGGATCGATCCTTGGAGAAACTGCACATGCCATAGCTCTGAATTAAAATTTAGATACCTAACATTAACATCCTCAATACAATCTCTGGACAGTGGAGCATTAGAAACAAAGCCAACGAGCTGGCTTTCAATGCAGTTTTTTATTATCAACTTCAAATCCACTGTGACATTATTGATTACTCTCCACCGACCACTAGCACTACTTTTCCATGTCTAAATCTTTCCAGATTTATTACTAGCATAGTAATGAAGCATTAATTTCATGGATGCTTAGGATTCATGCATAACGCATGACACAAACCATAACTAGTGCGATGTTACATGCAGAGACCTCTCCTACAACCCAAAACTTGGTGGCACACTCACACCAGCTATCAGAGATTTGAAGAAGCTTGAAGCCTTGTAAGTCATAGCAGGCCTATTGCTTAGTAGAAAGACCCATATATGTTTATTTATCAAGGTCACCTATACATGATGATCTTTACTTCATAATGGATGCTGCGTCCACTCTCTTTCAGGAGCATGATCGGTTGCAACTTCGACGGTAGAATCCCAGATGAATTAGGCAACCTATCATACCTCCAATTCTTGTAAGGATCATGATCTTATAATTTCTGTTGTTGGGCCTTCTTGCTATCAATTTTTTGGCTAATTAGTATTATCAACTAGTGGGACAAGTATTTGACTTTTTTCCTCAACTTTTTGACTACCATTCCCAGGTTTCTAAACTTGAACAAGTTCTCTGGCGAGATACCTGCCTCGCTGGGTAGGCTTTCCAATCTCTTGTGGCTGGACCTGGGAGACAATCAATTAACGGGATCTCTCCCAGTCTCAACGGATGATGCTCCAGGCTTGAATCAACTTCTCAAAGCAGAGCACTTGTGAGTCACTATTCAATAGCCCTTGGATAAATTTTAAAAGAAATCATGTGAATAATATGTGCAATGAGCTTCTATTTTACCTGCATGACAGCCATCTCAACAATAATCAGTTTTATGGCCCCATCCCAGAAAATCTTTTCAACTCCAGCATGAGGATATTACATGTGTAAGCCGCAAACTACCCATTGCGAGTTTCCTTCTATAATTCTGCATTTCTTCTGTGTCCTGATGATTCCTTGCGCGCAGACTCCTTGATGGAAACAAACTTAATGGAACCCTTGACCTGGGCAACAACATCAGCCGGCAACTACAGGAGGTGGATTTCCGAAATAATGATCTTGTCTCAGTCACACTATCTTCCAACTATACGGATGGTATCATGTAAGAGCATTTTAACATGTCATTCTTACTTATGAGAACTGAAGCACATTTCCCCTTACTGCTTGCTTACCATTAACATTCCTTCTATCCTCGGTGATTGCAGACTGGTAGGAAATCCTGTGTGCAGCAATACGTTGCTTGCATCCTACTGCCAACTTCAGCAAAAGCAGCCCCACAATACAGCCAATTGCTCCCACCCATATGAAGGAGGGATGATTTTCAGAGCACCGTTCTTTTATGACATGAAGTATTATCAAACAAATCTGGAAGAAAGCATACGGAAGAAACTTAACATTGTTCACTTCAGACTAGAGGGAGCTAGTAAATGGTGTTCAAAGGATTGCTTCAGATGTACATTTCTCAAGTGTAGAGTCCCTAAGGCAGCCGAAGATATCTTAATAATTTGATGTCTAATGTATAAAACATTAGTATTGTTGATGTATACAGATATATTTATCTTATTTTATGAAGTGCATTTTTTATTCTTAAATTTAAATTTTCATTAGAATGCATTAAATATATTATAATTTAAAAATAATTTTAAATTTATAAGAATAAAATTTGATAAATTTTATTAGGTTAATGATGGATTAGTGATGGATTTCTGATAGAAATAATAGTGACGGATTAGTGACGAAAATATTAGTGATTGATTAGTGATGGAACAATAACAAATGATTAATGGATTCTTTCGTCACTAATCCGTCACTAAATTATGATGGAATAGTGATGAAAATATTTATGATGGAATAGTGACGGAATAATGCATGATGGATAGTCCATCACTAATCCGTCACAATTTAGTGACGGAAAATATGTTTCGTCATAAATTTTTGATAAAATATTTCGTCACAAATCCATCACTATTATTTTGTGACGGACCTCTTTCCGTCACTAAATTTAGTGACGATAAAAATGGTGATGATAAGATTTTTGTCACTAATCCGTCACTAAACCCAGTTTGTGACGGAATAGTGATGGAAATTTTTGTCACTATTATACTATTTTCTTGTAGTGAGAGAGGATAAGAAGATAGGTGGAGAAAACACTCAATATCCCATATTTCATTTGTTGTTCTCTTACCTAAAAAATGTTCCATACAAAGCAAACATGCATGTAGTAAGTAGTGCCCCTTTGCATCCCCTAACATTAATAGGATATATCACAGCAAAAGACACAAGCAATAAATACTTACAAGAATACTAAGAGGCACTATTTGGAAACTCCAAGAGACATTCATGAACATTCACTTCATTGAAAGCCTTCTTTCTTTTGCAAGAGCTGTGACAATCTTAAGCTTGCCATGATCTTTCACTAAATTTCATTCTTAATACAAATGCATGGATCTTTGACATGCATTTGGTTTACACGCTATTGATCAATGCATGCGATATGAAGTGCATCATTGGCAGCATTTGACTCTTGGTTTATGCTTAGGTAAAATTAAGGGTGTAACTAAATCGAAACAGTTCGTGAGTAGCTCGAAATCGACTCGAAACATACTCAAATTAAAACTGACTCACTGCTTATCAAGTCGAGCTCGAGCTACTCGAGTATATTATCGAGTCAAGTTTAAGTATTAAAACGCTCAGCTAAAAAGGCTCATGATCAACTTAATCGAGTTTACGTAATTTTACTATTTTATCCTTATAATTATACATATTTACAATATTGTCCTAACTATATAAAACTCCTTTAAAATTTTAGTTGAAAACATATTTTATTTTAATTTAAAAATTATTTTTTAAATTTTTACATAGAAATTCGAGTCGAGTCGAATCAAGCTTAAGTATATTGAGTATTTCATCGAGTTTGAGTTTGAGCTCTAAATAAGAAACTTGATCGAGCTCGAGTCGAGTTTCGAGCTTCAAATTTTAGAGTCGAGTTGAGCTTAAGCTTGGCACTGTGTTGACTCGACTCGGCTCGATTATACCCCTAGATAAAATCAAGACCGACACAGGTGGAATCTTGTTTAGCGTTTAGAGAACCAGATATGATCAACTTGATAGAACCATCAGACCTACCATTTGTTACCTACATTAAAAGATGCATACATGAGGAATACATGTTTTCTTATATGGTTGGAACCGTGAAAATACATAAATCAACTTCAGGAAAGATTATTCTCACTCCTTTTCTTTGTCTCACTCAAATACCTTTAAGCCTCTCCTACCAACCTGTACAAGAAAAACACAGTCATGTAAAGATATAAAGGCTTCTTTAGGGAAAATTATAACTCCTACTGGGTGAAATTGATAAAAACAGGTTTCAGTTACAAATTTTGAGAGGCTAAAAAGGGAATGAAAAGAAGTTCAATTGCTTAAATTAAAACTGGGCCTTAGTCAGCTATTTAGCTTTAAAAATTTTCCAAATTGAATTAGTCCAGTTTGTTGATAGGTTGCTGACTAAACTAAATAATAAGCTGTTATGATCAGATGCTGGCAATGAATTTTTGATGTTTTACATGAATTTATTTCAAAGAAACATGAGGCTGCAGACCGCTTGTTCTCTTATTTCTCTTCTCTCTTCTGCTTTTCTTCTTATTGTACTAGTGCTCACTAATATTCTCCTTCCATTTTCACTTCTACTTGTTATATTGCTCTGCTGAAATTTATTAGTACAGTTATGCAGCAGAGTATTGTTTTTTTTCTATTAGATCTGGCATGGATTTGTTAGAACTGCTGGACAGGTCATCTTAGAAGCTTTTTGGTGTTTCAGTTATCCTTCAAAACAGTTCTGGACCAAAAAAATTGCAGCAGAGTCATATTATGTGCATCTTAAGTCTCTAGACAGCTAACGTCACCTAATCCACCTATATTTCTACTTATATGCCGTGACACATTTCATTAAACTAAAGCATGGATTTATCATAAGCAGGTTCCAGCATTAAGTACACTCAGAAGCAGAAAAACTGTACAAAATGATAAGAGTGAAGAGCTAAAGAATATACCATACGATGAAAGTCACTCTCAGATTCTTTTGTAGGGCAGATTATTTGTTCAATATAGAGAAAGATACTCAAACCACGAACATAAAGGGGGAATTTTGTTAAAAAAGGATGTAATAAACATATACGTTTCCGATGTCAGCAAATATACATTTAAGTATTCATGAATACTTTCAGTTCTTAATTGCCGATACCAAAGATTAAACCTGAGACCTCTCCTATGGCTTTCAGCTTGGCAGCATAATCATATGCTAGTGGCAGGAAAACAAACAGGAGCGATGCCACAAACCCTGTAATAATTTAGGGTTCTGGAACATGATGGGAAAAAAATAATATTGATAATAAAAAGTAAAATAAAAATGAAAGGCATGCTATCAGAGATACCTGCTGCTTAAGATCATAAGGGTCAGCACCTTTCTCCTTCATGTCTGCAGTTTTTGCAGCCTTTTTCTCATAAGAATGAAGCTCCTTAAGGATGCACTTGCAAGCCGCTGTCTTGATTTTCATATTTCTAAGGGTAGCCATATTGGACTGCATCAAAGAAAAAATGATTCTCACTGACACTGAGCTTTTGAAATACATGACAGAATTTTTAAAGAATTTCTGCGAATGATCTAATTTATCATGTGAAGTCCAGTTTATATACAAATATCCTTTCTAAATGGAAACAAGTAATGTAGGATGAGTAAGCCCAACCTCCAATGTAGAGCTTAAGGGCGAAAATCACTTTCACCCATTTCTCCAAGATTAATCAACAACAATGGCCCTTCAAAAGATCCACAGATTTCAAGAGCCTAATTCTCACTTCAAGGATTTTTTTAATTAGACTACGTCTAAAAAACGTAGTCTTTTATATATAGACTACATTTTTTTAACCGTAGTCTAGGTGAGTGTAGTTAAAAGTATGACTGTAGTTAAAAGTCCATCTCTTAGACTATGTTTTTACATGCAGTTAAAAGTCAAAAAAAATAGTCTTTAAATACATTTAGATTACGTTTTTATCAGAAAATGTAGTCTGTAACTGTACAAAAGACTACATTTTTATCAGAAATTTAGTTAAAAGTTAAAAAAACGTAGTCTTTAAATACATTTAGACTACGTTTTTTATCAGAAAATGTAGTTAGAAATCAATAAAATGTAGTCTTTAAATACATTTAGACTACGTTTTTACAGAAAATATAGTTAAAAGTCAATAAAACGTTATCT
Organism: Calamus simplicifolius; assembly: GCA_900491605.1. NCBI lineage: Eukaryota > Viridiplantae > Streptophyta > Magnoliopsida > Arecales > Arecaceae > Calamus > Calamus simplicifolius. The sequence continues at coordinate 55,807 of UESW01002197.1, read as the reverse complement.
TTAAATACATTTAGACTACATTTTTATCCAAAAATGTAGTTAAAAGTCAATAAAACATAGTCTTTAAATACATTTAGACTATTTTTATCAAAAAATGTAGTTAAAAGTCAATAAAACGTTGTCTTTAAATACATTTAGACTACGTTTTTATCAGAAAATATAGTTAAAAATCAATAAAACATCGTCTTTAAATACATTTAGACTACGTTTTTATCAAAAAATATAGTTAAAAGTCAATAAAATGTAGTCTTTAAATACATTTAGACTACGTTTTTATCAGAAAAATAGTCTATTATGTACATTTAGACTACGTTTTTATATTAAAAACGTAGTATAATATCAAATCCTGTCATACAAATATATGCTTTCAATTCCAAAAAAATCCTAAAAATATTGAATTGAAATATCCAATGCTGTTATACAAACATATACTTTCAATTCCACAAAACCTCAAATACATTGAATTTAAATATCCATATCATACAAATATCCATAATATTTTAGATAATCCAAACTTCAATAAACGTTTCCACATAACATTTCTTCAAATGAAACCTTATAAGTAATCGACCCATTCTTCATGCATAATATCAATCTCTTATTGTTTATAAGTTTTTTTTGCCAAACTACATATATACATAAGTTAATCAGAAAAGAGCACTAAATAGCACATGATATAAAAATCTAAAACCATTAAAAGTACTAGTTATATGAATCATGTACGCAATAATAACAAACCTTTTCACATAAGTTACTCATAAAAAGAGCACTAAATAAAACATGATATAAAAATCTAAAACCATAAAAAGTACTACTTATATGAATCATTTATGCAATAATAACCTACTTTTTCATCAGTTGAAATGATATAATTCTCAATGATCTCCTTCATATATGATGACATAATAGCCACATTCAACACCTGATGGTTGCTTTGGATACTTGAAAAATGAATTTAAAAGTTTTTATAAGATTCAAACAAATAAGATCTAATTTTATGATTTATTAAAAAGAATATGCAACTCAATATACCTTAATTGACTCCCAAGTAAGTATTTTTCTTGCAACTCGGTCAGCTTTAGCATTGTATATTTTGAGTGCACTAATTTAACAAAGTATAATAATGTGAGACTCAAATGATATAATCAGGCAAATTACTGTAAAATTAAAAAGAAATAAATACTTACGTATTAATAACACCTTTCAATTCTTTTCCATTGAACGTCAATAGAATCACAAAAATACACTTTGTCCCCATGAGGGTCAATAACCATCAAGGACCAGTGATCCCTTCATAAACATAATAACAATAATCAACAACTTAATATCAAAAGTATCAATTTTCATTAAAAAATTACTTACCAGAGTTATAAGGAGCTAGAAATAATTGATCACATAACAACGCTCTAATCTTTTAGCAATCAAATCTGATCGTGCTCTAGCCGATCCAGAGTGTACAGAGATCTATCCAGGGTCTATGAAGCCATACATGTTGAGCAGTTTTGATTTCTTGAGTTGGTTGTACAAATAGCTACACAAATCAATTATTCAATCCCATAGTTTTTATTAGAAACTTGTAACATATAGTTGCATATGAAATGCAAAAAATATAAAAATATCTTATTACCTCATATATAGCATAATACAACTAGAAGTAATCTTATCCATTGAGCAAAAGTTATCGATATCTTCTCGAATAATATAACAAATCCGTTCATGACCAAAGACACCAACATCCAATACCACAATTATTGTATTTGTATCTTCCAAACTTTTTGCAATGTGATTCTTTAAATATGACAACTTCATGGACCCTTTTCTTTGTTTTCTTTCTATAATTTTTGCGGACAATCTTAGCATGTTCATAATAATGAAATTCAATTCACATATGTTACATAACAAATAGTTTATCAATATAAATTAATCATAAATTTAAAGATAAGTTAAAAGGTTTCAGATACCTTTCTTTAATCATCAATAACTAATGATCGAGGCCATGCAAGTGAGAACCAATAAAATCTTTAACTTTCACAGGATCATCACCAATTGTTATTGGAAGGAGAGCATCATTATCAAAACAAACATCAATAGATATACGATAATTATGAATACCCAAAGAAACTCCATGTACAATAGAGTTTGGTTCTACATTCTCAATCACTGTACCATATCTAATTATATTATTAATAGATTCTACTGCCAATTTGCATGGTTTTTCCTTCAAAGCAATAACATTAAAAATATAAGTACTATGAATTTAAATAAAATGCTACAAATATAAGTAAATATTAACATACCTTTTGCATATGTTTCTTTGTCCAATGGCAATAAATTCTATATTTTCATCATTTTGTGTATCAGAATTATCAATAGTTTTATTTGGATGCAATTTTTTAACTAAGCAGCAGCTACCTTTGTCTGAAACACTTACAACAATTTTTGAAATTTCTCTCAACTTTGTATTTTCTTCATGAAGTTGATGTAGCTGATCAAGTAATGATTTTCTTTCCTCTGCACTTCTCTTTGTTGTTGGTTTGGTATTTTTTGTTCTTCTAACAAATGTTGTAAGAGTTCGCTTGTTTTTGTTCTTTTCAAAAGATTGAAATAGATTTTAGGGGTAACCATGCCTCCAACACCCCTTACTCGACCACCATGTTCGGGATTTTTCAATGCCATTCCTAGTATGTCTTTTTGTCCTGATTCTTGTATTGATCCATCTTTCACCTTCATTGTATATTCATCTGATATGTAGACAAAACGAACCATACATTAGGAAGTTATAAAAGAATCTATAATTAGCTATTAAATGAATAATAACAGATTTACTTACAATCTTCTGTATGACTTCTTGGATGACTTCACTATCAGAACCATCACCTTTTAAATAAACAGCTTTCCATACAACACTTCGTCCAATGTCTTCATCAATGCCCATCTCTTTTTTCTATAATTATTAGACAATGAATATATTAATAAAAAATTAGCTAATAATTATCAATAATGTAGAACTAAATATTCATCACTTACTATCTTTTCTTTCACATTAAAAAATCCATGCCTAGATGATGTCGATACTCATTGCTTTTTGCTCTTTCACTTTGCAACCTACTCATTCCTAAATTCTAGAGAACTATACCTACTGACAAAGGCATTCCAATCATCTTTTTTTATGAATGGATAGTTCTTAGGAGGGTTGTCAAATAAGGGTCGCATATCTTCCAATGGATTCAAGAATTTTGTCCTCAACTTGAACTTAAATTACCATTTTGTACAAGCAGATGACAAAATATTTCTTTCCTTCAATTGGCACATTATAAGCTTTCTACAAAAATATAGAAATACATAAGAGCATACTAATGAAATCAAAATTTAATTAAAAAAATTAAGAAAAAACTCACATTTATTTGAATCCAAATTTTATTTTTTAGTTCTTCAGGAACTGAAAGCCAATTTTCAAAATTAATAGGCACAGTGGTTCTGACAATAACACCTAGATAACTTTGCATTTCCATATTAACCTCTCCTAAAGATTGTCCTCTTCTATTATAAGTCACCTTCTTTACTTCTCCATGATACCTAGCTTTTATTACTCTAGGCATAGTTGTTGGACCCCTTCTTTTTTTTACCTTTTCTGCGCTTAACGTAGGTTCTTCATTCGTAGTCAGCAACCTGTACAATAAGAGTAAATTATCATTATTTTAACAAAAACTATAATATATAAAAATAAATATAATAAAATAATAAAAACAAGCGAATATATGATTAACAAAGCTATTACTATTTCATGTTAATTATTGGCAATCCAAGTACCGTCACTATCATCCTGCACATAAGGTAGATGAGAATCATCCATAATATCAAAAGACTGTATATCAGGCAATGATCTGATAACACAATGTTCTAATACCATATCACCTAACTCATCATCATTTGAATAACCATTAAACATGTGCCTTGAGTTTGGAACTACAATCGATCAAGCTGGATCATTTCCATCTTCTACATAAAACACTTGCTGAGCATTAGTAGACAAAATAAAAGAATCTAACTTATGTCCAATTTTGGTAAGATCAACCAATGTGCATCCATCTTCGTCTTCTTTAATTTCACTAAAGCTCTCAATCCACTGACACTTAAAAACTACCACCTTAAATTCAATATAATCAAGTTCATATGTCCTGAAGAACCCCATAAAAGGACATGTTTGAAATTATTAGGTTCTTGTCCTTCGAGCTAGACACTTGCATTGTTTTAGCAGTTAAGGTGACACCACTATTCTGAAACATCTGGTACTATCATGTTTTTGGTGTAAAATCGAACTCCATTTATAAGATATCCATCATATCTTATCACTTGGGGTTGGGGTCCATGAGATATCCACCTCAACGTATAGAAATTACGTTATTGGATTCCTTAATCTCAGAAGCAACCTACATTCATTTTTAAGATTCAGCAACATAAATGATAGTTAAGTATAAACAAATGATGATCTCCTAGAAGATGCCAACCACATAGTCATATACCTTTTCAAGCAACCAATTTATGAAAGTTCGATTATGCTCATCCTGAAGCCACTTTTGTCTCCTTGTTTTATTTGGATTAGCTGCCTTCAATTCTTCCATGTGTTGCCTGTATGTTAGAACTTATTCAGTTATGACCACATACTTTAAAAATAAGAACATTTAATGAGACTCAAATAACATGTGATGGGTCTGACTTACTCTACATAGGCTGCAACTTCTGTTGTATTTTTCAACACATAAAGATGTGCTTGCTCTAACTCTTTCACATCAGCTCTAAATACATGAGAAGCAGAAAGTGTTTTTCAATACTGTGTTGATCACCACACTCATTTCTCATTGATGGATCCTAACAGCTTTCATATTTGACAAGTACTCTGAACAATATTCTACAGCTTCTTCAGCAATATAACATTCTGCAATGCAACCTTTTGGCCTATTACGATTGCGTACATATCCTTTTAAGATCTTCATGAATCTTTCAAAAGGATACATTCATCTTAAATAGATTGATCCGCATAACTGGACTTCGCGTACAAGGTGTACTGTTAAATAAACCATTATGTCAAAAAAAAGGAGGATAATTTTTTTTCATCAAACATAAAGTCTTCACAAGTTCTTCTTCTAGCAAACTGAGATTGCAAGTATCCAACTTTGTTGCAAAGTGCATTAAAGAACAAACTTAGTCTAGTTATTATGGATCTCATGTTCTTATTCAACAATCCTCGTAATGCCAATGAAAGAATTTATTGGATCAAAGTATGGTAGTCATGAGATTTTAGGCCATAAAGCTTTAATTCTTCCATAGAAACACAATTTCTTAAGTTAGAACAATATCCATCTAGAACTTTAAGTGCATATAACATCTTGCAAAATTTGATTTTCTCAGCCTTAGAAAGTGTGTAACTTGCAGCAAGCAAATATATTTTTTTTTCACCCACTATTGGCTGTAGCTCACTTGAATTTTATATTTACTAGATCTAAACGACTGCTTAGTCCATCCTTTGACTTTCTAGGTATATCAAGAAAGGTTTCCATGATGCTCTCATATATTTTTCTCAATATGCATCACATCTAATACAGACGTACATGAAGAAACTCAATATTCAAGATAAAAAAATATTGACCTTTTTTTCATGCAAGTTTAGACTTTGCCTCTGAAACCTTGTCCTTCTTTTTTGATTTCTCAACATGCACTGTATTTGCTTGCTTTTTCTATACACATAATTAATGTTTTTGGTCTTTTGTAAAATTTCTGTTTCAGTTAAAGGTTTAGGCTCAACATCAAACTCTTGACAACATTAAATACCTTTTTTGCTCTTCTATATGGATGATTTCTGCGCAAAAATCTCTATGACCTTGGTACACATTTTTTGGACTATGTTTCAAGTATACACTCTGTATTTTCAGCATAAATTGGGCAAGCCAAATAACCTTTAACACTGCAGCCACTCAAATTTTCATGAAAATCATTTATCATTCATAATAATATGGCCTTTAAGGTGAATACCTCTTGCAAATATGCATCATAAATTTTAACACCAACATCCCATAGCAAAAATCTTGCTTATCATGCGCATCTGTGAGAGCCAAAGGACAGGATTTGCACCCCCTGCATGCGATGAACACACGCGACGTGCCCGATTAACATGTTTCCAAATTGGCTTCACTGATTTGCATTGGGCTTGGCCTGTCTCGCGCATGTGTAAGCTTTCTCACAACCATTTAACCAAGCAAGAATGTAACACATATATAAGTAAAAGTATGATTTGTTATGTTTTCCATGTGGGACTAAAAGAATGGTTTCATGATAAAAGGAGGAAAAGCTTTTGGAGAGAAACTTTTGGATATTGGTTTGGAGAAAGCTTTTGGATATTGGAATATACTAAAATTTTCAGCAATCCCTCACTATTTCAATATACAAAAGAAGACAAGATAAACTTTGAAGAAACTATAAAAATGAAATGCATAAGCCATGGTGTCTATGTGACTATGAACTAGGCATAGAGAAAACAAGTGTAATCCATAAAAGGTTGGTGAAACTAAGTTTTTATGAACCAATCCTTATTTTATTGGATCATTGACTTATAACTCACATTCCATCTCTCAAATTTTGGTTGTTCAAGTGGGTTGACGTGTTTCAGCCATGTGTCTATCTGGATATTTATGAGTGCTCTAAAGATCCCACCCAAGTCTTATAGGAAGCGGCCACTACCTCCATACTCATATAGGTGGATTATCATCAAGTATACATTGCAGTTTTGTATACCACCCAAATTAGGCTAGGACATCCATTAAGAACTTCACATATTAGTTCAACATAAACACTGCAGAATATTATCTCACACCATAGAAAGGGATTTCATAATATAAATATTTATGATAGTATACTTCAAGTTGTCCAGTGCATTGTTTTTCCATATGAACCATCTTTCCGGGATATTCATTCGAGAAGGTTGGGTCACCATCCCTTCAACTCTTGATCTAGGTGTAATCTCATTTTCTCGATGTATTGCTCACAAGCTTTTTGCTTAGAGGCTTAGTCAGAGGATCGGCCAAATTTAACTTTGACCTTACATAATCCAAAGATATTACTCATCATTAATAAGCTACCTCATAATATTATGTCTTAGACATATATGTCTACTCTTTCCATTGTAAATTTTATTTTTAGCTTTAGCTATGGTAGTCTGACAATCACAATGTATAGACACAGATGGAGCTGATCTCATCCAAATGGGAATATCTATCAAAAGATTTTTGAGCCATTTGGCCTCAGTACCAGCCTTCTCCAAGGCAATAAACTCAGATTTTATTGTAGACCGAGCTATACATGTTTGCTTAGATGATTTTCATGACACTGCTCCTCCTCCAAGGGTAAACATATATCTGCTAGTGGATTTCATCTCATCAGAGTCTGAAATCCAGTTAGCATCACAATACCCTTCTAATACTGTAAGAGTCCACAATAAATTAAACCATAGTTCATGGTTCATTTTATCTCAGTTGTTTATCCTCTTCTGACATTGGTGTGTGCACGCCTATTAGAAGACTCGTTGTTATTGTATCTTGGAGGGTAGTCGTGCTCTGATCTTCTGCACCGAGATATTATCTCCGAGAGGTGCGAATCTACTTTTAAGAAAGTGTCATGCATGCCACAGTATCTTCTCAAATACATTCAAATAGATAATATCATCCCGAGTACTATCTTTTCTCATCCTTATCCAACACATTCAAACACAACCAAAACTTAAACTTGTGGCTAGCCACAAGAAAACAAATGCTTCTTAGAATTACTCAAAAAAAAAATGCAAGACAAAATGATCCTAAATGACAACAAATTTACCCCATTCAAGCATAACCTTAAAATGAGGATGGAAAAAATGGACCAAAAAATCATCATCCTATGAATCATGATCATCGTAACTGAGATTCTAAAAACACAAATAGCATCAGAAATGCATTCACCCCTCAAACTCTCTCATCCTAAGAAGATGACACATTCATAAAATTATGCATCTTCCTTCACAAATTTGATGTATATCACATTGCACAGAGAATCCCAACATCTTTCTCAAAATCATGAGCAAACGCAGGCACTCTCACAAAAGGAAAAGAAAATGAAAGAAAGATCAGGCCTGGATACGTTCGAAGAAAGCATGTACAGGAGAGGTGAAGGCGCCGGACAAGGCCATCGGAAGAGGTTATCATCGATGAAGGACGGTAGTTCCCGGAGAAGCCTGTGCGTGGGAGTCGGAGGAGATCAGAGAGGAGAGGAAAGTTCCCTTCCCAGGTCCTAGGTCAAAATTCAAAGTATCAGATCAAATCGGGTCTAGCAGACCTGAAATTGATCCAACCAAGTCGAGGTGCCATAGTGTCGGATTGAGCTTGGTTCATTAGGTTAGGTTATAGTCGATGTGTTGGAGCCCTTAAAAGAAATGATGCTGCAACTTACAAAATTAGCAGCTCTCAATCTGACTTAGATCCAGCTTGGATGACATCGAATGGCCCTAATGTCTTGTTTGGCTTCCTTGAGTTCAAAATTCTCTATTGAAAAATTCTCTATTGAATCAATTTCTCATTTAATACGGTTGACTAAAGGTAGAGTGCTATTTCTTGGTATATGTTGAGATTGTTGACCCTTGAATTGATTTTGATGATTACAAAACATTTAATTGACTCTTTAATTGCTTAGAATTATTGCATGAATATGTGAGTTACCTTATTTCTCCTCTTAGCTAGCTTTCCCCACTTGCTAGCTAATTTATTTCCCACTCACATTGTGCCTAGCCGAACCATGCATAAATAGAGTTGTCTTAGAAGCTAGCTTGTTCCTTCCATCAGTTAGCTGTTTTCCTTTGCAAGCTAGATATCTATTGCTGATTTTTTCAACTTGGCCGAACATTTCTTGGAATAAGTTAGCTAGGAAGCTAAGAAAGCTAGCTTGTTTCCTCACACCTTGGCCGAATGCTTTGTTGAAGGAGGTAGCTTACAAGCTAACTTGCTTACGTAGCATGAAAACTCCTTGGTATAGCTAGCTATGTGTTAGCTATCCTTTCATCCAGTTAGCTAACAAGCTAACTAGCTTTTTGCATGATAGAATACCTTTTAAAATAGCTAGCTGGTTAGTTAACTTCCCTCTCCCTTTTCAAATCAGCCGCATGATTTCTAAATAGAGTTAGCTCACAAGCTAACTATCTTTTTATCATGGCTTCACACCTTATGGATAGCTAACTTATGAGTTAGCTAGATGATAAGAATTCCTTTTCATGAAACCATCTCCCGTAGCTTTTATTGAGAAAGCTAGCTTACAAGCTAACCATCTTTTCATGATTCCCTTTGGGAGTTAGCTTATAAGCTAACTATCTTTATTGTTTTCATGGCTTGGGAGTTAGCTATTTTTGTCATGAATAGGTTTGTAGCTAACTTATGAGTTAACTATTTTTGAAATGTTTTCATCCTAGCCGCATGAAATTTTTGAATTGAGTTAGCTATATAGCTAACTATCTTTTTACATGGCCTCATACACCTTTTTATAGCTAACTTATAAGCTAACTAGTTTTAAATCTATCTCTGTTCATGAAGCCGTTGGATTTTTTCTTATATGCTAGTTAGCTAAAGAGCTAACTAGTTTGTGCCTTAGTTAGCTCCATAGCTAACTACTTTTCCTTTATAGCATGAAACCATGGCTCAGCTAACTAGTTTTCTCCTGGTTTCTTCTCAGCCGTGTGAATATTGAATTGAGCTAGCTTGCTAGCTAGCTACTCTATCCCTCCTTGGATTTGGCTGATTTCTTCTTGCCGTGGAGTTGAGGTGCTAGCTTTGGGAGTTAGCTAGCTTGGTAGCTAGCTTTAGCATTTGCTCTTCCCTCTTTTCCTCCATGGGCCGCACGTTTTCTTGAAGGGAGTTGCTGAAAATTTATTTCAGGTTATGCCTCTCTCTCTCATTTAATGCTCTTTCTCTCTCTCATTTCTATTTTGATGAATGCTGACCGTTTTCTTTTGATTATCAGGAATCCCTCACTAGCAATGGGTTTAATGCTTTCATCATTTGGGAAAATATTTCAAACGGTTTTATTTCTTCCCGTTTTTCTTTTCTTCTATTTACCAATGAATCTAACGGATAGTTTTTTGATTGGTTTAAATAGAGATGTTCAGAAGAAAACCTTGACGAACTTACATATTTTGACACATCAAGAATACAAAAGAGAGAAAAGAAAGAAATCAAAAGAGAGTGCTTATTGCTTACAACTTTCGGATCTTGAGAAGCAAGTCTTTGTGCTGCGAAGTTTCATCCTTCAACACTTGCTCAAAATCGTCCAAGCCTTTGAAGCAAGATTCAAATTCAGCTGATCGACATTCTACATTTGCTGCTGGTTATTGCTTCTAAAAATTGTAAAGTTCTTATTTGAATATCTGCTCATATTGGAGCTATCTATTCTTTGATAAATCTTGTATTAGGGTTAGAGATAACCCTAGTTTCTTGATTGGTTTCCTTGTACCATTAAAAAAGAGGACTAGCCGGGAAGGCTAAGGGATTGGCTTCCTTGTGCCATTAAAACAAGAGGACTAGCCGGGGAAGGCTAGGGGATTGGCTGCCTTGTGCCGTGAAAAAGAGGACTAGCCGGGGAAGGCTAGGGGTTGTAATCGTTGTGATACGATTAGTGAAATTCCCAAGGGTTTTTGGGGAGTGGATGTAGGAGCCGAGTTTGGCACCGAACCACTATAAACCTTGCTGTGTTTGTGTTTGATTGATCTGTGTATTTTCTATTTTGTGCACTCCACTACACCGCTGCAAATTAACTTTTGATTAAGCACATATCTGCATTAGTCAATATCATCCATTGAATTAATTTTTATTTTCTTGGGCTACTACGTCTGGGCAACATTATACATACTCCAACAAGTAAAGGAGTTTTGGATGATGCATTCTTGGAATGGGGTAGCTGAGAATTTTGTTTTGTAAACATGTACAAGTATGGTGTTACATGCATACTTTAAGTTGTTATATCCACTGTTCTCAGCAAATAGATATTTTGTTGCACTTAACAAATTTCATTATGTGGACAAATTTGTACATCATAAGTTCTTCTAAATAATTAGTTTATAATACAAAATTACCGATAAAGAATTCATGTGTAAATAATCCTAAAACTTTATTTTACACAAACAAGTTTGTTGGTATACAAAATGCTCATTATAACAACACTTTTCATTGCTTAATTTATAATTCTATTCTTTTATCTTTTCCTCCTAGATGTTTGAAGCTGTTAATGCCAATCCTTTAATAACACTCAATTTGAAAATATATACTTCTAATTTCATCATTTATTAAGTCACTTTAGTATCAACTATATTATATATATCAAAAAATATAAGTATTAAAATATTAACCATACAAACAATCTAATTCATAATTCATAAAATTATATAATACTATTTAGAATTAAAATATATATCACCCTCATATCCAAACAACTAATTACAAGTAGTGATCAAAGATTATGCATTTTCTAGTAAATATCATTTTTGGATCATTTGAAGTTACTAAGACCCAATTTGATTTGATCCTAAAATTTTTGAGTCAATTTGGATTTATTATTTCATGTTCGGGACATAAAAAGTAAAATATATTTTTTTGATCGATCCAAATCAGATTCATGGATCATGTTATGTTCCTACCACATCTATCCTGTAAAGGTATCCATTACAAGCTCCAAGCTCTCTAATCCTCTCATCCGCTTTCCACCTTAAGCTTCAATCTGATGGCTCATTACCCTATCCTAGTTTGAACTAAATATTAGCATCAGAAGGAGGCATGTTTCTGAAGCATGCCTGACATTAACTTGATCAAGCTCATTCATTTAGGCAAGGTTTAGTTAAAAAGGTTGGCAATCCTAACCTTATCTTTGGACCAGATTCAAAAATTCAAAATAAATTTTGAATAGGACACATCTAAGTTCATACAATAAATCAGGTCAATCCCACTGTATTATGAAATGTGCTAGGTTCAAGGTTAGCAATTTGACTGCTTAATCTTGATCGAATCATTTAATAAGCTAATAGGTTCAAATGATTATGGCCTGATAATAACCTAGTGTGGCCCAATAAATATTTAATTTATGTAACATGCCAATTTTACACTTAAAAATATTATATAAAGCATGCTAATAAAATATAGATTAGCAGTAATTGTTATATTCTCAATTTCTTTCTCACCTTCAAAGGTTACATACATACAGTCACTGAACATCAGTTTAGCTTGACAAACAAAACGGCGCATGGAAGGACTTCAACAAATCAGTCAAAAAAAGGCATCAGATTGCAAGGTTGAAATAGTCTTTGGCAAAAGAAACTCTCTATCGCCTACAAACTAACTCAAATTGACTCACTGTAGTAGAGTATGTTGTCAACCAGTCCATTCTAAAAATCAAATTAAATATTTATTAGATATTTTTTATTTTTCTAAAAGAGAACTAATACCATATTTCTGGATGAGAACACATTTTTTTTTTCTTTTTTTGCAAAAGTGCCTTTTGCGCAATCAATCATCCGTAGAAACTAAAATCATTCTCAATCTATTTTAAATCACAACTCTTGAGCATGAGTCATTCTTCAAAATCTAATACCTCCTCTCTTTTTTTTAATTAAATAATCTCAAAGTTCTTTAAATAGATGAGTGAGTGATATTTGCTAAGGAAAAGCAAGAAAATCTATTGCTGAAATATATTATTGGTCTTAAATGATTAGAAAATTATCAAAGCATATTATTAAACATATAGTTAGTGAATAAGTAAGATGAGGCTTCTCTTTCTTAGTTCTTTTTTCCTTCTTTCTTGTTCTCCCTTCTTCCCTTTTTTTTCTTTTTTTTTCTTTTTAACTCTCAATCTTCATCTTTTTTTATGTATATATGTTCTGATCTTCTAAATTTTTAATAGATCAATGGTGGAGTCTCAGATTTTCATTTTTCCATTTAAAATAAAATAAATGGCTAGGAGGTACCCCTTGAACCTAGAAAAAAGAAAATAATGTCAACATCAAACAATAAAATAAATAGAGGAGAAAAAAGCATGAAAAAAAATCAAGATGAAAACCTATTTTGAGAAATCCAGCCCAACTTCTCTCTAAAGACTTCACTCTAAGATTGCCAATGAATGTCAAAGGTTTCACACTTCACTACAACAAATCTAAAAGGAGGTGACACTATAAAAAAACTTTTTAAAGCATGTTAGAAATGGAGTGGAGAGATATTTTCCGGACGCTTTTATAAAGCGTCAAAAGGTAAAATTTTTCTTTCCCTCTTCTCCAACCAATCTCCTACGTGGAAGACCCACACCCGCAGGTCATTACTATGGACCTTAAAAATAAAAATTCTGTACCAAAAAAAAAAAAAAAACGTCCCCACACCGCCACACGTAACCTTCGAGAGAATGCGAAGACTTCAAGCGACTTGGTTGCCGGCCGTTTATTGCTCATCAATTATTCCCACTCTCTCTTTATCCCCCTCTCTCTCTCTCTCTCTCTCTCATCTCCTTCTTTCTCTCATCTTTCCTCGTTTTCTTCCGATCCCCCCTTTCGCCCACCTACTCGATCCCTTCTTCCTCCCTCTATCTCTTGTTCACGCCCTTCCTCATCTTATCGGTTGCTAGAAAGGAGATACGAGAAGAAAATTTTTCGCTCGCCCTTCTTCTTCTTCTTCTTCTCTCTCTCTCTATCACACACACACACCGTGGAGAAGAAAAAGGAGATAATAAAGACCTTATTTCTTCCTTTTTTTCTCCTCTTGTTGGATTCATGCTGCTCTTCATCCCAACCAAGGAAAAAAAGAAAATAGGTGAGTAAACTGACCTTTGGGATGGTATTTCTTGCTTTGGATGATGGTTATTTAGGAAAGCAAATTTTAGAGAATTTTAGAAAATTATTTAAAAATATTATCATGATGAATGCCTGCATGCTTTTGGATTATTTTCTCCCTTAAATTTTTAAAGGAATACATATATTGTATACATAATTATTGTTCATATAAATTGGATATTCAAATGAAATTATCCTTGTAATATTTATGACTAAAATTATTACTTGAAATTGAGATAGAGTTTTACTTTGGAATTGATATCTTTATTGTGTTATGAATCCTATTCTTATATAATTGTTGATTGGTATGATTATGTTAAGCCGGTAATAACATGTGCATATTTTTTGATAACTAGCTTCATTAAATGCTTTATTATTGGATAAAAAAAATATGACATAAGATGTTGCTCCATCATAAACTAGAATGTGACAAAATAGTATCACCTTTTTCATGAGCTGAAACATGATGGCCTAGTCATGAGGTAGGCACCATCGATACTGGGTTAGCAAAATAGATTTTATATTGCGAAAAGTAAAACGATTGAATTAAAATCAAATAAAATTTTGTGGTCAATATATTAATTGTTTATAGTTAGATTGATAATGTGTATATGATTGTATTATTGGAACCTTTAAACATTTATGAAATTTACTATGTTTATTTATACAATTGGATTTAAATTAACTTATGGGTGGGTCTATTAATACTTGCTAGGAATTTGTGCTCATTAAATTATTTTTCTTATTTTTACAAATGTGCTTTAAGGCTTTTGATCATAGAAGAGTTTGTAAATTAGAGTGATTGTAAATTAGTATAGGTTGCTCGCAATAATAGATAGTGTTGCCCAGATGTAGCAGCCCAAGATGGGGATGAATTGGGTTATTCAAAATTAATTACTATCGCAGATATGTGCTTAAACCCTAATTTTGAAATTACTTGGTAGTAGTGTAGTGAAGTGCACAGAATGATAATAACACAGAGAGACAAGCAACCGCAAACACAAGAGAGTTTATAGTGGTTCGATGCTAAACCCAGCACCTACGTCCACTCCCCAAAAACTTGGAAATTTCACTAATCGTATCACAACGATTACAACCTCTAGCCTTACCCGGCTAGCCCTCTTGTTTATATGGCATGACACAAGGCAGCCAAGCCCCTAGCCTTCCCCGGCTAGTCCTCTTATTTGTATGGCACAAGGAAGCCAACCCCTAGCCTTACTAGGCTAGTCCTCTTGTTTAATTGCACAAGGAGGCCAACACAAAACAAGGGTTAACTCTAACCCTTTTACAAGTGTTTAGAATAAATGAGATCAAGTAGCTCCTACAATAAGCAAATATTAAAGATATACTTTACAAATTTGAAGCAACTCCTCAGCAATAAATGAAGAACTTCAAGGGATCTGAAGCTTTGATTGCTTGAGAGCTTTAATTTGATCTGGATGACTTGAGCAATGAATGATCTTGAGATTTGACAACTTCAATGCATACAATCTTGCTTTTCACCACTCCGAAGAATATACAATAAAGACTCTTTTTCTTGAATTTCCTTCTCCCTTGATTTTCTCTTTTTAAAATCCGTTATGTTGTTCTTCTAATCACAACTATTTATAAGCATCCAACAATAAAAATATCCATTAGATACATTAGAAACAAATGAAAAGTAAAACGAGAAGAAAATATAACCGTTGAGATTATTTTCTTTAAGCATTAAATGCACTTGATCCATTTAAAGAAGGAAAAACTATGTCATAATCAAAGAAATCAAAAGTTAATGTAGCTAAAAATAACAATGTAATAAAGAAGAGAGAGAGAGAGCACGCCCAAACGCTTGAGTGGTAGCTATCTGGAATTAATTCCAGGTAGCTGAAGATCTTTGAAGACGATCGGCCAGGAAGAAAGCAAAAGGCCCAGCTAGTTAACCAGCTAGCTCTTTTGAAATTGCACTGCAAGAATAACCATCCAGGAGAGGGTCAGGCAACTAAACCATTTGCTAGTTAGCTTCCTAGCTAACTCACAAGCAAAGCATGCGGCCAGGAGAAAAAGGTAACGAACCAATAGTTAGCTCATTAGCTAACCAAGCCAAAAGATAGTTAGCTCTTTAGCTAACTGAGCAGGCAAACCATGCGGTAGGGAGAAGTAGCCATGAAATGGTAGCTAGCTCCCCAGCCAGCTAAAAATAAGTGGCTCTCGGTCTGCAGGAGAAACAAGGCTAACAGAGAATGAGGAGTTAGCTATTTAGCTAACTTAGCAGCAGGTAGTTATCTTCTTAGCTAACTAAACTCAAAAGGAAATAAAGCGTCCGCCCAGGGGAAGTTAGCTTTCCAGTTAACTGAACCAAAAGTTAGCTATCTCTCCAGCTAACTATGAAATAAATTCAAACGGCTTGGAGGAGTGGAAGTTAGCTATCCAGCTAACTAAAATTTTGATGCTTGCAGCTTGGAGGAACCTATGAAAATCAGTTAGCAGTCAGCTAAAAGGAAGGGGCGTTCGGCCAATACATATAACAGGGAATGATAGTCAACTAAAAAGCAAGCCAACTAGCTAACAGAGAAGTCAAGTTAGCTAATTAGCTAACTGATACTCAAAACAAACGGCTGGTACAGAGGTATTCAAATCCATAGTTAACTAAAATGAAATCCAGCTAACTCACAAAGAGGCCAAGCTAGCTAACAAGGAACACTAGCTAGCTAATGAAGGAGCAAGCTAGCTATCCAGCTAGCTTAAAAATAAAACGACTTGGCAAGCAACTGTAACAGGAACCTCAGCTAGCTAAAATGGAACTCCAGCTAGCTAACGAAGCAATAAGCTAGCTAACCAGCTAGCTTAAAAAAAAATGAAACGTTCGGCCAAGCCACAGACAAAGTTTGGTAGTTAGCTAAATGTTATGTTAGCTAGCTAAAAGAAATACCAAGCTAGCTAAATAACTAACTCCCAAGCCAAAAAGAATGGCCGGGCAAAAGGATGTTCATTTTATATCAATCTGGTGGCAAAATAAGATGAATATATATTCACATAAAATTTTGCATGAAGATACTTACTTGTAGAGCATCTGAACTTCTCTGCAACAGGCTTGATAAATAGAATTAACCATTGCTTAATTATTTTGTAAACATCAAAATCAATGTAGGGTCAACAATCTCCCCCTTTTTGATGATGACAAAACCATTAAGCTAGCAAAGAGAAAATATAGGAAGTATTATGAATAAACAAGAGTGTATACAGAAAATCATTACTTTCTCCCCTTGTCAATATGAATAGGTAAACTCTCCCTGAATATATGGAGTTTATTACTTTCTCCATTCCCTTAATGTATGCAACATTCTTCTCTCCCTTTTTGTCATTGATCAAAAAGAAGATTGAAGAGTTTTGCAATGAATTTAAGCATAATACATCAAGACAATGTAAGCATTCAGACATATTTATAATAGTCATACAGAGCACTATAAAGTCAAGTAAAGTCATACATATATTACATGTCATAGTTTGAAGTCATACAACACAAAAGTAGAGTCATAAACATTCATCACTGAAATAAATACGTTCACTTCTCATCATCATTAGAAGAAATTGAACAGAAGAGGAGGGTCCTGACTTGTCTTGTTGAGGTGGAGGAGACCATAGATGTGGATGAGAAAAAGAAGTGCCTAGAGCTGAGGCACCAGAGAGAGCGATATGAGTCTCCACAAGCTTGATCAACTTTGTCAGAGATGCAGACTAGTGATCAACAGCATTTGTGGTGTCTCTTGTCTGATTTACATTGGTTCTCGTCTGATGTTCAACCCAATCAGCTTTGGTCTCAAAATTTTCAACTTTATCTTTTAAAAGGTTAATTTCTTTCAAGATTTTCTCCATTGTATTTTCATTGTGATGAAACACTTGCCCATTCAGAATATTGACATTATGAACAAGTTGGCTTAGAGTAATCTTGAACTGAGATATAGTCTCGAAAATAGATAAAATATGAGGTACAAGGGTTTGATCATTAACTGAAGAAGCACTGTCTTCAGAGCTTTGACTGGATTGGACAAGGGACAATTCATGAATAATTCGTTGGATTTGATCTTCACAGATACGGACGGTAGCCGGATTAGCAGGAGCAGGGTTGTCATTTCGATAAGAGAATCCAATAGCAGTGACATAAGGTGGTTCAGTTAAGAATGGATTTTGATCAGCTGTCATTGCAGCAAGGAATGGATTTGGTTGATGGAAATCAAAATTAAAGTAGTTTTGAGGAGAGCTAACAGGTTGAGGCTGGTTTGGAGGTGGCAAAGAGCTTGATTGACTGGTTCTGGATCTAACCTTAAGCTAAACACCATCCCTTTTGGCATAGTCCATCCGATGTAATGAGTGAGCATTAAACACATCGGTGTAACGTAATGCCACTGTAGTTTCTCTCTTCATACTCATCTCGAACTCTCCCTGCATGAGCTTAGCAAAGTCTTTGCACAAAAGTTCATTAGTGGCACCAAATATGATATCATCAACATAGATTTGAATAATTAATATATCACTATTTTATCTTTTAATAAATAATGTTGTATCCATATTTCCTCAAGTAAATTCATTACTAATCAAGAATTTTCTTAACCTTTCATACCAAGCCCGGGGTGCTTGTTTCAAACCATATAAAGCTTTATTCAACTTAAATACGTGATTTGGAAACAAGTGATTTTCAAAACCGGATAGCTGTTCCACAAAAAACTTGTTCAACAATGTATCCATTCAATAAAGCACTTTAACGTCCATTTGATATAATTTAAACTTCATAAAGCAAGCATAAGCAAGAAGTAATCTAATAGCTTTTAATCTAGCAACTGGGGCATAAGTTTTATCAAAATCAATTCCCTCTTCTTGATTATAACCCTTAACTACTAATCTTGCTTTATTTCTAATTATATTACCATGTTCATCTAATTTGTTTCTATAAACCCATTTAGTTCCAATAATTTGATGATCATGAGGTCTTTCAATAAGAGTCCATACATTATTTCTTTCAAACTGGTGAAGTTCTTTATGCATGGCATTAATCCAATCAACATCATTTTTAGCATCATCATAGCATTTAGGTTCAATTTTAGATACAAATGCCAAGTTATTATAAGTATCTCTAAATGATGATCTAGTTCTAATACCTTGAGATGGATCACCTATAATTTGATCTTTATAGCAGTGACCTTTGCTTCCTATGTCTTAAGTAAAGATCTTAAGATTTTTCTAACAAGATCACTGTTAGCATAAGACTTTCCAAGACTTTTAAGTCCATTAGTAATATCAGTAAATCTTGTAAATATATCAGTGATATTCTCAGCAGAATCCATCTTAAATAATTCATACTTATGAACAAGCATATTTATTTTGGATTCCTTGACTTAATTTGTACCCTCATGGGTAACTTCAAGTCTATCCTAGATTTCTTTAGCAGACATGCAAGTAGATATGCGATTAAACTCATTTGCATCAAGAGAACAATAAAGAAACATTCATAGCTTTTGCATTTAATTGAGCTAGTTTCTTATTTTGCTCATCCCATTCAGATTTAGGTTTTGCAATATCAAGATTGTCAATCTTAATAGTGGGTGTGTATGGTCCATTAATTATGATTACCCATAAATCATAATCTAGTGCTTGAATAAAGATTTTTATTCATACTTTCCAATAAGTGTAATTTGTTCCACTGAACAAAGGTGGTCTATTAGTTGACTGGCCTTCAATCAACATATATCACATTTAGATTACTACTAATCTTTGGCTCAAAGCTAATTAAAGCTAGTAATCAAGAGCACTCTGCTCTGATACCACTTGTTGCCTAGATGTAGTAGCTCAAAAGGGGGGTGAATTGGGTTATTCAAAATTAATAACTATCGCAGATATGTGCTTAAATCTTAATTTTGAAATTACTTGGCAGCGGTATAGTGAAGCGCATAGAATGATAATAACATAGAGAGACAAGCAACCATAAACACAAGAGAGTTTATAGTGGTTCGGTGCTAAACCCAGCACCTACGTCCACTCCCCAAAAACTTGGGAATTCCACTAATCATATCACAACGATTACAACCTCTAGCCTTACCCGGCTAGCCCTCTTGTTTATATGGTACAAGGCAACCAAGCCCCTAGTTTTTCCCGGCTAGTCCTCTTATTTGTACGGCACAAGGAAGCCAACCCCTAGCCTTACCAAGCTAGTCCTCTTGTTTAATGGCACAAGGAGGCCAACATAAAACAAGGGTTAACTCTAACCCTTTTACAAGTGTTTAGAATAAATGAGATCAAGTAGCTCCTACAATGAGCAAATATTCAAGATATACTTTACAAATTTGAAGCAACTCCTCAGCAATAAATGAAGAACTTCAAGGGATCTGAAGCTTTGATTGCTTGAGAGCTTTAATTTTATCTGGACGACTGAGCAATGAATGATCTTGAGATTTGATAACTTTAATGCACACGATCTTGCTTTTCACCACTCCGAAGAATATTCAATAAAGACTCTTTGTCTTGTTAGACTTAATTTACTTAAACATAATTACCTCCAGCCATTATTATTTTAATGGTGGTAAGGAATCCGATCTTCCTGTGGACTGCACGGGAGATCTTCCTTTCTTAACGATCTCGATTGATCTTCCCTCTTGATCTTCCCTCTTCCTCTCGATGGATCGGTCTTCTAATCAACGAGCTCTCGCATTCAGATGGTGTATGCCTTCATGATTGCTCTTGATCAGGGACTCAATTCCAATGCCTCCACTTTTAGGTTTCTCTCTATAGAACCTTAAGCCTCCACTTTTAGGTTTCTCTCTATAGAACCTTAAGATCTCTCTCGAGAACCTTGTTCTAAAACTTTAGGATCTCTCTCGAGAGAACCGTATTCAGAAACTTTAGGATCTCTCTTGAGAGAATCGTGTTCTGAAACCTTAGAGAACTCTATGCTGAAACCTTAGGATGGGTTCCTATTTTATACCCTTTTCCTTCAACGCTTGCCCCATCAAGCGAGCGCTTAGGAATTAAGGGAGGAAGCGAGCGCTTAGGAATTAAGGGAGGGAGCGAGCGCTTAGGAATTAAGGGGGCTGTTATCACTTTAATGGGGGATACGTTGAGTTAATAAATTAGGACCATTAATAAGATATGTTACTACATTCTCCCACTTGGTCCGTATATTTTATCAACACTGAACAAGAAACTAAATACATGAATCATAGCGATAGGTCCTCTATAATTGAGTATTATCTTCTATGTATTACAATGCATTCAATTTCTTTATCACCATTCCAAATGTGACAACATAACATAATGAATAAACCATATGTTTATTCAGAGTCCAAAAGAAAAGTTTGTCATTTCTCAAAAGTCATATAACGTGTACACCTGAATGAGAAATAAACAAACGTTTGAAATAAGAGTTTCTTTGTACAAATTGTTATCAATACAATTATATCATGGAACCAACTCCCATTCTTATCACATGATCCTTAAACTTCTTAATTGGCATGCCTTTAGTTAAAGGATCAGCTATCATCAATTCAGTGCTAACGTGTTCTATGACCACTTTATTCTCTTTAACACGTTCTCTTATGGCTAAATACTTAATGTCGATATGTTTACTTCGACTACCACTCTTGTGTTTTTAGCCAAAAATACAGCAGCTGAATTGTCACAGTACAATTTAATTGGCCTAGTAATGGAGTCAACAATTCTAAGCCCTGAGATGAAACTCTTTAACCATACACCTTGCGATGTAGCCTCAAAACAAGCAACGAACTCTGCTTCCATAGTAGAGGTAGCAGTCAAGGTCTGCTTTGCACTCCTCCATGATATGGCTCCACCAGCTAACATAAATAAAATCCTGATGTTGATTTCCGAGAATCAACGCAGCCAGCAAAGTCCGAATCTGAGTAGCCCTCTATCTCCAAATGATCAGTTTGTCTATACATGAGCATGTAGTCCTTGGTCCCTTGAAGATACCTCATGACCTTTTTAGCAGCTCTCCAATGGTCTAAACCTGGATTACTCTGATATCTTCCCAACATTCCTACTGCAAATGCTATGTCAGGTCTTGTGCAAACCTGAGCATACATTAGGCTTCCAACAGCTGAAGCATATGGAATGTTGTGCATCTGTTCCCGTTCAAGTTCATTTTTAGGGCACTGGTTCAAAGCGAACTTGTCACCCTTCACTATAGGTGCAACACTTGGTGAACAATTTTTCATCCGAAATCTCTCCAAGACTTTATTGATATAAGTTTCTTGAGACAATCCCAAAATGCCTCGAGATCTTTCTCTATGGATCTTAATGCCAATGACATAAGATGCCTCACTCATATCTTTCATATCAAAATTTTTAGAGAGAAATTGTTTCACCTCATGTAGCAACCCTTTATCATTGGTTGCAAGTAGAATGTCATCCACATATAGGACCAAGAAACAAATTTTGCTCCCACTAACCTTCTGGTATATACATTGATCCATGATGTTCTCTTCAAAACCAAAGGAAGAGATCACATCATGAAATTTTAAATACCACTGACGTGAGGCTTGTTTCAATCCATATATGGATTTCTTAAGTTTGCAAACCAAATGCTCACCATCACTAGAGGAAAATCCTTCAGGTTGTTTCATGTAAACCTCTTCCTCTAGATCTCCATTAAGGAATGCGGTCTTCACATCCATTTGATGTAACTCAAAATCAAAATGAGCTACCAATGCCATAATTATTCGGAGAGAGTCTTTCTTGGATACAGGAGAAAATGTCTCCGTGTAGTCGATTCCTTCCCTCTGAGTGAATCCTTTGGCAACGAGTCTTGCTTTATATCTCTCAATGTTGCCTTGTGAGTCTTTCTTTATTTTGAAGATCCATCTACATCCAATGGCTTTTACACCATCAGGCAACTCAACAAGATCCCAGACTCGATTAGATGCCATAGATTCCATCTCTTCTTTCATGGCATTGAACCACAAGTTTGATTCCTTAGAACTCATGGCTTGTGAAAACGTTTCAGGATCATTTTCGGCTCCAATGTTATAGTCAGATTCATGTAGATACACAACATAATCACTAGGAATTGCTGATTTCTTTATTCTAGTTGATCTTCTTAATGTTGTGTCAATGACCTCTTGAGGAGTATCTTGCACAACTGATTGTTGATGAACAACACGATCTTCTAGATTACCATCAGCTTGTGAAATCTCAATGACTGGTTGTTGGGCACTTAATTGAGTTTGAGGAGTGCCATAAATAACAACCAATCCCTCACTTGAAGTGGAAGCTGGAATAACTGAATGATCTTTCTCAGAAGAAGCCAAATACTGAGATTGATCACTCCCACTGATCAAGTCATTCTCAAGAAATTTTGCATTTCTTGATTCCACAATCCTAGTGCTGTGAGATGGACAATAAAATCTATAACCCTTGGACTTCTCAGCATATCCAATAAAGTATCCACTGATAGTCCTTGGGTCTAGTTTCTTTTCTTGTGGATTATAGACTCTTACTTCAGATGGGCATCCCCAAACACGTATATGTTGCAGACTCGGTTTCCAACCTTTAAATAACTCAAATGGTGTTTTGGAAACAGCCTTGGTTGGAACCCGATTCAATATATACGCAGCAGTTTTAAGAGCTTCAGTCCACAAGGATTTAGGTAACTTAGAGCTGACAATCATGCTCCTTACCATGTCCAATAATGTCCGGTTTCTCCTTTCAGCTACACCGTTTTGGTCAGGAGACCCTGGCATGGTGTATTGTGCAATAATTCCATTTTCTTCAAGAAACCGAGCAAACGGACCAGGTGCTTGTCCATTCTCAGTGTATCTACCATAATATTCTCCACCTCTATCTGACCTCACGATTTTAATTTGCTTGCCGCATTGTTTCTCTACTTCATGATGTGCTCACGCACACCTCCAACCGTAGTGAGCTTCATTGATGATAACTTTGTCATTAGGGTGCTAGCCATTGCCTTATCTGAAGACTCAAATTGTGCATCAATAGCCTTCAGAAGTTCCTTGACATTTTTGCACTCAGGAATTGAACCACGTATACTAGCAGAAATTTTAGTACGTATGAACATCATACTGAGGCGATTGGACCGTTCCCATCGTTCATACGCAGCAATCTCAGCCTGAGTGCTAGTAGATGTAACTAAATGTGGTTCATCCTTCCTGATAGCATAGTCAATATCCATGCACCCTAATTGAAGAAGAATTCTCTCCTTCCATAATTTATAATTATCACCACTTAAATCGAGAATGTCACATTTCATATCAGAAATATTAACAGGCAAAATAGCTGCATAAAAATAAATCATGTTCATGTAATTGAATTTGAGGCATATAACTGATGTCATGTTTTACCAATGTAAACATGCAATAACATGAATCAATAACATACAATAACTACCTGTGGGCTAAGTTATTATACTCAAATAGACTCATTAGCTTAATGATGTGACTAACAAATTATATTCCTTTCTTAATTCCTGTGGGTAATTAAGAAAATAATTTGTTATCGCATCCTAATTAATTATATTAGTGCAACAAAAATTCCTGTGGGATAAGATTCATTACATTAATATAATTAGTCACAATTAATGTCATCTAACCTTATGTGATCTTTGCAACTCAATATATAATTTTGATTAATCAAGGATGCTGTGGCTACTCCTCAATTAATCAACATCATATTGATCACATGACATTAAATGCATATAGATTAACCAATTTAGCATGATTATTAGGTAGTGATCTTAATCAATGTAACATTTCCAAATCAAGATCCGAGTTAGTCAAATTGGCCAGGCCAGTGAAAGAGAAGTGGGGGTCCCCCCGTTGCTTTCCATAGGTCAGTCAACGGAACTAATTAAGTAACCACAATCTCTTTACCTTTCTAGACACCAAATGACCAATCAGACCTTGAAAGGATTTGCACTGTGATTTTTACACTACCACCAAATTCATGCATAGAATAAATCTAGTATGCAGAACAGAAGATAACATTTCAATATCTATTTAATGAATTTTAAAATTATCATCTTAAGAAAAATTTTTGTTAATTAAAACACGTCCGGCCGTAGCTCATTATTCCCTTGGGCCAGTCTATGCAAAACACCGTAGGCATAGAGACTCAGGAGGCGTATTTTAATACAAAAATTTAAACTCAAGAAACAAATGATAAAAAATAAATCATGTTACATGATTTAATAAAACATTAAACAGATAATAAATGAATTTAAAATCCAACCAATCCATATTTTAAATCCCGTGAGAGAACGGAAAGATCATAAGCGAGAAAAACGAAAACCGAAAGTTTTCTCTCCCCTTTTTTTTTTTTTTTTTAATGCTACGTTTCTTTTCTTTTTTCTTCTTTAATGCTATCTCTTTAATACCATAAAAGAAATCTGAGAAACCTTTAATGCTAGAAAGAAATCTTTAATAGAAAAGAAAGAAGCCGTATTTCCGCAAAATCGGGATCTGAAATAGGTTTAATGGTTTCTTTCAATTCCGTGATCAGAACTGATCGAAACCAACCTGAGATCCGAAAAACTAAAAACGGAAAACACGCGGCATTAATTGCTTGAAAAGAGAAACTTAATAGAAATCTTCGCAAAATAAGGCAGAGGTTTTAACCTCGCTCTGATACCAAATGTTAGACTTAATTTACTTAAACATAATTACCTCCAGCCATTATTATTTTAATGGTGGTAAGGAATCCGATCTTCCTGTGGACTGCACGGGAGATCTTCCTTTCTTAACGATCTCGATTGATCTTCCCTCTTGATCTTCCCTCTTCCTCTCGATGGATCGGTCTTCTAATCAACGAGCTCTCGCATTCAGATGGTGTATGCCTTCATGATTGCTCTTGATCAGGGACTCAATTCCAATGCCTCCACTTTTAGGTTTCTCTCTATAGAACCTTAAGCCTCCACTTTTAGGTTTCTCTCTATAGAACCTTAAGATCTCTCTCGAGAACCTTGTTCTGAAACTTTAGGATCTCTCTCGAGAGAACCGTATTCAGAAACTTTAGGATCTCTCTTGAGAGAATCGTGTTCTGAAACCTTAGAGAACTCTATGCTGAAACCTTAGGATGGGTTCCTATTTTATACCCTTTTCCTTCAATGCTTGCCCCATCAAGCGAGCGCTTAGGAATTAAGGAAGGAAGCGAGCGCTTAGGAATTAAGGGAGGGAGCGAGCGCTTAGGAATTAAGGGGGCTGTTATCACTTTAATGGGGGATACGTTGAGTTAATAAATTAGGACCATTAATAAGATATGTTACTACATGTCTTGGATTTCCTTCTCTCTTGATTTTCTCTTTTTAAAATTTGTCATGTTGTTCTTCTAATCACAAATATTTTTAAGCATCCAACAATAAAAATATCCGTTAGATACATTAGAAACAAATGAAAAGTAATACGGGAAGAAAATATAATTGTTGAGATTATTTAACTTAAGCATTAAATGCACTTGATCCATTTGAGGAAGGAAGAACTATGTCATAATCAAAGAAATCAAAAGTTAATGTAGCTGGAAATAGTAATGTAATAAAGAGAGAGAGAGAGAGAGAGCACGCCCAAACGCTTGAGTGGTAGCTATCTGGAATTAATTCTAGGTAGCTGATCAGCCAGGAAGAAAGCAAAAGGCCCAGCTAGCTAACCAGCTAGCTCTTTTGAAATTGCACGGCAAAAATAACCATCCAGGAGAGGGTCAAGCAACTAAACCATTTGCTAGTTAGCTTCCCAGCTAACTCACAAGCAAAGCATGCGGCCAGGAGAAAAAGGTAACGAACCAGTAGTTAGCTCATTAGCTAACCAAGCCAAAAGATAGTTAGCTCTTTAGCTAATTGAGCAGGCAAACCATGCGGTTTTGTTGGTCAACTAACACCAGCAAGACATCAAGATCCAATAGTCAAATTTGTTGGTCATACGGCAACAACTATGATTCTACCTTATCACGTGGTTGCAAAGCTGTCTTTTTTTATGACCTCCAACCCTCGTGTCCTTGTGATTCATCTTTTCCCACCATTGAAAAAAAGGGTCTCTATCATTAAAGCCAAGACTCCAGCTAAGATCATCGATTTGAGGCCTTTTGGTGGCTTCAACTGATGGAGTGAGGATGATGTTGACTCCTCCATCACCCATCAGCTCCCTCTATTGCTTAGCTTTCATCGTTCACTTGTATCAAATTCCCTTGGTAATTTGAAAGGAGTCCCTAGGAGAACCTCAAGGCCTCCTCACCTTCTCCTTCATTGATGATTGTTGGTTGAATTTGAGATAGGCCCCTATTTGTGGGCAACAAACTAGATTACGGATAAAGTATGCTAAGATTTGTGCTGCTTCAAGCTTAGTGAAGCCTCATGATTCATGCAAATCAACTGCACTCCTTCAAGATCCATATTGTAGCTATCTACCAAAGGTCAACTCCCCAGTACATGCTCTAAAATTGAGCTCTATAACACTTATTACGATAAAGGCATGCAAGGAACGAAAGATCAGCAAGGAAGATAAGAGAGTAAAACCAGGCAAGCAAGGAACACAAGATCAGCAAGGAAGATAAGAGAGTAAAACCAAACAAAAGAGTAAATGCATAAAGATTTATGTAATTCGGCCTATTGGCCTACATTTACGAATGAAGGAGAGTAGTAAATTCTGCTATCAAAATATTTAAAAATTCTGAAATTATAAGGATTGTTTCCCTACTAGAAACTCTCTTTGACAAATCCCTAATATTGCTCATGCCTAATAGGACTCTTAAACTCTCACAATAACTCTCTAAGTTATCCAAGAAGCCCTGAAACTAAGGCTAGATGCGCTTATATAGAAAAGGGATATACAATGCATTATATGAACTAAGACTAAAGTTATATAAGGACATGAAAATATGTTCTTTTTTGTCTTCTGAATTCCAAGATTATACGGAGTAGGCTTAAAGTTCTATTTGGATATAAAAAAAATATCCTTCTTGAGCTTGTGGATTCTAAAACAAACTCTAACAATATCTATATTGAGTCAAACCATGGATGGTGCCAACTTTTGAATGTGATACAAAACGTTGGGTGATGGAATGTTTAGATACAATTGTAGCTTAATATTGCTCTCACTATGATGAAGATAAACTTTATTTTACTCAGTGTAATGGGACAAAAAGAAAGATCCTTTTTGAATTAGGATGGCACATAAAAATCGTGGAAGGAATCAGTATGGCCTAGTTTGCCTGGATTAACTCTTATGACATTTTAAAGCTTTACAATAGTAGAGCTCACAAAACAAAATAAAAGAGTTAAAGAAACAAGCAAATTTGTTTTATTTGGCTATTCTATTTGCACATATATCGGGAAAAACATTTGAAGGCAAATTTAAAGAAGAAAGTTGAAAAAAAGAGAAAAAATCAACATAGTTATAGTTAATATGGCTGAATAAAGGATTAAGCCTACAACCTAATAACTTTGTATAAGAAAGTTTGTATATATAATTCTTGTGTATTGTATGATGATGGTAAATTTTATAACTTGTACAATGATAGTAAGTAATAAATTTTGTGACTTCACATCAAAATGTGTATTTATTGATTATAAATTTTAAAGCATTTCTCTCTAAACAGCCCAGTTTTTGTTCCTCTAACTCAGTTCATATGTAATCTTATAGGAGTCTTGGCTACCATGTCAAAAAGTGCCGATAACATGGTTAATGAATTGTGGCAATCAAAGACCTCATCCAAACAAGCTAAGCCAAAAAGTTATTATTTGAGCTCCTCTATGCTATATAAGTATATAGGATTTTTGCAATACATATCCGATATAGAACTAAACAATCCGATATAGAACTAAATAATCTCTAGCATGAGTTCTCACACAGCCATTTGGATATTACAGGTATGTTTTAAATACTCCTAATAGAATATTGTACTAAATCTAGTTTGATAACAAGTGCTGGGCAACTCTAATAGCATTTGGATATTACAACCTACTAATGAGTTGTTTAATTCATGACTTGGCATTATTAGTGCTTTATATTTATTGACTTTTTAAGTTCCCCATAGATCAACACTAGGTAATATTCAATCAACAGATGTGGTTGACCTTCCATGTTTTCTATGGTAATTCCACTAGCCAAGATTTTTTGTGACTAACTGATTAACTTTAGTGACCTTGCAGCTACCAAAAGTGTAGGGTCGTTCAACCTTGTACATAAGCTTGCGAGGTTTCTTTGCATGTCAAATTGAGCAATCTATTCTCTGGGAAGCCAAAGATACCCTCTTGTTTACTACTTTTCCATAGAAATGGGGATGATCTTACTAGACTTTGTGCCAGGGTTGATGAACAACCTAACAGGGTTGATGAACAACCTAACAGGGTTTGTTGAGGAAGAGGTATGCAAGGTACTGGGTTTTAAAGATGAACTCAAAAGCCTTCAAAGGAGGTTGGTGGTCATAAAAGCGGTGCTTGAAGATGCAGAACACAAAATGTTTGAAAGTCAAATGATTGGCACTTGGGTGAGAGAGCTCAAAGATGTGATGTATGATGTTGATGATATCTTGGACCTCTGCAAGATTGAGGGTAAGAAATTGTCACTACCCAATCCCCTTTCTTTAAGCTCTATCTATAGCAATATAAATTTTTGTCATGATTTAGCTAACAGAATTAAAGATATCAATGTAAGATTAGATGAAATTAAAGAGGACAGACCAGTAATATCTATGCTACAAAAGTCTTGCTCGCATGACAAAGGGACTGGAAAAAATACCCGTGAAACAACATCTTTGTTAGTTAAGTCTGACATTGTTGGAACACAAATTGAGGAGGGTATCGAGTGTCTCATCGAGTCATTAGCCACAGAAGATGGACAAAAATGTAAAGTTTTTGGGATTACTGGAATGGGTGGAATTGTCAAGAGCACTCTTGCTCTTAGGATATACAATGATGAAAGGATGACTGAAAACTTCCCAATACGAATATGGACTTCTGTCTCTAAAATTTTTTTGCAGAAAGAGTTATTGAAAGTGATAATTAGAAAGGCAGGAAAAGATTATGGGAAGGTTGAAAGTAAGGATGAGCTTGTATCCATACTAGTCTCTGTCCTTTGCAGAAGGTTCCTAATTGTATTAGATGATTTATGGAAGGCAAATGTGTGGGAGGACCTACTACGAAATGTTTTCTGGAAGTCTATAATCTGCCGGGTTGAACTACCGCATACCCTCGTCACCGACAACGGCCGACAGTTCGACAATGCACCCTTTAGAGGATTCTGCACCGAGCTAGGCATTCATCAACGGTTCACCTCTATCGGTCACCCTCAGACCAACGACGCGACCGAGGTAACAAACCGCATCATCGTCCAAGGACTTAGGGCACGCCTATATGACTTCAAGGGGAGATGGATGGAGGAGCTCCCCAATGTGCTGTGGGCCTACCATACGACGCCGTGGGCTCCTACAGGGAAGACTCCCTTCAGCCTTATCTTTGGGTCCGAGGCTATCATCCTAGTGGAGATCGGCATCCCGAGCCTCCGGATGGAGTCTTACGATGAGGAGTACAACTCAAACCAGCTGCGAGCCAACCTCAACCTTATGGAGGAGGTGCGTGACCAAGCGCGACTCCGGATGGCTGCCTACCGATAGCGGACCACCAGATATTACAATGCTCATGTCCATTCTAGAACATTCTTGCCAGGAGACCTAGTCCTCAGACGGACCGAAGTTTTGAAGCCGACGAAAGGAGGCAAGCTGTCGCCAAATTGGGAAGGACCCTATCGAGTCACCGAAGTCCTCCACCATGGAGCGTACTGAATCAAAGGACTGGATGGGAAGTCACTTCCTTGGACCTCAAACTCTGACAACCTCCGTCGGTACTACCAGTAACATACCCCTTCTATATCTTGGACGAGTTATTCATATTCTTTTGGACTCACCTATTCCATATTTTATACTAATAAAAATGTGTTCGAGCAACTCATCTTTTCAGCCAAAAGCCCAAGGCTAGCTTGGCACTTCAAGCTCGATGTACCATCGATACTCAAAAGCCCGAGGCCAGCTCGACACTTCAAGCTCAATGTACCATCGGCACTCAAAACTCCGAGGCCAGCTCGGCACTTCAAGCCCGATGTACCATCGGTACTTAAAAGTCCGAGGCTAGCTCGCCACTTC
The DNA here is from genome assembly GCA_900491605.1 of Calamus simplicifolius. NCBI lineage: Eukaryota > Viridiplantae > Streptophyta > Magnoliopsida > Arecales > Arecaceae > Calamus > Calamus simplicifolius. The sequence goes on along the minus strand of UESW01002197.1, from coordinate 24,813 downwards.
AAGTCCGATGTACGATCGGCACCCAAAAACCCGAGGCCAACTTGGCATTTCAAGCCCGATGTACCATCAGCACTCAAAAGTCCGAGGTCAGCTTGGCACTTCAAGCCCGATGTACCATCAGCACTCAAAAGCCCGAGGCCAATTTGCCACTTCAAGCCCAATGTACTATCGGCACTCAAAAGCCCGAGGCCAGCTCGGCACTTCAAGCCCGATGTACCATTGGCACTCAAAAGCCAGAGGCCAGCTCGGCACTTCAAGCCCGATGTACCATCGGCACTCAAAAGCCCGAGGCCAGCTCGACACTTCAAGCCCGAGGGCAGCTCGGCACTTCAAGCCTGATGTACCATCGACACTCAAAAGTTTGAGGCCAGCTTGGCATTTCAAGCCCGATGTACCATCGGTACTTAAAAACCCGAGGTCAGCTCGGCACTTCAAGCCCTTCATTTCTTGAGTTATGCTGATTTACGGTCTGAACTGAAACAATGCTTCCTTTATTGCTCTTTGTACCCAGTAGGCCACAGTATGCTTCGTTCAGAACTCATTCAGCTTTGGGTAGCAGAAGGCTTCATAAGAAATCGAGGAAATATGTTGCTGGAAGACATAGCCGAAGATTATTATTTTGAGTTATTATGGAGGACCCTTTTGCAAGCAGATCCCTTTTATGGAGATGAGGTTTTATGCACAATGCATAGTAGTTTCCATTCCCTAGCTTAGTTTTTGATAGGAGATGAAAGCATTTCTATCTGCCCTGGGCAAATGTTAGATACAAACCTAATAACAAAAATTCGTCGCTTGTCTAATACAAACCTTGAGGAGAGAGTGGTCATTCCTGATGAAATAATAGCACAAGGATGTTTGAGGACTCTCTTGCTCTTCTTTGATACCCCAATGGATGTTCCTATTGATGATATTTTCAAAAGACTTAAGCGGTTGCGTGTCTTGAATCTGGCTAATGCCAGATACGCTTCCAAGTTCCTTGGAAAATCTGTTACACCTAAGGCACTTAGATCTTGATTATTCCTTCCTGCAGCTTCCCCTGCTGGGCCAGCTGCCCCAGCTGCAACATCTTGGTTGATGCCTCGTCTCCAATCCTTGACGCTGTTGGGATGTCCCAAGCTGAGAGCACTTCCAGCAGGCTTATGGCATGCCTCCAACTTGCAGAACATTTCAATCAAAGGAGCCCACAGCCTCAGAGATATCAAGAACCTTCCCTCTTTTCGTGGTACTCTTAGGTAGTGTTTGATAGAAAAAATATTATCCATGGATAAGTGTACGGAATAGAGTTTGTCCCCTGGCTATCCCACTGATCATATCAAATGCAAAAGGGTAAATCCATAGGATAACTTTTTTTTTTTTTACTTTTATTTGGATGGATAACCAGCTATTCCTGCTTTTTCTAGGGAATAAATTGAGGGGATATCCCATGGTTAACCATGGTTAACCATGGATTATCCCTTTGGTTAACTTTATTCCTAGCTATCCCTTATAGTTATGGCTTTTGGGAATAAGAGGGGATATCCAGGGGGATATCCCCTCTTATCCCCTATTTCAAACACTACCTTATTGTCGAGAACAATCATAGCTTGGAAGCAATCTCAAATCTTCCAGCACTCAGGCATTTGATTGTTGAGGCTTGCCATAGTTTACAGTACGTGGAGAATATAAATGAGCTGCGACATCTAGATCTAAAATTAAATCAATAGGAAATGTCCACTGATGCTTCATCGCCAGTGCAGCAGCATGTAGTAGAATGCCTTCTGGATTAGTTAAGGAGACTTGTGGATCAGCATCAATCGCCTCCCCAGAATTTTCAGCAATTTCATCTGACTTGCAGCTAAACTGTGCTTCTGAGATGCCTTGAGGGCTCCCCAGACTGGCCCATAATTCAACAGATCCCTGATGTCAAAGTCCAGAACAACGATGGAACCACAGCTTTATGCTATACCAGGAACCCTTACAGTTACAGAACCAATGCAAGCATTGATGCTCGGAGGGAAATCTGTCCACGTCCTCTTGTCTTCAGCAAGGCCATTTCAAATCTGAGTATGTTTTCCTTCATATTGTTGTTGTTTTACCAGGCTTACTCTTGATTCTCTCTCGCAGTTGAGACGTTTGGCGACGGAAGTAAGCCTTGCTTTAGGTATTGCATCTTTTGAATTCACTGTTTTTGGTGTCTGCTTGATTAAAATTCCATTTCTTTTTTTTTTCCCATTTAGTGTTGGTTTAGTGGAATCTTCCGTACTGATAATTTACCTGCTGTACCCTCATGCATTACAACAATGCCCACCAGATTGAGAAGGAAGAAGAGAGTACCATATAAGCCAAATCCTCCCTCCCTCTCTTCTCTCTCTCTAAGCCCAACCTGTCTCCATCTGATCAATTCTACTTGTTATAACGCATGTTTTTTTCAAGTGGAAGATTATGCAACAGTGGATAAGGAGAGAACTTTACGAGGAAGAGGATGGAGCATCGAATTCCTACATGATCCAACGAGAGAGGTGTTAGTAATAGTGCCCTAGGCCTATTGTATGGACATGGTATTTTGAATATTTATGAGCATTTACTATTATCATGATTTGCATGTTTATTTAATAATAATATCCTTAAATAATATTATTAATTATTCTAAATGTCCCTAATTGGTTATTATTGTGGGAATAATAATAAATTAAGATTAGTACGAAATTTGATTGATATTCATGGGATGAATATGTGTATGAGATACGAATCAAATTTATATATATTTGTTGAGAACAAATATTGGACAAGACCCGCCTTGAGATTAATACATGGATCAAAGTCATAAGTTAATATCTAGTAGTTGTGTCATTAAATCCTTAGACCTGAGATTATTATAATTCTCAACATGAGGAATATTATGTTTTGACATAATCAAATGTTATCTTTAACCGGATGATTATAAAGATTATGCTTGAACATAATAAGAATCATGTAGTAAGATATGAGTGATTAAGATGAAATTTGTCCCTCTTATTGTAAGAGAGATATCTATGGGGCCCTCGATGATTGAGACTGAGAAATGCATGGCCGTGCTCAAATGAATTGATGGAGATCAATATCATTTGTTTAGTCAATCTAATTGGGTTTCAAGAAATTAAAGATAGAGCGATATAAGGTTGACTTTTTTCATGCCTTATATTCTATCAAGATATCATGTAACAAAAAGATTATGTCATTATCTACTTTAAGGTTGTCTCGGATCATGAGCTTTTTATTTAACTTGGGTAGTCATAATGTCTTGCTAGAGGCCGCTTATGACTTGTAAGATCAAAATGTGATTTAGGCATACTGCCAATGTTAATTGAACCTATAGGGTCGCACACTAAGAACGGACAATAATGGTTGCGGTTTATTACTCTCTATAGTAATTTGAAATGATGAGATTATTTTAAATTACAAATATTAATTAGTTACATTTTCTTATTGGATAAGGAAATAATCCATAAAGGTTTTTGGTTAAATATATAAATTCCTTATTTGATAAGGAAATTATGACAAGTAATTAATTAATTATATTTTCTTATTGGATAAGAAAATAATCCATAAAGGTTTTTGGTTAAAAATATAAATTCCTTATTTGATAAGGAAATTATGACAAGTAATTAATTAGTTATATTTTCTTATTGGATAATAAATAATCCATAAAGGTTTTTGGTTAAAAATATATAAATCCTTATTTGATAAGGACTAGGATTTAAATTGTTATTATTTAAAAGGAGTTTAAAAAAAATCCTAGTTAACCAAAAAACCTTAGCAGACTTATATATATATATGATATATACGTTTTAAAGTCTATGGGGGCTTTTGAAAGGTCATGTCTATTGGGGCATTTGAAGGATTGTGTCTCTTGCCTTGAAAAGAAGAAAAATTGGAGAGTTGAAAACCCTAGTTTGTTTTTGTGAAAAACAAACTTTGAACTAGCATTCAAAACCGTTTTGGTGTCCGTTCGTGTGTGGATACTTGTAGAGGGTGGTCGTCTTTCTAAAGGCAGCACCTTTGAAGATCCGTGCAAACCCAACACAAGAACAGACGGATTACATACTGATCAACAAAAGGTAATTTTGTTTATCCTTCTTTCGTTTTTATGAAACGCATGTGATCCTTGGTGGGTTAAGGAATAAATTTATTTTGTTTCTGCTGCCATTTTATTCCAATCCGATTGGGTTTTTCATTCCGTAATCCAACGTGGTATCAGAGCAACTTGCGTTTTCATAAAAATCGATTATGTCATGTTTGATTGTATGTATGAGATGTATATGATCTTGGCATGATTTGCGTTCTTGTATATATGTGATATTAGGGTTTGCGTGAACGACATAGAAATAGGTTTTCTAAGGTATTAATTGATGAATCTATTTCCTGTAAGGATTCATTAATATGATTAAAAATCTGAATGGGATATTGTAATTAAAGTGTTTAATAGCATGATATATGATTTCGGTGTTGTCTTAATTAGATTAATACATGAACTGAATTCACATATCAATAAGGATTTATCAATTGCTATTTATGGTGGTGCGGATGTAAGCCTTAAATTTATTGATGAGATCAATAAAAATCAAAGTTTTAGGATGAAACTTTAATGTATCTCCAAAGAAAAATTTTTGTTTTAAGGGGCGTTGCCACCGATCCCGCGAGGGTGGACTCCCTCGACCCCGTCTGCTAACCGGCTAGCGGAACCGCCGTACTACCTAATCAGAGCGCCTTATAAATTTAATTGGTTTTAAACAACATGCCTATTATAACATATTTTCTTTAATGCAGTATGTATATGCTATATGATAACATGATATGTTTTGCATGGTGTGTTGCTTTGTATGGTGCATAGTATGGGCTTGTGACCAATGTGATTGGCAAGTTTTTTTTTAATTCTTTTACAAGGGTTGTAATTATTAAATATGGCCTGCATGCCATTTTGTTTTACAAGAGTTGTAATTATTAAATATGGCATGCATGCCATTTTTTTCATTGTAATTTTTTTTTTACTTTTAGTAGTATTTGTTTATTTATTGTAATAAAATAAGAAGAGAAAGCAAGCCATTTGAAGTCATGCAATCCAACCATGGTGATGGAGGAGCTAGGTATCTATGCACAAGATGATGGTCAAATAGACATTATGGTGTTGCTCATTATTACCTAGGATTGACCATTGATCTTCATATTGGCTTATGAAGATCAATCTTGATAAGGCCATACTATGACACGTTTATTATATACATGTATGAGATGCTATGTATGATGTTTCATGAGTATGTGATGCCATGTATGATATCAATGAGTATGTGATACTAAATGCATGATGATATCTATTAATTAAAATTAAGATCTATCTAAATCCCTCACATAAAATTTTAAGTTGACATGCCATCCATATTTAAACACTTGTCAAGGCTTTTATCACCTTAATGTGGGTTCTACCAAAGTAGAAGTACATTAGGTTACATTAGTGAGACAAGATGAGTAATGGTGCTACCCATATGTTTAAAAATGGTTTAACTTAATTAGGTTATCAAAACGGTTTTGGGCCTAATGGCATGAGATGGGATTTAAACATGCCGGGACATATGATGTCAAAATCCCATAAATTTCTAAGAGTTGCATATATGAGTTGCAATTGGTAACCTAAATAACTTAATTTTAAGTGTCATGCCAAAGCTGACTTAAAGTTGAGTATAAATATGGATCTTAGCTCACTAAATTAATATGATTATTATTGAGGGTTGTTAATTTAGTGGGAGTTTTTCATAATCAAAATACTTAACGAACTTTGCATTTATTGTAGATGGCCGACAATAATAATAATTCTACTATGCCACTGCGATTAATCCTTGAGAAGGACAAACTTACTGGGACTAACTTCCTTGACTGGTTTCAAAATTTGAGAATTGTTCTCAAACAAGAAAGGAAGCTTTATGTCCTGGATCAACCTCACCCTGAAGAACCAGCTGATAATGCTTCTAGAGCTGAAAAGAATGCTTATGAGAAGCATCATAATGACTCTATTGATGTTGCATGCTTGATGCTAGCTACCATGAGTTCTGAACTTCAGAAAGATTTGAAAACATGGAAGCTTATGATATGATTGTCAATCTAAAGGAAATGTTCCAGCAACAAGCAAGGTAAGAAAGGTATGATACTACCAAGGCATTGCATTCTTGCAAAATGGTTGAGGGTGCTTCAGTTAGCGCTCATGTGTTAAAAATGAAAGGCTATATTGAGCACCTTGATAGGCTTGGATTTCCATTGAGCCAAGAGTTGGCAACAGATTTGATCCTAAATTCACTTACTGATAGTTATGGCCAGTTTGTCATGAACTATAACATGAATGAAATGGACAAATCAATTTCTGAGCTGCATACGATGCTTAAAACTGCTGAACAGAATATTAAATCCAAGCCTGGCCATGTTCTAATGGTTCAAAAAGGAAAGGGCTTTAAGAAGAAAGGAAAAGGAAAGGGTAAGGGAAGGGCTGAAAAGTCCAATGCTCAACCCAAGCCCAATCCTAAACCCAAGGCTAAAGCCCCAATGGAGGGTGTCTGTTTCTTTTGCAATGAACCTGGTCATTGGAAGAGAAACTGGAAGCTGTATTTGGAGGATCTAAAGAAGAAGAAGAAGACTGGTGAGACCGGTTCTTCAGGTATTTATGTTATAGAGATTAATTTTTCTCCTTCTAGTTCCTGGGTTAGATACTGGATGTGGATCTCACATTTGCACAAATGTACAGGGACTTAAAAGGAGTAGACAACTGAAGAAGGGCAAAGTTGATCTTTGAGTAGGCAATGGAGCAAAAGTTGCTGCTTTAGCTGTAGGAAGTTATGAACTTTCTTTGCCCAGTGGGCTTTTGTTAGTTTTGAACAATTGCTTTTATGTTCCTACAATGTGTAGGAATATTATTTCAGTTTCTTGTTTGGATAATGATGGTTTTTCTTTTATTATTAAGAATAATAATTGCTTCATTTTATAAAGACATATTCTATGCAAATGCGATTTACTAGATGGTCTTTATGTTTTGAATCTTCAAAAATCCAACAATTCTTCTGTCTATAACATAACTACCAAGAAATTTAAGTCCAATGACTTAAATTCAACCTATCTTTGGCATTGTCGTCTTGGCCATATAAATGAGAAACACATATCAAAACTCCATCAAGATGGACTTTTGAACTCATTTGATTTTGAATCATATGATACATGTGAATCTTGTCTATTGGGTAAGATGATAAAGGATCCCTTTACTGTACACAGTGAAAGGGCCAATGAATTATTGGGCCTAATACATACAGATGTATGTGGACCATTAAGTTTAGATGCTAGAGGAGGTTACAAGTACTTCATTACATTTACTGATGACTTTAGTAGATATGGTTATGTCTACTTGATGAGACACAAATCTGAATCATTTGAGATGTTCAAATCTTTTCAAAATGAAGTACAAAACCAACTTGGCAAGACAATCAAGGCACTTTGATCTGATCGAGGTGGAGAATATTTGAGCCAAGAATTTGATGACCATCTTAGAAGTTGTGGAATCATTCCACAACTAACTCCTCTAAAACACCACAATGGAATGGTGTGTCTGAAAGAAGGAATCGAACTTTATTAGATATGGTTCGATCTATGATGAGTCTAACGGATCTTCCACTTACCTTTTGGGGTTATGCACTTGAAACAGCTGCGTTCACACTAAATCGAGTTCCAACCAAAGCGGTTGAAAAGACGCCATATGAGATGTGGACTGGTAAAAAGCCCAGTTTGTCTTTTCTTAAGATTTGGGTTGTGAAGCTTATGTAAAACGTCAAGTTTCAAATAAGCTGGAACCCAAGTCTGATAAATATTTTTTGTAGGGTATCCTAAAGAGACTAAAGGATACTACTTTTACAATCCCATTGAGAACAAAGTGTTTGTTGCTCGGAATGGTGTCTTTCTAGAAAGGGAATTTATTTCTAAAGGAATCAGTGGGAGCAAGGTACAACTTGAAGAAATTCGAGAACCACAAGATAACATTGAACCGCCTGTGGATGCTCAAAGTCAACAAACCATTGTTGACACACCACCTGTAGCACAAAATTACGTAGATCTGATAGGATACGTCATGAGCCCGAGAGATATGGATTTCTTGTGACTGATAATCATGATGTATTGTTAGTGGATCAAAATGAACCTACTACCTATCAAGAGGCTATGTTAGATCAGACTCTGAGAAATGGTTAGAGGCCATGAAGTCTGAAATCCAATCCATGTATGATAATCAGGTATGGACCTTGATTGAGCCACCTGAAGGTACAAAGACCATTGGGTGCAAATGGGTTTTCAAAAAGAAAACTGACATGGATGGTAAAGTGCATACTTACAAAGCAAGGCTAGTTGCAAAAGGTTTCAAACAAACTCATGGTATAGACTATGATGAAACTTTTTTACCTGTAGCCATGCTTAAGTCTATTAGAATTCTTATTGCCATTGCTGCATATTATGACTATGAGATTTGGCAAATGGATGTTAAAACTGTGTTTCTTAATGGAAACTTACTTGAGGATGTGTACATGACACAACCTGAGGGTTTTGTACAACCTGAGAATTCTAGTAAAGTATGCAAGCTTCAAAGATCCATTTATGGTTTGAAGCAGGCTTCTCGGAGTTGGAATCTTTGTTTTGATGAATCAGTCAAAGAGTTTGGATTTATCAAAAATAAAGAAGAACCTTGTGTTTACAAGAAAGTTAGTGGGAGCACCATTGTATTTCTGGTCTTATATGTTGATGACATTTTACTCATTGGGAATGATATCCCTACCTTGCAGAGTGTCAAGTCTTGGTTAGGAAATGTTTCTCAATGAAAGACTTAGGCGAAGCTGCCTATATCCTAGGGATAAAGATCTATAGAGATAGATCTAAGAGGCTAATTGGTCTAAGTCAAAGTGCTTACATAGACAAAGTACTGAAAAGGTTCAGTATGCAAGATTCCAAAAGAGGATACTTGCCTATGTCTCATGGTATTACACTTAGCAAATCTCAGTGTTCTAACACAAAAGATGAGCGAGAGCGCATGAGTAAGATTCCTTATGCTTCAGCAATAGGATCTATCATGTATGCTATGTTGTGCACTAGACCAGATGTCTCTTATGCTTTAAGCATAACGAGTAGATACCAGTCAGATCCCGGTGAGAGTCACTGGATAGCTGTCAAGAACATTCTTAAGTATCTGAGAAGATCTAAAGATGTGTTCTTGGTGTATGGCGGATTGGAAGATGATCTGGTTGTAAATGGTTACACAGATGCAAGCTTTCAATCTGACAAAGATGATTTCTGATCGCAGTTAGGATATGTGTTTTGTTTAAATGGTGGTGCTGTTAGCTGAAAAGTTCAAAGCAAAGCACTGTTGCTGATTCTACAACTGAAGCTGAATACATAGCAGCATCTGATGCAGCAAAGGAAGCAGTTTGGATCAAGAAGTTCATTACTGACCTTGGAGTGGTTCCTAGCATCACAAATCATGTTGATGTTTATTGTGACAATAATGGTGCTATCGCACAAGCAAAGGAACCTAGGTCACATCAGTGATCCAAACACATTCTTAGGTGTTAACATCTCATTCGAGAAATCATTGAGAGAGGTGACATAAAAATATGTAGAGTTCCAACAGATGACAATGTTGCTGATCCATTGACTAAGCCTCTACCACAAGCAAAGCATGATCGTCATGCTAGGTTCATAGGTATTAGATACATTGATGAGTGGGCCTAGTGCAAGTGGGAGATTGTTAGTAATAGTGCCCTAGGCCTATTGTATGGACATGGTATTTTGAATATTTATGAGCATTTACTATTATCATGATTTGCATGTTTATTATAATAATATCCTTGAATAATATTATTAATTATTCTAAATGTTCCTAATCGGTTATTGTTGTGGGAATAACAATAAATTAAGATTAGTATGAAATTTGATTGATATTCATGGGATGAATATGTGTATGAGATACGAATCAAATTTATATGTATTTGTTGAGAACAAATATTGGACAAGACCCGCCTTGAGATTAATACATGGATCAAAGTCATAAGTTAATATCTAGTAGTTGTGTCATTAAATCCTTAGACCTGAGATTGCTATAATTCTCAACATGAGGAATATTATGTTTTGACATAATCATACGTTGTCTTTAACCAGATGATTATAAAGATTATGTTTGAACATAATAAGAATCATGTAGTGAGATATGAGTGATTAAGATGGAATTTGTCCCTCTTATTGTAAGAGAGATATCTCTGGGCCCCTCGATGATTGAGACTGAAAAATGCATGGTCGTGCTCAAATGAATTGATGGAGATCAATATCATTTGTTTAGTCAGTCTATCAAGATATCATGTGACAAAAGGATTATGTCATTAGCTACTTTAAGGTTGTCTCGGATCATGAGCTTTTCATTTAACTTGGGTAGTCATAATGTCTTGCTAGAGGCCGCTTATGACTTGTAAGATCAAAATGTGATTTAGGCCTACTGCCAACCTTAATTGAACCTATAGGGTCGCACACTAAGAACGCACAATAATAGTTGCGGTTTTTACTCTCTATAGTAATTTGAAATGATGAGATTATTTTAAATTACAAATATTAATTAGTTACATTTTCTTATTGGACAAGGAAATAATCCATAAAGGTTTTTGGTTAATATATAAATTCCTTATTTGATAAGGAAATTATGATAAATAATTAATTAGTTATATTTTCTTATTGGATAAGGAAATAGTCCATAAAAGTTTTTGGTTAAAAATAAATTCCTTATTTGATAAGGAAATTATGACAAGTAATTAACTAGTTATATTTTCTTATTGGATAATGAAATAATCCAAAAATGTTTTTGGTTAAAAATATATAAATTCCTTATTTGATAAGGACTAGGATTTAAATTGTTATTATTTAAAAGGAGTTTTAAAAAAATAAATCCTAGTTAACCAAAAAATCCTAGCAGACTTGTATATATATGATATATATGTTTTAAAGTCTATGGGGGCTTTTGAAAGGTCGTGTCTATTGGGGCATTTGAAGGGTTGTGTCTCTTGCCTTGAAAAGAAGAAAAAAATGGAGAGTTGAAAACCCTAGTTTGTTTTTGTGAAAAACAAACTTTGAACTAGCATTCAAAACCGTTTTGGTATCCGTTCGTGTGTGGATACTTGTAGAGGGTGGTCGTCTTTCTGAAGGCAGCACCTTTGAAGATCCGTGCAAACCCAACACAGAACAGACGGATTACATACTGATCAATAAAAGGTAATTTTGTTTATCCTTCTTTCATTTTTATGAAATGCATGTGATCCTTGGTGGGTTAAGGAATAAATTTATTTTGTTTTCGCTGCCATTTTATTCCAATCTGATTGGGATTTTTCATTCTGTAATCCAACAAGAGGAAGATTATGCAAGCGGTGGACAAGGAGACAACTTTATGATGAAGTGGATTGAGCTTTTTTTTTTTTCCTTAAGGTCTTTGTTTATATATATTCCCATTTCTACTGGATTGTACTATATTTACCTTTCCGAGGACATACCTTAATTTGTGACTAACTCGTGATCCTTCTATAAATATGAACAATCATGTATCTTGTGGGTGAGTGGGTGATAAAGGATATGGTAGATTGTTTCGGTTATTATGCTACTTTTATAATGGGATGTCTAGACTTCATAGTTGAATTATTGTCTCAGGCTTTGGTTGTTAGTCAATGAAGAATGGTCCGCAAATATTGGCATTCAATGTCTAAAAAATAACGAATAGTTTTCTACCTAAGCTTGTGAGCCTTAAAGAGCCCACCAATGCTTATATTAATTAGCTTGATTAGATCTCCAAAATAACTGGCATCTTGTATGCTTGAAGATTGATAGCTTGTATCAACACTAAAAAATAGAACCATAAACTGATATGTTGTAGTAGTTAAGAACTTAAAATTATAGTTGCATCAAATGGGCATTAAAATTGATACCCTTTGATGTGGCTGATCTCGCATCGTCAAAATAAATGGTAAGCACATGATGATGGAGCCCAACCTCGGCCTTGTGGAATGGTCTCGGCCTCCGAGGGCCCCTCATCCCCCTCGGCCCCCTCGGCCTCAAGCATCGGCCTCGGCCTCGGCCTTGGGCATCGGCCTGGGTCTCGAGCATCGGCCTCAGGCTTCAGCCTCGGCCTCGGGCTTCTGCCTCAAGCCGCCTGATGCGTTCACGTGGCCCACCAACTACCCGACATGCCCACGTGGCCCACCAACCGCCTGCAGTGGCCACGTGACCCACCACTCACCTGCAACAGTGCATGGCCATACCCCATAATGGCGCACTCCAGACACAACCATATCCGCCTGCCATCCGCAGTGCCCCACTCGGCAGGTGGCAAGCGAGGAGGGACACCTCTGATAGGTGGTTGCGACCCGTTGCTGTCAGCCTTGCTTTTCATCCGTTAGTGAACAAAGGCACCTCGAAGTTAGCAACCTTCTGGAAACAAGAAAAGAGAGATCATCGGACAGGTATAGAAGCCCACACATACAATGAGGGAAGGATCCTGAACTCTAGTTCTCTAGCTTTTTTCTGCTAGTTAACTCTTGTCTGTTCCCAAGCCACTAACTTAAGCGTCGGAGGGTCCCCACCGGAGCATCCGTCTCCTGAGACTTTTTTTGTAGGAGCCCAGTTAGGAAGATCTCTATTTTCTCGACGTTCAAGGAAGGTGACTTCGCGACAACAGATTGGCGCGCTAGGCAAGGGGGGTCAAGAGAAAAGAGCTTCGAACCAGTCAGCAGAACTTCTCATCCCCTGTGCTCTCGAGCAATGGTGATGACCCGTACGCAAGAGGTCTCCACCAGTCATGCTGGGGGATAGCATCAGGGTGCTAACCCGCTAGCGGTTGGCCCATCCGCTCCCCCGGCCAATGTCCCTGCACCACCACTGCAGCAGCTTCAAGAAGACTGGCTTGCCGCCCTCACCATGCAAGTCCAGTCTTTGGTGATGGCAGTCCAAATCCTGCAGCAGCAGCTGGCAGCCGCGCCACAGCCAGGGCCACTCCCGTCGGTTCCGTGAGTGGTCCAACCCAGCCAGCATTCCTCTCGAAGGGGGTCTCTCACCTGAGAAGCTCACCACTGCCATACTCCACCCAGGCCTCCTCACTGGGAGGTCTCCAAGAGGCCCCGGCCACCCTCTCGCCATACCAGTGCTTCTCCTAATCGGCGGCACAGGTGGGATGCAGAGCACCCCCGCCAGCATCACCACCATTCTTCCCCCTCCTCAGAATCCTCGAGGGAGGCGTCCTTCGATGGCCGAATAGCCCGACAGGCTGAGCGTCGTCTCGATGTTTACAACCAGCGGTTGGAGGAACTCAGCCGCCGGATCACTAACCCACTAGAGGCGGACTATGACAGCCGACTATCGTTGTTCTACCGCATCATGGAGGAGCCAATATCAATCCGGTTCCGTCTTCCACAGCTGGACCCGTACGACAAGACCACCGATCGCCTGGACCATTTGGAGAGTTACAAGGTCCTCATGCAGGTCCAGGGGGCAACCAACTCACTCCTCTGCATCGCCTTCCCCGCCACCTTGAAGAAGGCTGTCCGAGCTTGGTACTCCCGCCTGCCGCCGCGGAGTATCAACTCCTTCTGCTAGCTGGGAGGGCCTTCTTGGCCCATTTTGATGCATGTCGAAAGATTTCGAGAGTACTGGACAGTCTCTTCTCCATCCAGCAGAAGGGTGGCGAGTCCCTGCGGGACTACGTCGCCCGGTTCAAAGAGGCAGCTCTAGAGGTCTATAACCTCAAGGACTCCATGGCCACTTTGGCCTTGAAGCGGGGGCTCCGCCCCTCTTGCTTTGCATATTCTCTTGACAAGAAGCTGCCCGGCTCCTACGCCAAGATCTTGAGCCGAGCCCAAAAGTACATCCGCATCGATGAAGCTGACTCCTCCTAGTACGAGGCTAACGGAAGCACCACTAAGAAGCCAGCCCGTCCAGAGCCCACTGAAGTTCATCCCAGGAGGCCCGAGCCTCCTTGCCAACCTGATAACTGCCCTCGGGCTCCCGCGCTAAGAGACGACCCGTTTACCCCCCTGCTTGCTCCCATCTCCCACATCTTGCCGCGCCCTCCTCTGCTCAACCCGAAGACCCCCCGCAACAAGAACCTGTACTGCCGCTACCATCGGGACCATGGCCATGACACCGACAACTATCGCCAGCTGAAGAAGGCGATAGAGGATCTAATCCAGCGGGGTCACCTAGGAAAGTTCGTTCAGAGGAACAACCCAAGTGCCCCTGGCCCATCGACACCTCCACCACCGATGATTGACAATGCTCCAACCAAGAAGACGGTGGCTATGATCTCCTGGGGGGCAGGAGGCCCATCCAAGAGGCGGGGGGGAGGGAGAGTTAGATTCTGTATTCCCTTTTTCTAAAAGGGACCTAGAGGGGGTGGTCAACAAAAATGATGATAGCATTGTTGTGTCCATGACGATCGCTAAGCATCCTGTAAAAAGAATTCTAGTCGATAGTGGAAGCTCGGTGGACGTTTTAAGTTATTATGCTTTTGTTCGTATGAACCTGTCTCCCGACCTGTTCCGACCCATCACCGCAACCTTGATGGGTTTTACGAGGACTCTGTTGGGGTCAAGGGAGAATTCACTCTCCTTGTCTCGGCTGGCACACCCCGATGTCAAAGCACAGTATTTATGAGTTTTCTCATGGTCCGGGTGCCCCTTGCTTACAACACCATCCTTGGAAGGCCCGGACTCAACCTTCTGGACGCTGTTATCTCCACCAAAAGACTCCTCGTAAAATTTCCCACCAGTGAAGGGGTCGGGGAGATGAGGGGGGAGCAGAACCCGCCACGCTTTGCTACCACCTGGCCCCCAGTCCTCAGGAGGTGGTACCTGCACCTGCATCAGTAGCGCTAGATCCTCGAGACTCAGAAAGAAGAGGGGAGCCAGTCGAGCATTTGCTAGCCTTTCCCCTTGGGGAGGACCCGACATAGACCATCCATGTTGGGGCCCTGCTTTTGGAGGAAGCCCGCAACTAACTCCTTGCTTTCCTACGTGCCAACGCAGATATCTTTGCCTGGTCAGCATCCGATATACCAGGCATTCCAAAGGAGGTGATTACCCACCGACTCAACATCAAGCCAGAGTGCCAACCCGTTCGGCAAAAGAAGAGGAGCTTCACCTCCGACAGGCAGAAGGCCATAGATGAGGAGGCTAGTGGGAGCTAGAGGATGTGCGTGGACTTCACCGACCTCAACAAAGCATGCCCCAAGGACAGCTTCCCGCTGCCTCAAATTGACCAGCTGGTAGATGCCACGTCCGGCCATGAGACCCTCAACTTTATGGATGCATTCTTGGGGTACAACCAGATCAGGATGGACCTGGCTGATGAAGAGGCAACCTCCTTTGTAATCGAGAAGGGGATATATCACTACAAGGTGATGCCGTTTGGGTTAAAGAATGCGGGGGCCACCTACTAGAGGTTGATGAACAAGGTCTTTGAGGACCAGATCGGGCATAATATGGAGGTATACGTGGATGACATGCTGACCAAGAGCGCCTGAGTTATCGACCATGTTGCCGACCTAGCGGAGACCTTCGACAACCTCCGCCGATACCAGATGAGGCTGAACCCCCGCAAGTGTGCCTTTGGGGTTATAGCAGGCAAGTTCCTGGGCTTCATGGTGACTCAGCGGGGAATCGAGGCCAACCCCGATAAGATCCGGGCTATTTTGGACATGAGGCCCCTAGCCAACAAAAAGGAGGTGCAGCGCCTAACCGGGAGAGTAGCAGCGTTGAGCCGTTTCCTGTCCAGGTCGACAGAAAGGTGTCTGCCATTCTTCAAGGCATTGCGCAAGGTCAACAGCTTCGAGTGGACGAAGGAATGCCAGGAGGCCTTTGAGGAGCTAAAGAAATTTTTATATACTCCCCCACTATTGTCCAAGCCGAGAAGCGGGGAGGAGCTCTTTCTATATCTCGCAGCCTCCCCCGAGACCGTCAGTTCCGTACTCATCTGCATGGATGCCGACGAAGCGCAAAAGCTAGTCTACTACACCAGCAAGGTACTCCATGACGCCAAGACCAGGTACTCTTGGACCGAGAAGATTATATTTTCCTTGATTATCTCCATCCAGTGCTTTCGACCTTACTTCCAAGCTCATCCGATCGTGGTGCTCATGGACTTAACCCCTCCGGACCATCTTGTCTCGTCCTGACACCTCCGGTCGGTTGGCCAAGTGGGCCATCAAGTTGGGGGAGTTCAACTTGTCCATTTGGCTGAGATCCGCGATGAAGTCCCAGGTGTTAGCCAATTTTTTGGTCGAGTCCACCTGGGCCGAGAAGCATCCGGAGGAGCTATGCCCGGAGGCACGCGTGGAGTCTCCCGCGGCTGAGGTGGGAGAGGAGTCCTATGTCCTCCATGTGGATGGAGCATCGAATTCTCAAGGGAGTGGAGCTGGACTCATTCTTGCAAGCCCCGAGGGGGAGGTTTTAAAGTATGCCCTTTGATTCCTTTTTCCGGCCACCAATAACTAGGCGGAGTATGAAGCCTTGCTAGCAGGAATGAAGCTAGCCAAGGAACTCGGTGCGAAGCATCTGAGGGCCTTCACAGACTCTCAGCTTGTCTCTAGGTAGACCGCTGGGGAGTACAAGGCCAGAGACCCGACTATGTCCTGGTACCTGAGCAAGGTGCATTCCTAGGCCTCTCAGTTTCTCTACTTCCACGTCAGCTACATTCCTCAGGTAAAGAATGCCAGGGCTGATGCGCTGTCCCGCTTGGCCACTTCGGCCGATGGGACCTTGGGAAGGACGTACGTGGAGCACCTGCAAGTCCCGAGCATTGAAGCAGCGGAGGAGGCTCTGCCGATTGAGCAAGAGCCCTCTTGGATGGACGCCTATGTCCGATATCTGACCAATGGCACCCTCCCTAAAGACCCAGCTGAGGCAAGACTACTCAAGCGGTGAGCCCCAAAATTCTTGCTAATGGACGGAAAGCTTTACCAAAGGTCATTTTCGTACCCGATCCTTAGGTGCATTGGCCCCACGGAGGCAGATTACATCCTACGAGAAATACATGAGGGCATCTACGGGAGTCATCTGGGGGGCAGAGTCCTGGCGTACAAGTCCCTACGGTCAAGGTACTACTAGCTGACCATGAGGGGGATGCGGCTGAGCTCTTCAAGAGGTGTGATAGTTGCCAGCGCCATGTCAACATACAGCGGCAGTCGACATCCCAGCTGACCCCCTTTGTCAGCGCCATGACCCTTCGCCCAATGGGGCATGACATCTTGGGGCCGTTCCCTTCGGCCTCTGGTCAGCGCAAGTTTCTATTGGTGGCCATCGACCACTTCACCAAATGGATCGAAGCCGAGGCACTCGCCAAGATTACTGAAAGCAAGGTAAGGTCCTACTTCTGAAAGTCCATAATATGCCGGTTCGGGCTGCCACATACCTTGTGTTGACCCAATTGAGGATTTTGGTGATTAACAAAACTAATTGAGTATAATATTTGAAGTTACTAATGATTTTGATTAAGTTTTTCAGCTTATGAGTCGATTTGATAATCAAAATCAAGAGTCAAAATCAAGTTCTGGTTCGAATCTAATGTCAAGGTAAGATTGCAGACATTAGAGTCAACACATGGAATCGCAGAGTCGACTCCAAAAATGGCACCGACTTAGAGTCGACTCCGGGACTGTTAGAGCCGACTCCAATAGAAAAGACAGAACGATGGTTTTTTAGGCCACGACTTAGAGTCGACTCCCGGACTGTTAGAGTTGACTCCAGAAGATTTTTGTGTCGACCCCAGAAAAGTCAGAGACGACTCCAGATCGAGCGGATTAAAGAATTTCGAGTTAGAGCCGACTCCAGAAAAGTTAGAGCCGACTCCAGAATGTCAGACATAGCTCCAGAACTATCAGAATGACTCTAAACCTTATCTTTATCTTCTTTAATACCAACGGCTATTACTATTGTTGGCCCAGATGACAACCCAAGAGGGGGGGGGGTGAATTGTGTTCTTTAAAAAATTAGCCTTTTAAAGTAGTTTGCTTTGAGATGAATGAAGGCAATAGCAATGTAAATGCAAAGTGCAGTGAATAAAACAGAGATAGAGAAAGAGTCAATGAAAGCACGGCAAACACAAAGATTTTATAGTGGTTCGGTGTATCCAACACCTACGTCCACTCCCAAGATTCACTTGGGTCCACACTATAATCTCCCTTGATTACAGTAGAGTTGTTTTACAAGCTCACAACTCAAACTTGTTGTTTTCCCGGGAACACAACGAACCCAGCTGGTTTTCAAGGGCTCACCAGCACAAAAACCCTAACACAAGCTTTACCAAGCTTGTACCGAGGTAAGACTACCTCCACTAGTTCAATCCCCCAGATTGAACTAGACACAAAGAATAGAAATATTATTTTTCAGTTACAAAGCTCCTCAATGAGCAGATAAACAAATTTAAGAATAAAGTTTAGAAAAGCCTGATTTGCAGATGGTTGGCTTTTGAGCTTTTCTTCTTTTCTTCTTTTCCTCAACTCTTTTGAAGTGTAGAATCGGGCCTCAGCTCGGATTCTTCACGGAATGTGCGTTGGAGTTGATTTGAGCTTTTTCTCTTTTCTTTGAGTGTTGAAAATCACTTGAGATGCTCTTGAATAGCTCTTGGATTTTCTTCTGAAGCTTCCTTGGATTGTTGAGCTTGAGCACAGAAGGAGCTTCCTTTGATTTCACTCTTTTTCTTTCACTCTAATTTGAATCTCGGATTTTTTCAACTGAAGCTCTGTTTTTCCGATTTTTCTCTTCTTTTCTCTTGAAGTGAATATCTCTCTATTTGTATCTTTGATTTGAAAACGGCTTCTCTATTTATAGATTCTGCAAAAATATAGCCGTTAGAAACAAAAAAATAGCCGTTAATTAAAAATCTTACCGTTGACGCTGAGTTGGCATTCGGAAAAATTTCGCCCAGATTTGCTGGAGTCGACTCCTGCTTTCCGCGAGTCGGCTCGAAGTCGAGATACCAAAAATAGAAATTCTCAGAAAGTCAAAGGGTCGACTCATCAAAAATAAAGTGTCGACTCCTGACAGTCGGGGGTCGACTCATGAAAAGTTGGGGGTCGACTCGAGAAATGCTCAGAAAAACACACCTCTGGTGTCTGAGCGGAGTCGACTCACACAGTCATGGAGTCGGCTCGACAGAATCGGGGGTCGACTCGAGAAATCACATGGGTCGACTCGAGACAGACAGTCATTTCTGTATTCTGAGTGGAGTCGACTCTGAAACTCTAGAGTCGGCTCCGGAACGTATCAAAAATCAGAGAATTTTCTGATTGACTTGAAATTCGTTCCAGATTCATTTTAATCATTATTTTGACTTGAATATAATAAAATTGACATTAGGAATCAATTCAAGAAATGTTCCAAAAACTCATTGATTAAAATATGAAGTATAAAATTTCTTTTTGAAAGCTTAAACATGGAGCTTGAAGTTACTTTCAAATTGATTAAAGTTATACTTTAACATTCTCATTCATTGTTCTAAATAAATTCATTGCTCATGTAAATAAACTCATTACATCTTTTAATATACTCATGGCTTTTGGTAATCATCAAAATCAATAAGATTGGGGCATATAATTTCTCAACAATCTCCCCAACAATCTCCCCCTTTTTGATGATGACAAAAACATTGAGTTTATGCATGATTGATTAGAGAATTTATTTTATTTTCATAGATAGGCTTAGGCTCCCCCTGAATGAGGTAGCTCCCCCTATGAAACTTAAATAAATATCCCATTCATTCAATTTATCTCATTCATTCAATCTCATTGATTAATTAATTTCTCATATGCATATACAGTTATAAAACTATAAAACTCTCCCCCTTTTTTGTTATCAACAAAAAGGTAGAGAAGCATAAACATAAACATTCATTCATTCATTCAAGATATGATTTAACAAAATCATTCATTCATTGATAATAGGAAGAAATACATTGAGTATTCAAAATAGACAATTCATTACATCAAAGTGTCAAAATGTAAAACATAACAAACTTCAATACATTGCAAGGACTGAGTATCTAATACATCAAAAGTGAGTCCTAACAATCCTAGTCAAATGATCAATTATATTTTTCATTCCATCTGTTTGTATCTTCACATAGTCCTTCAGTCTTTCATCAACAAAGGTGCAAGCAGTCAAAATTTTATCTTGGAGTTCAGCATTGCATTTTGCATATGTTTCGCCATCTCCGCAGACATCTTTAAGTTCTTCAAATATGTTCTTTAGATCTCCACTTAAAGACTCTGATGAATTGCTAAGGGTTGATTCTATCTTGGTGATTCGGTCATCCAAAGAGTAAGAGTTTCCTTGAGATTCATAAACTTGTTTTCAAACTCTGATTTTAATTTTTCTGACTGATCATCAAGAAGGCCTTTAAGTTGCCTTAACTGAAGTTCTGTGAAGCCAACAGATGAAGATGATGCTTGATCAAACAACGGAGCAGGGGTAGGAGCAGGAGCAGAAATAGGAGAGCTCGGAGGTGCAGGCGAAGAATGTCTAACTGATGGTCCCGGTGCCTCAGCATCCGCTGCTCTTTCTTCCATCAAACCTTTCCTTTCCCATCTTCCGTTCTTCTTAACAAAACCCATCCTATGTATAGTGGCCAAACTGTAAAAATCTGTGTGTCTCAAGTTCCTCATAGGCTCACTATCTGAAATGACAATCCCTTGGCTCTGGAAAATTTTAGTGAGGATCATGCCATAGGGCAAACTTGATTTTCTCTTACCTCCACAGTCGGCAATATACCATAAAATCATACTAGGAAGGTTAATGGGTTTACCCGTCACAATTGCATCCATTACAAAAATATCTCTTTCTGACACATAATCAAACCTCCCAATCTTTGGGAAAGGATTCTACTACAGATGTTGTGGAGCAGTCTCAGTTCTAAGGATAACTGATTAGCAAAAACTTCCTCAAAACCGACAACCTCCCGGTTAAGTAGTCTAGAAAGAGCTGGGCTTCTGTCTTCAGAAGAAAATGTAGATGTACCTGACATGGTAGATCCAACAATCTTGAAAGCAGCTCTACAGTCACTGAAATTCTATTTCCTCTCACAATGCTTATAAGACCATTATCTCCTCTAGATAGATTCTTATAAAATTCCTTGACAAGGGCGGGATATGTAGGACAATCTAAGGAGCAAATCTTTTCCCAACCCATCTCAATCAACTGTCTTCCCAAAAGAAATCCCTCAGCCTCAAACAATTCAAAATCTACTTTCCTCCCGGTAGTTATAATTCTATCGGCAAGTCTATCTACCTGTGATGGAGCCGTAGATGGAGAAGCATTAGGGGTCGAGGAGGATGAGGTTGAATCCGTGCTTGGTGAAGGCTCACGAACAGGACGCCTCACGGTCTTCCTCACCGCTCTCTTCCTCTTTACTCCGGCCGCACCAAGGTTAGATCCTCGAGTTTTAGGGGCCATTGATCTATTGGAAGGGTTAATCAGGGATTCTTGGGAATTTGGAAGGTCTGGAAGTATTTTGGAGAGAGTATTTTGAGATTGAGACGATAGAAATGAACGGCGAGTCGACTCTGCCCTAGATAAATCGACCTGGGACCACTTCGAGTCGGCTCCCGCAAAGCGAGGGGTCGACTCCGGACAGTCACAGAAAACTATCCCGAAGTGGAGTCGACTCGCGCCGAGAAGGGGTCGACTCAAGAGTTTCAGTAGAAACCTGGAGTCGACTCCGATACTCACCGAGTCGGCTCCGAGACCATTTCAGAGCAAAAACATGAAATTTCTGAAATGTGTCCGGAAATTGATCATAAAAATTGATAAAATAATCATTGGATTTGAATAGATCAATTAGATATGAATTCTAGATAAGATTTCCTTAAAGATCAAGGATTTGAAAGAATCTTAGATAAATTTCCTTAGGGGTTTCAAATTCATTCTAATGGATCACAAATCCCTAACTCTCCTCTAAGATAACAGAATCTTTCTTCACTCAAGGGTTTTGTAAATATATCAGCTAATTGTTCTTCAGTATTAACATAATCAAGACATATTTCATTATTTGCAACATGTTCTCTTATAAAATGATATCTAATTTCTATGTGTTTGGTTCTAGAATGTTGAATTGGATTTTTGTTAGATTAATTGCACTTGTGTTATCACATTTTATAGGTGTTTTATCAAGTGTGATACCATAGTCTTCAAGTTGTCGCTTAATCCATAGGATTTGAGCACAGCAACTTCCAGCTGCAACATATTCAGCTTCAGTAGTTGATAATGCAACTGAATTTTGCTTTTTGCTAAACCATGAGATTAAGTTACTTCCTAAGAATTGGCATGCACCACTTGTGCTTTTTCTATCTAACTTACATCCAGCATAATCAGAATCAGTGTATGCAATCAGATTTAATGTTGAGTCTCTAGAATACCATAAACCTACATTTTTGTTCCACTTAAGTATCTTAGTATTCTTTTAACAGCAATTAAATGTGATTCTTTAGGTTCAGACTGAAATCTAGCACATAAGCAAACAGCAAACATTATGTCTGGTCTACTTGCAGTTAAGTAAAGTAGGGATCCGATTATACCTCGATAATATTTTTGATCAACCTTCTTACCTTCTTCATCTTTGTCCAGCTTGCATGAAGGACTCATTGGTGTTCCGAGGGGTTTGATTGATTCCATACCAAACTTCTTTAGAATTTCTCTTGTGTACTTTGTTTGGTTGATAAAGATTCCCTCTTTGCTTTGTTTGATTTGGAGTCCAAGGAAGAAGTTGAGTTCTCCCATCATGCTCATTTCAAATTCGCCCTGCATCAACTTAGCAAACTCTTGACATAGAAGATTGTTAGTAGCACCAAAAATAATATCATCAACATATATTTGAACTACTAATAAATCTTTATTTTCTTTTCAAAAATAATGTTTTATCAACATTTCCTCTTATAAAATCATTTTCAATTAAGAATTTACTTAATCTATCATACCAAGCTCTAGGTGCTTGTTTCAAACCATATAATGCTTTGTGCAATTTAAAAACGTGATTTGAAAATTCATGATCTTCAAAACCTGGTGGTTGTTCTACATATACTTCTTCATTTATAAATCCATTTAGAAAAGCACTTTTTACATCCATTTGAAATAAGTTAAAATTCATGTGACATGCAAATGCAAGTAATAGTCTAATGGCTTCTAATCTAGCTACTGGTGCAAAGGTTTCATCAAAATCAATACCTTCTTCTTGATTATATCCTTTTGCAACTAATCTAGCTTTGTTTCTAATTACTATGCCATTTTCATCTAGTTTATTTCTAAATATCCATTTTGATCCTATAACAGAATGATTTTTAGGTCTTTCAACTAAAGTCCATACATTATTTCTAGTGAATTGATTTAATTCTTCTTGCATTGCTAACATCCAATTATTATCTTTTTCAGCTTCTTCAATAGTTTTAGGTTCAATTTGTGATACAAATGCAAGATGATTACTAATATTTCTCATAGATGATCTAGTTCTTATTCCTTGAGATGGATCACCTATAATCAATTCCTTAGGGTGACTATAAGCATATCTCCAATCCCTAGGTAGATCTACATCATTATGATTAGTTAGTATCATCATCCTTAGGTGAATCATTATCTTTAGCGTCTTGCTCATGATCTAAAGATACATCAATATTTAATTTTTCAAGATCTTTTTCAATTATGTTTGTATCTTCTTCATCATCAAATTTTCGGAACGAGTTGCTAAAGATTCATCAAAAACTACATGAATGGATTCTTCAACAACTAAAGTTTTCTTGTTAAATACTCTATATGCTTTACTAGTTGTTGAATATCCTAAGAATATTCCTTCATCAGATTTAGCATCAAATTTGCCTAAATTATTTTTACCATTATTGTGAACAAAACATTTACAACCAAATGCATGAAAATATTTAATGTTGGGTTTTCTATCATGCCATAATTCATAAGGTGTTTTCTTTAAAATAGGTCTTATTAAGGCTCTATTTAGGATGTAACATGCTGTGTTAATAGCTTCCGCCCAAAAGTATTTCGGGAGTTTACTTTCACATAGCATGGTACGGGCCATGTCTTCTAAAGTCCTATTTTTCCTTTCAACTACACCATTTTGTTGTGGGGTCCTAGGTGCAGAAAAATTATGATTAATACCATTTTCATTGCAAAAACTTTCAAATAAGTGATTTTCAAATTCAGTTCCATGATCACTTCTTAGAGACACTATGGTAGTGTTTTTCTCATTTGTTACTTTCTTGAAGAATTTCATGAATATCGAGAAAGTCTCATCTTTGTGAGCTAAAAACATTACCCAAGTGAATCTAGAGTAATCATCTACTATCACAAGACCATATTTCTTTCCTCCTAGACTTGTGGTTCTAGTTGGTCCAAAAAGGTCCATGTGAAGTAGCTCTAATGGCCTAGAAGTTGAAACAACATTTTTAGATTTGAAAGAACTTCTTGTTTGTTTTCCAAACTGACATGCATCACATATTTTGTTATTTTCAAAATCTAATTTAGGTAACCTTTTACTAAATCCATTCTAATTAGTTTTGAAATTAGGTGTGTGCTTGCATGACCTAATCTTCGATGCCACAACCAACCAATCTCATTCATATTAGCATTATTAGCAACTAAGCAATGATTATTAGTAGACAATTTGTCTAAGTCAATCAGTATACATTGCCATTTCTATTTCCAATAAAAACAATGCTATTATCAATGGGATTAGCTACAGTGCATAAAGAAGATTCAAATGATACTT